>CM029784.1:1036519-1471519 GCA_017562165.1 Ectropis grisescens
AAAACAAGCCATGATTAAACACTTTATGTACATAATTATGAGCATACAAAATGTTCACATGGTTACATCACCCTGTGAATTCAACCTTGTTTGAAATTCAAATTGAGCCCGACTGTTTGAGTCGCGTATCGCCAGCGTGGTAAAATGGGAAGCCGAGGAAGACGTTACCCCGTGGGTGAGAGCTGAGAGCAGAGAGCTCCTGCCACTCACGGCGGTGAGCTGACCTGGCGGCGGTGCTAACAGCGCGCAGTTGCTTTTGAGGTGAAAACTTATTATGGCGCACCACACATAGAGATTTTTCTTCAAGCGTCACCCTCGAAAATGAAAGAAATCTTCGGATGCACACGGTACCCATGGCCATCTAAAATCCGTTAACATTAACCACGTCTTTACTTTAATATTACTATTAGTATAGGTAGATACTTTGCCAACAATGCCTATTTCGAGATGTCTTTGGAGTATTGACGCCGTGTGTAGCGTTACCCTATCCCGCTAACTTCTTACCGTTCTTAGCCTAAAAATCGCGCCCGCCGCGTTTGCGAACTTGCAGTTTCTATAGAATGCAGATACATGTGTTAAGAATGAGAGCAGAACTAAGTCACGACGCGTGTTACGCCCGTGGCGCGCGCGGCTCCCGCGCGCAGACTCGGTGGGTAGCGAAGTCTCGGAAGAATGCGCGAGGTTCTACTGTTGGTTGGCGTTGGTTGGACCTTAAGTGATCGCTCACCTGCGATCATCGCCCGCCACGTTTGAGAGTGATAATCTCACCCGCGGCGGCTGCTGAACCGCTAAAATAAGCTGTCTCGTGAGTTTCGAAATAAAACCGTAGTACCGCAAATGCGTCGGGCACGAGTGATAATCACTCCGTGAGTTCTTATCTTTGCCTTACCAGATAAGCGGGCGATAAGGGTAAATTTCGAAAAAAAAATGCTTCGTTTATAAATTGGTTCGAGTAGCTCTTTACCGCATGTTGTTAGTTATTTAAATATTTCCATACATACTTGTTTTTTCTTTTCAGCAAGATATTTTTCTTTTTCTTTTGGGGACAGTTTTTCCATTGCTCTCATTTCTTTTTCTTTTTCTGCATGATATCTTTCCTTTTCTTTTGCTGACATTTTTTCGAGGGCTTTTTCTTCCTTTTCTTTTTCTCTTAAATGTAATTCTCTTTCTTTGGGTCCCATTTTTTGTAAAGCCTTGTCTTCTTTTTCTTGTCGTTTTGTGTACAATTCTTCTTCTTCTTCTTCGCTTTCAAGATCCTGACTTTTTTTTAGTTTCTTTTTAATATATGATTCCTTATCTTTCGGTGTCATTTTTTCAAAACCTCTCAATTCTTTTTCTTGTTCCTCAAAATATTTTTCCCTTTCTTCTGGAGACATGTTTTCTAGAGCACGGTCTTCTCTTTCTTTTTGTTTGAGAAATAGTTCCTTTTCTTTCGGTGTCATTTTATCGAGAATCTCTGCTTCTTTTTGTTTCTGTTTACGGTATAGCTCTTTTTCTTTCGGTGTCATTTTTTCTAAAAGTTTCTCTTTTCTTGTGCTTTTCTCTTTTGGAGCTTTTTTTCCTACTTTGGCTTTAAAATATTTTTCTCTTTCTGAAGGTGACATTCCTTGCAGATTGTTTAACTCATTTTCTTTTTCTTTTAGATATTTTTCCCTTTCCGAAGGTGACATTTGTTCTAAATCATCCAACTCGTTTTCCTTTTGTTCAAGATATTTTTCCTTTTCTTCTGGAGACATACTATTCAATAATTTATCTTCCTTTTCTTTTTGTTTTTTGTAAGCTTCTCTTTCTGCTGGAGACATTTTTTCCAACATTTTTTGTTCACGTGCCTTGATTTTTTTAGCTTTTTTTTCAGCCGATCCTTTGTCTTCGGTCACATCTTGATCTTCTTTTTTCCTTTTTTTTTGTTTTTCTTTTGGCTCTTTTTTAGTCGTTTCCGTTTTATCAAGTTTTTGTATCCCAGCATCTTTAGTTTCCTCCGTTTCATCAAAATCAGAATCCACAGATTTAGATTTTCTTGTTGGTGACTTAGTAGATTTTGTTCTTGGTGATACAGAAGTAGATTTTGTTCTTGATTCATCATCGAAATCTGTGTCTGTTGACTTCGGAGCTCTGCCCTTTTTAGTGGATGTACCTTTCATACTTTTTTCCTCCTCAATTTCTTCCATACGTTTTTGTATTGCTTCAGACGAAGGTGTAGAGGAAGAAGAAAATGGTTGTTTCTTCTTCTTCTTTTTTAAATCTCCAACTTCTACTATTTTTAAATCTACTTTCGTCTCCAGCAAACGCAATTGACGTGCCAAGATGTACAGCACGGTTTGTAGCATTTTGAAATTGACAATGTTTCCCTGTGGAAAGTTTAAATACAAGTAAGTACCTAAATCTGTAAACACTGAACAAGCTGAAGTTGGGTGAAGGGATAGGAACTGGTGTGACTACATTTGTACCATTATAGATATAAGATCTTAGATCTCTGGGTGACGAGCGCAGTGCAGTGCTAGGTAATGATTTGGACTCTTCATGTTCCAATAGCTGCTTGTCACTGTGCTGTTATGTGTCAGGCATGTTGCTTACCATCAGGCACATGACCTGATCGTCTCGTCACTCTATATTTAAAAAAAAAAAAATCTTCTACGTTAGCTTACGTTATTTATCTCTATGAAATTAAAAATAACTCTTTGTCTAGTCCCATGTACTTGTCGAATAACCATAATAATACAAGAACAAAATAAAAAATTTTGATTTATCCCCGACTCTTCATCATCATCAGCCTGTGTTCGTCAACTGTTGGACATAGACCTCTCTGGCCTCTCCTATAATACGCCACTCCGACGCAACCCCCGACTACCTCGGCTATATAATCTGTACAACATTTTACTAGTCAAGCCCTTTCATTTGATACCCATTTCACAGATCAGTTTATTAAATTATACAGTCGTTTGACGAAGCCGTCTAGACGGGGCAATCGTGCGGGACGTGCGCGGTGAGACGCGGGAAGCGCGCTCCTGCATTGCCTTACTACCTACATTACAATGTTAGTATTGCAGGAGCGTGGCTCAGGGGTGAAGGCTTCCGTATGTTTTAATTTTATTTTGGTAATAAGCATTTTGTTTGCGACAACCCTACCCGTGTCTAGACATTATCGGTGTTACACTTCCAAGATCAAAGGCGATGAATTACTAGTAGTATTTCTTAATACTGTGCCCATATACTTTGACTGGCCTCGTGGCTTAGTGGGTAGTTACTCTACCTGCGAAGCCGAGGGTCGTGGGTTCGATTCCCACCCAGTCCAAATATTTGTGTGATGAATTCAAATATTTATACTGTATCTGGGTGTTTCTCTGTATAATAAGTTAATAAGTATGTATTTAGAACTATATAAGTATTATATCAGCCATTTGGCCGCCATAGTACAAGCTTTGCTAAGTTTGGGGTCAGATGGTGTTGTGTGTGAATTGTCCACCGCTATTTATTTATTATTTATGTATTTATATTGATGGAGTACTGAAAAAAGAAATGTTTCGCCATTTTGTGGTGACGGCCATCTTGGATTTGAAGTTTGTCATAGTATATAGCACAGGACAGATATATATACCTATAGTATTCTACTAGTCAAACTCTTTCATTTGATTCCCATATTGAGGTTGTGAAGAAATATTTTGTCCGCCATTTTGTGGAAGCGGCTATCTTGAATTGACATTAACCAAACATAAAGATACACCGCACGGAAATTAACCTTCAAATAAAAAAAACGCATCGAAATCTGTCCATCCGTTTGAGCTCTACGGCGCCTCAGACAGACACAAAGACAGACATCGACGTCAAACTTATAACACCCTTTTTGTGGTCGGGGGTTAAAAAGAACAACAATGCATCAAAATCACATTTTCATGGAAAATCAAACGAATCGGCGCGGCGTCCGAAAATTCATCTTGCGTTGATTATTTCTCAACTTGTGACACAGTCAAGAAATTAATGTCCAATCAATTTAAAATGTCCTATTTCTGTTTTAACAATAACAGGTAGATAGGTGATGATGCGGTCTACGATGGAACATGCTTAGCTAGTAGAACCCGAAACATTTTCGATTTGAGACACAACATTGACTGTAACCATCAAGAGAAACCCACTCAGACAACACATCATTTTTATATAACGGTTATTTTTTTAATAGTGGAGACTATGTAAGTAAAATCGTGTTTACTTCAGTAGGACCCATGGCATGGTTGATGAGGTCCTCTACGCTGACGAGTATAGTGAGGTCACTCATCACCGGCTCGTCCATTTTGCCCCGTAGCTTGAAGGGCGGCATGTTCTAGCTTCCTCCTACCGGTCAGTTCTAAACAACAAATACTAATAACAATAGTAAATTGTTTTCTTTGATGAATAAAATATATAACACGAGCTTCCGGAATTTCTATCAAAGTGACAGGATAGTCAGAATACCAAAACTCTGTTTTCTTGTTTTTAAAATAAAGAAGAATTTAATCTGGATGAAAGGACCTCTTTATACCCGACTGAAAGAAGGGTTCAGGCGTGGTTCAGGTGTCCTTATAGTATGTAATGTGTCGGGAATAAGCCACTGAAACTTCTCAGCCGTAATCTGTGTTCTAAGCAATATCTCGGACATTTTTATTTTTGCGGAAAAACGGCTGGTGTGTTCGGGACAATCTGCCGACCGAACCGGAGCCCAGGCTCTAACCCACGCGCTCCACTGTCTTTTCACGTCATGTACGTAAAGCCGCTAGCTTAAAAAGCTGTTAAGGAAAACATCGTAAGGAAAGCGGCATGTTCCAGGAATCATTCGATGGCATGCACGGATCCAGGGGGGCGTCATGGGGGTCATAACCGCCCCTTGGCTGGGTCCAGTACCTGGGTGGACCACTAATAAATAAGCATGCATGTAGTTATCGCAGTTTTGTGACATGACCACGACCATGAGACTCAACTGGAGCCTGAACCCGAGTCCTGAACCTGAATCCGCCCTTGTTCGAGGGCATGCGTCCTCCACCACCCCGCACTGGGTCAGCGTTGTCGATTATGAACTTGACTCTGCTTGCGAGAGAAGCCCTTGAGTCCCAGAAGTAGAACATTAGTGGGCTGTTTATAGATACATATGTTTACATTTTTGAAGTACTACATAATGACGAATAAAACAACAATACTGTTTAAATATTATTTATTTATAATATCTCTCCTCTCGACGAGTCACAGAGTCCAAACAGCAGTATATACGTCTCGCGATGTTCCTCTGCGCACAACTCACAGGTACTACCGGTTACACGTGCACTCATTGTTGCGGCTACTATATAATACTGAATACTTAAATTATAACTTCTATTTCATTGTTAGATTGCATCGAGACACAAATCGCGTAAAAAAGCATGATTTTTCAATATAATTTCATGATTACACTCGGTAGTATTCTAATATTAACGTGGAATGCAAGGGGTACTCGACACGGCGGCGATTTAACTGTTAGTGTATATACATAGAGTATAATTTAAAATATAAATAACGATTAACAAGGCCGCGCGTTATCGCCACGTAGCTCTATATACACGGGGCGGCCCGGGCGCGCGCGGGAATCGAACCAGCTCTCAATAACAAATGGAATCACGTATTTGATGATTTTAATCTTTAAAACACGAGTAACATAATTAACCCTATACACACTACTCGACACAATTAACGTCTATAACAACGAGGCGAGGCGTCAGGCCGCGCGACACAACACTACACCTTAGGTACCACTAACAACGTCCGTTTTCCAATGTCTCATTCGCTATGAAACAATTACTATAACGTCGATGCGTTTGTGAAACTCATCAACAATCGTGTTTCTTAAACACTGCGATACAATACACACAGAAATATTTTCTCATAAATTATTTCCCAGTAAACAAAAGACCAGAAAACGAGACCGTACAATTACAATGATATAATCCTAAGAAATTTTACACAAAATTACGTTTTTAAACGGTGACAAAACAAGTCAGGTGTCAAGACCCGTAACAGCACAGTGTCACGCAGTAATTTGACACAAGATTTCAAAATCAGGTTCAAATTCCTACCCGGTACTGTTTTGGAAGTCACATAATTAAATAGACATGGTAGGCTAGAGTGCGGGTCGTGGCGCGTCGCCGGCCGCGCTGGGCGCCGGCTGCGTCTAGTCCTCGAGGTTGCGGAAGGCGGCCGCCATGTCTTCCAGCAGCTGGTCGAAGTCAGCCTTGATCTTAGCCTCGCCGTCTTTCACGGGGTCCTGGACACAACGTTCATTATTAATCCAACTAGTATTACAAGCGAGAAACTTTGCAAGAAGATAAGCTTGTAATGTTTTCATAATCTTACTCGCAATAACTGCTGAATGGGTTTGAATTATGAATGAGAATTTCGTCTAGAATAACAGAAACGTTATTTTTTATCCCGTGAAATATCGAGGTCGGGAACAACGCGGGTGAAACCGCGGGACGCCGATAGCGATAATAAATAAATAACATTAATTGCTTGTTCGAAACATTCAATGTAATTTATAAATCTTCGATTGTTTTAAGCTATTGGTTCAGTACATGGAGGGTAAAGCCAAGAGGTGTCATCTCATATGGTAGAAAATTTTACAAAGTGTCAACAAATTTAATGTGTAACTTTGTGCTATAAATAACAGTTCAAAAATCTTCCACAACAGAACTGGTGTAGACAAAGGGTATGTATGGTATGAATGTAGTAATTGTAAACAAATTGAAGTATGCTGAGTTAAAAAAAAAAAAATATTGATTAAAATAGTTACTATTGAAAATTTGCGTAGAAAGGTAAAACGTTATATAGTAAATATAACCTCAAATAATTATTACGAGAAAACGTGTAACGGTTTTATTTCGTGAAATGTGCATTAGAATGTGTGCATGTGAATAGCATTTTATAGTTTCCTTTACTAGTTAGTATTATCCCAGTAAGGCGGTCGTCGTTGTTACCTTGAACTTCATGGAGGAGAGCTGGTAGAGCACGTTCCCCATGGCGTCGCGGATGACGTTCCACGTGACCTTGTTGTCGGACTGCGCCGTGGACTCGACGGCGTGGCGCGACATGTCGTAGAACGAGATGATGTTCTTCAGCATGCCCACGGTCTTGTAGAACGGACAGAAGCGGTCGTAGTTCGAGTAGCTGCAATCAAACACGACGTCTAGTTCGTTTGTCCGGGCCTTCTGCCTCTAACTGGGCTATCGACTAAAACACGACGCTTTACTCTCACGAAAACAACGGATACATTAAAATACAAATACACCAGCGGTCCATTCCGGCTCGGATATAGTTATATAAAAACCATTAATCGAAATCATAACGTATTTTCTCCGAAATAACAAACCAATCTTTACTTTCAATTTTATATGGACTGTTTTCTCAAATAAATAAAGAATACTGTACTTCAGGCACAATCTATTAAATCATTCAACGAAGCCGTCTAGACGGTGCAATCGTGTGGGATGAGACGCGGGAAGCGCGCTCCCGCCATTGCCTACATTACAATGCTAGTATTTCGGGAGCGCGGTTCAGTTTTTGGTATTATCAAAACCTAAGAACTGCTGGTAGTACTTCTTTATACTGTGCTTTGGAGCCAGTCTGCTATTAATAGGTAGTAAGTGTAGTAGGTTTGGTGTCAGCCGACTGACCTGTTCTGCTGCAGGAAGTCGTCCTTGAGCAGCTTGGCGACCTCGAGGGTGATCTTGTCGGTCTCGGCGAGCGACGCCTTGCCCACCAGCTGCACGATTTCAGAGAGATCTTCCTCCTCTTGAAGGATCTCCTTCACCTGAGGAACACAACGTTTCCAATCAATTGGGATAATGAGTTTATCTACGTTCGTTCAAGTATTACGTAACGCTGTTTGGGAGGAGGGGGGGGGGGTGTCTCGTTTCTTGTAAAACGTTACGTTGCGTCACATGAGGTATTTTTTTACTCAAAAAAGGAAATTCTTCCAATTGGCATCTTGTGCGGTGACTTTCAAGAGCGAATTATCACTTTTATGTTACGTAATGTTTACGGAGAGTTCCAGAAAGGGTGTTAAAAAATGTTAAGGTGCTTTTACGGGGGGGTATAAGATGTTTAAAAATTGCGTTACGTCATACATTGGACACTCCCGTAGGCCCGGAACAGCATCTCCAAGAACTCAAGTCAAAGTCAAAAGTGAGTTACAGCTTCAATTGCGATGACGAACGGGTCAAAAAGATAGCATTCTAATTTGTCCTTCAGTTATATTATAGAAAAATATTTACGTATTATTGTTTTATCAAAATATAATATAAATAAATATAAATATCGAATATAAATATAAATATAAATATCGACTAAGATTTAGATCATGTGCTAACGAGGCGGAGGTTGCGACGTCACGTCTTCGTAAAAGTCGTACAATGAAGTGACGTCACTCGAACCTACTGTTTTTAATAGGCATGACGACAGGTCCTGCTATTATATTAAATCATTTGATACAATGACAGTATTTAAATAGAATAAAATATGTACCAACTTTAATTATGATATCGTTTTGTTTAACTTACTTTATGATCATTCAAAGGGCAAGTCCATTTTAAAAGTACGAAATTATTAGAAAATATATTTATTTACTATTGGATAACCCATTAAATTTAAAGTGACTTTTGCTATGTAACCAGTTTCCTAAACGCAATATTTAATGTAGCTAACATACAAACTTTACGCGCGACGCATAGAAAATACCCGACAGTGACATCACGCTGTAGTAGTGTTTCTGTATGAAGCTTTTTTAGAAAGTCCAAAATTGTGATTTTGGAATCGTGTAGTTTTAAGATAACAAAGTAACTCTTTCACCTATGTTTCAGTTATTGAGTGGCCTTTTGATGGGACATTAAATCAAAAATGAGTGGTCATGCCTATTGTAGGATGTATAAATGCCGCCGCAAGTTACCTTGGTCCTGAGCGGCACGAACTCGGCGTAGTTCTTCTCATAGAAGTCATCGAGCGCGCGCATGTACTTGCTGGAACAAACGATCACCTCAGTTAAGGCCGCGCAGAAAACGTTCTTCAATACTCATAAGCATAAGCAGCCCACTAAATGTTCCCACTGCTGGGACTCGGGGCTTGCTCTCGCAAGGAGAGAGTCAAGACCACAATCCACCACGCTAGCCCAGTGTGGGTTGGTGGATACATCAATACTCGACCTAATTTATTTATGTTTTGGATAGACAAGATCATTGATACAAAGACAGATTGTATGTTTTTTTAATGTGGATTTAGAATATTCAAAAGTATTTTATCAAATGTGTTTTAATGTAACTGATACGTAAATTAAGTTTGCCAAATATGAATCAAAAACTTTGTACCCCTTTTTACGAAAATTCCGCTGGCGAAAGAAATTTCGCACACTTATAGTTTATTTAAAGGATTACAGCAGCGTGTTTGTTATTTTTTTTTTTATAATTTACTTTACTCACACTACCATGTATTTGGACACTACACACGCATACATTTTCTTTTGTTTATAGTTAAGTCTGTGGTCAAATTGAGTATATATTAATATTGTTTTATGGTCGAATTTCGTCCACTCGCAGACCACTAGTAAGAGTATATCGTCACCTGTAAGAGATGAGCCAGTTGATGGAGGGGAAGTGCTTCCTCTGGGCGAGCTTCTTGTCCAACCCCCAGAACACCTGCACGATACCGAGGGTGGCGGCCGTTACGGGGTCGGAGAAGTCACCACCGGGGGGTGATACGGCGCCGACGATGGACACGGAACCTGACAAAGTAATAGTTAAGATATAGTGACCGTTAACCGTTGTTTCAAGTTTTTGTTACATTGTAGAGAGTGAATGTTAAATTACAGAGGGCGAATGTTAAGTTGTAGACGGCGAATGTTAAGTTGTAGACGGCGAATGTTAAATTGTAGAGAGTGAATGTTAAATGCAGAGGGTGCATGTTAAGATGTAGACGGAAAATATTAAATTGTACAGAGTGAATGTAGAGATTGAGTTTTATATTGAATAAAGGGAGGTCCTTTTAAATTCGACGTACCTAAGTTTGATCTATCATTTCAGTCAGTCAACGTAGTATATGTCAAAATTAGATGCGTCGATAGTTGCAAGGGATTAATATTATAATTTTTAATTATTATTATATAATTAATATTATATATAATTAATTAATATTATATAATAATAACGAAACAGAAGATAAATATATAACGGTCAGAATGTGTGGTAATAACGAAAAAGACGAGCCACATATGATGGTCAGAATGATTTATGAGTATGAATAAGTCTCACCTTCCCTGTCGGGGTTGCTGAGGCACTTGACGCGGCCGGCGCGCTCGTAGAACGAGGCGAGGCGCGCGCCCAGGTAGGCGGGGTAGCCGGAGTCGGCGGGCATCTCCGCCAGACGACCCGAGATCTCACGCAGCGCCTCGGCCCAACGGGACGTGGAGTCGGCCATCATGGACACGTTGTAACCCATGTCACGGAAGTACTCGGAGAGGGTGATGCCTGCAAAGGATAGTGTTTCAGTTGGAATGTTCAGTCTGAGGTGTGTCAGGACCTACATATTTTAAATCGACTTCAAAAAAGGAGGAGGTTCTCAATTTGGTTGTGTTTTTTTTTTTTTGTATTTATGTTAATCGATAGCGACCCCAACTGTCAATCAAATTCGATGGTTCTTTTTTTGTTTGGTAGATCATAATTCAGAGGTGGTGGCAAATAAATTTTATCAAAATTTTTCACTTTCTATTCACAGCCCATGGAAAATCAGTATGTGTTGTTGCAGCAAGAGATCTGCAAATAGCAAGAATGGACAACATGTACACATACCTGTGTAGATGGAGGCCTCTCGGGCGGCCACGGGCATGTTGGACGTGTTGGCGACCAGCGCGGTTCTCTTCATGATGGACTCCGTCACGCCCTCGATCTCCACCGTCAGCTCGGGGAAGTCCCGCAGTACCTCAGACATCTCGTTACCTGGGGAACGCGCACAGTTTTCATTCATTTTTTCATTTTAATCTAACATTTTTTTTTTTTAAATAAACTAACTTATTTTTCCTAAGGTCTGCAATATGCAAAAGATCATCAAAAAGGCCCTTCCAAAAGATCAAAAGGAGTCCCTGTATATAGATATATTAAGATCATCTGGCAGGTAATAAGTTCGCCCCAAAAGTGATTTTTCTTTATGAGAATCTCTATTTTTTAGTTATAAATCATACCCAATTAAAACTACAAATTGCATAATTTTTTTTTTTGCATAATACTTTTATACGCATCTGGCAATGTCAAAACAACGCGACAAGTGTTTCAGCTTGCCTGAAATGGCTACCTAAAACTTGCTGCCAACTTTCGAAATATAAGCTAGTTACATTCATATTCATTGCTAAAACCGATTTACACATCAAGTAGATCATTACATAAACATGTGACACAATATTACTACATTAATAAGGCTTAATGAACTCCCTAAATAACGTTAAGTTAATATAATACGTACCACGCTCTCCGCAGCCGACGTAGATGATGACGTCCGAGTTGGAGTACTTGGACAGCGCCTGCGAGATGACAGTCTTGCCGCAACCGAAGGCCCCGGGGATGGCCGTGGTACCGCCCTGGACGCAACTGCACAACAAACTTACTAATTACACCTCTATATCCATGGACAAAGAGTTTAAATTGAATCGATGGTTTTACATGGTTTATGTATTTTTAATTCTGTATTTTACAACTTCCATACAGATTTGATTTAAGTTTCGTTTTACATAACATTTCTAATCCGTTAATAATATACACAGGACATAAATTATACATTTATTTCAATTTATGTCCTGTGTAAATATACCTTTTAATAAACATTCCTCACATACATGGTTAGTTGTTATGTAAGATGGAAGAAAAGATTTTAACAAATTATCGCTGTGTCTAAATGGACTTGATTCTACTATTGACAATGCAAGAGGTAGTTTCTATGCAAAAGAGCACAGTAATCGAACTGAACTTCTAAAAACCAGTGTCAACTCCCTCTATATGAAGATACTCTGTTCGCTAATTTCGCTTATGTCGTTCATTCTGCTCGTTTCGCCCCCTCTACTCATTTCGCTCACTCCGCTCGTATAGCTCTCTGCTCTTTTCGCTCATTCTGCTCGTTTCGCTTATTTCGCTCATTCTGCTCGTTTCGCTCATTTAACTCATTCTGCTCGTTTCGCTCACTCCGCTCCCTCCGCTCGGTACTCACGGGAAGAGCGAGTCGAGCACGCGCTGGCCGGTGAGCAGCGGGTGGTTGGCGGGCAGCTTCTCGGCGACGGGCCGCGGCTGGCGCACAGGCCACCTGCAACATGGTGTACTTGTTGCGCTCGCCGTCGAACTCCGTCTCGAGGACCACGTCCTGTTAACAGAAACACTCGCGTTGTAACTACATCCAATCATTACATACCTTTTTGACCATTTCTATACACCACTATTTTTGAAGTGAAAACTTCTTCTATCAGTGTTATTTATTTAAACATCCCTCCCACCGCGGCGCCCGCCGTAAGCGTCCTACCGGCAAATAATCACTTGCATTTTCTCAGTTATGTTAAGTATCAATCACAGTCAAGATCAATTAATAGAATTTGAAAAAAAATAAAAAGTGTGAATTTTTTTAGGGAGTAAGGATCTTTAACTGACTGAAAGAAGGGTTATATTTTTCTGTGTCTTGTATGTTTGTAAATTAATGTATTCCCATGTATCTTCCAAATGGCTGAATGCATTATGACAATTATGACATGGTTAGATTCGTCTCAATCACCCATGTATTCTTAGATAGTATATTGTATTAGTATGAGTATGAGTATTACATAATGTTTTTTTTAATGTATTTATTTTTACAGTCAGGTTTTTTAAATTAAAGTTTTACTTTTATTATTTCTTATTATATGTATATCAAGACGATACTCACAGTGACTTTGTAGTTGCCAGAGGGCGCGATGTAGGTGACGGTTCCCTTGGCGCGAGGCGGGATGAGCATCTTGTGCTTCACGAGGGTGTTCTCGTGCACGATACCGTACAGGTCACCTCCGGTGATGTGGGACCCCACCTGCGATGCACACAAACATTTACCTTATCTCTTTAGTTACAGGGTCAGAAATGGAGAAGGAATATTGATGGAATTGGGATTGACAGAGGGTAGGGTTGTTGGATAGACAGTGGATGGGTATCTCGATGGGATGGTAGATTAAACTCATGAAAAGAGACGGGGTATATAACTCAGGGGTCATAAGTAGACTGGGGATTTAAATGACATAACTAGACCAGCAATGTAAATTACATGGGTAGATTGAGGATATAGATAATTGACATAAGGAAACCTGAGATGGAATTGACATAAGGATACTAGGAATGTAATTGACATAGGAAACCTGGGATGGAATTGACATAAGGATACTAGGAATGTAATTGACATAGGAAACCTGGGATGGAATTGACATAAGGATACTAGGAATGTAATTGACATAGGAAACCTGGGATGGAATTGACATAAGGATACTAGGAATGTAATTGACATAGAAACCTGGGATGGAATTGACATAAGGATACTAGGAATGTAATTGACATAAGGAAACTTGGGATGGAATTGACATAAGGTTACTAGGAATGTAATTGACATAGGAAACCTGGGATGGAATTGACATAAGGATACTAGGAATGTAATTGACATAGGAAACCTGGGATGGAATTGACATAAGGATACTAGGAATGTAATTGACATAAGGAAACTTGGGATGGAATTGACATAAGGTTACTAGGAATGTAATTGACATAAGTAGACTGGGGATGTAATTGCACAAGGATATCTTATATGTCATCAGATTAATTTACCTTAACATTAAGAGGGTTGAACTCCCAGTCGACCTCTCGCGCCAGGCAGGGAGTGTTGACACCCTTGGGGATGTAGATGGACTGTGTGAGCTCGTGGATGTCCTTCAGGGGACGCTGGATACCGTCAAAGATGGAGCCCAGGATACCAGGACCCAGCTCCACGGAGAGGGGCTTGCCGGTACGGAGCACGGGATCACCCACGGTCACACCAGAGGTCTCCTCGTACACCTGACCACATCAACACATACATTACTTGGCTTGTTATACACAATCCTAAAAACATTAATTGGATAAGAATTTAATATGTATTTTAGTCTGATGGGCATTTTTAGTTGGTGATTTGACGAGCTTGGAGACTAAATTCATGACTCCAAAATAGTGTTTGTTGTATGTTTGAAATTTTAAATTGAATTTATTTAATGATACATTTGACATGTAAAATTTATAACCACTATATTCGTAAAACTTAAGAAGTACTTCAGAGTTGTCCAATAGAAACTTTAGCAAAATAGGTTTTTGTAGGTTGGTTAGTTTTAGGTTTTAAATATATCAACAAAAAACTAAAATATGCCGTTATCTGTGTGACATATTAGTCCATTTCATAAAAATTATGAAATTTTGTCAAGTAATCTGAGTTGAATATTTTGTAAACTGAAGTTGACTTTTGTTTTTAAGGAGAAAATTAAATTATTACATTCTAGGGATTTTTCAACAGTCAAAACAGGGCCTTTTATTTTTTAATAGAATAGTAGTATGTATTGACCTGAATGGTGGCCATGTCTCCCTCCAGCCGGATGATCTCCCCGACGAGCTCGTTGTAGCCGACGCGTACCAGCTCGTACATAGCAGACCCCGACATCTTCTCGGCCGTCACGACTGCGGGCGAAACCAAGCGTTACTACGTGCTAATAAATCATACGGTCGTTCGGTAAACACGTCCAGACGTGGGCAGCGCGCTACCAAACTGCGAACACGATCATCTTAGCAGATTGGGAGCACGGTTCAGGGCTGACGTTTGACGTATTTTTTTTCAGACTTAAAGTTAATAATTAAATTGGATTGTTATAAATTAAGGTTTATAGTAATAAATTTGTTTTTAATAATGTTGCTAATGCTATTGCATTGATATTGACACAAAATAAATAAAAAAATAAAAATAAAGCATTTTTTATTTCAGTCCTACACGCCTCTGTGTTGTAGGTATTTATCGTAAGTTCGAAGACGTCGTCATACTGTTAGTTTTACTTTACACTGTGGTGTTATGTGCTAGCTAGGTGTCTTCAAGACGCCGCGGAGGAGTGCGGAGCGTGCCCGTGCCCCGGACTAACATTGCGCGTTGGTGGAACATGCTAGGGTTTTTAAGTGGCGGTCAAGTAATGTAATGCAGTGTTTAATGATTTTATTCCATAACCCTTGTAAAAAAATACTTTGGAAACAACCTTGTTGTCACTTTAGTGATAAAGGAAAACATCATAAGAAAACCGGCACCCCACTCATTCAGTGTGGTGTATAATGGCCTTGCATCCCTCCTTGTGAGGGAAGGGACCCTGGGACCATGTTGTCGACTGCTTATGCTACTCACCGGGTCCAGATACGGCGAACACATATCGAACTTCCTCCTGCTCCTCATTAGCGATTGTCTTCAACCCCTTCGACATGGTGAATTATTATATTCTTTGCACTGAAACATAGATAAAATATATTATGTACTTTAGTTATTTTAAATAAACTCCTACAGCGGAGGATGTGTTCTCAATACAACAACTTTTTAGTGTGTAAAAAAAATTTTTATGACATTAAATTTTTCATTATGGTTTTGTTTACTCTAAGAGCAAATTGGCACTGATGATGATGATCCCATTTTCTTAAAAGCTAATAACTAACTACACCTCAATTAAAAAATGACCCCTCAAAACTCACTATGATTCTGCACAAACTAAGTCAAATTATACCAATGTTGATCTACTGGTCATTTCGTCACACAGTCCTATATTGTAGCTGAATTAATCTTTACATAGCTTAGCTCTCTGGATAAGATAACTTTCCAAAAAGATCATTTGAAATGCTGCAACTATTTATTATGGTGAATACAGGGTATGATAGTTCACTATGGTTATCATAAGCTCTTGATTGAGAAGTTTCAAGTACTATTGTTGTTGAAAATTCTAGATTTTTTTTTTCATTACCACTGAAAATTTTAATGCAATGTTACAAGCTACACAATAAATCTTATTTCACTGAGTTTAATCTTCAATAATGGTATATTTTTCCTAGAATTGATTTACAATGGTTATGTAACATGCAAGAAATTCTTAATATTTATAGTAGTCCATTGATTTTCAGGTTTCAATAGCAAACTGTAACATCAGCTGACTGGTGGCTGGTGCTATGTCATCACTGATAAATCATCATCCATCAATGTCACAGCTTCTAAGAGAAATTTCCAATCAATTTTTTGTATTCGGGGTTATCAATATAACTTATGCTTAGAACATTGATTGTCTTCTGTGTTATTATATAAGACGTAAATAGAGATTAAGAATGGAATAACATATTTAGTAATATTTTCTTTGTATTGGAGCCCCACATCTTGAGTACAAGCATATAATTTAGTAGGCAGCAAAGCCCATGAGAGGTGTACACCTTAAAACTGTGTTTTTGACACTAAGCTTGTTTGTATTTTTGTGTTTCTATGTTTCACAAATAATTATTTAGTTTTTTAAACATTATATCAGCTAATTCATTCCCAAACACACAAATTTAGATTAGTCTCAGGCTAGGTAGTATTTAATGAATCTCCTCCACCAATATTTGCTTATGCTAAGCACTCCACTGAAAATAGGTGTGACTCTGATACACTAATTGGGCCTTGATATACTATGTAAGATTCACTAAACATTGAAGTCGCTCACAAAGATGGTAAGTCAGAATGCTATGGTTTTTCTTTATAAAACAAATGCCCACCAATCACAGATTTTGCAACTCCTAGAATAAAACAAATCCTAGAATATACTAAATGCGGAAGTTTGTACTTATAAATTAATGTGTGCATTTTTATCACTCTTTCACACAAAAACCAACAAATAAATATATTTAAACATAATACAGAGCTACATTATAGTCTGGATTAACATTTTGGCTTCTTTTTGCTATTTGAAAATTATGGGAATGAGAACTAAGCGGGTAAAACTAACTTACTAGTATGAGAAAAAGGATGAAAGAACAATGTTTTAGTATATCATCGAGCTTCTAAAGATGACTTAGATGGCATAAGAACATCTACCTACCACCAATCAGTATTTCATACTGTAATGTTTTACTTTTTAGTGTAGATCTAACATATCTGATTTTCAAGTTAGTAATTAATATCCAGATCCATATAGACTAGACATTCCAGTCACAATAATTCTTATAAGACTAATTCATAAGACATTGCTATGTATATTTCAATTCTTCCCGTTTTCGTCATGTGTATCATAACGGATAATTTATGTAGAAAATAAAGCTATAGTTAAAACTTAGACTAGACTGAAGACTTATTAGCCTTGACAGCGAAAGACTGATTTCAAGTGCTGTTTTTGATGAAGTCTCATTACAAAAATAATCAGACTAAATGAAACTGGCAAAAATGAATACAAAATATTTAGAGCAAAAGAGATGAATTGTTAAGATCCAAGAGAACCAGGCAATTTCGAGCAGTCACATGATAAAAGGGTGGGCACTTCAATCGACGCAAGCTATCACATAGAGCCTATACCTGCGGGACCTTCATGCGAATCTAATAAGAAGGACCACAAAAGTACATTATACTTTACTTATTCACCAAAATGAGCCGGATAACCGAATTATTGCATGACATTACATGGCATCAATAAATTTTGATGATGGCAGAATCGTGAACAATCTTACCGAAATGAGGGCCAAATAAACTAATATCCAGAACGAACCACACAAGCACCAATAGAAACCAACCAAATATTAATTATGTTTTCGTATTTGTAATAGAAAATTAAACTCACAGGTCGAGAAAGGTGGAAAAGACGAACCGAGAATGGCGGAGATTCACAACTTATCACAAGACCAATGATAAAAATGAAGTCAGCTGACCTAAGTCTCTGCCTCATTGTCCATGGTTCTTGATATTATTGATTTTCTGTGCTGTTGGTGTCATAAGCCAATGCAAAATTAAGCAAATAAATACTCTGCGCTATTGCAATATGGTTTATTTCGTAACATTAAAATTTTATAACGAAACCATAGTGTTGCTCTCTATTATCTTCAAATACCACAATTGTTGCAAGGGTAAAAAAATACTTTTTTATCCAAAACATGAAATTGTACATTGTATTGTATCATATTGTATTTTACAAATTTAACCTTTAAATACCTATTTCAACATTATTTAACTAAAATACCAGTTTCAAAAATTAACTTTTATACAAATAGAAATAAAGTTTTTTTTATTACTTTAAAAAAACCGAACAAAGCTCGGTCAACCAGGTACTGTATTTATTAACGTACGTATTTTATTAAATTGATCAATTTACGGCGTCGGACCGTTAAATAATCTGACGAAGACAAGGGTGTGCGCTGATCGGTTCAACAACTCACGTGTTTTACACCGCTCCCCACCACCCGGGTGAACCGTGAGATTTTTTTTACAACGGTTCACCTGTCAGATACTTGGGAAATATGTCCGTCCGCGTTGTTAAAATATCAAATCGGACCGTTTAGGTTACTTAGGACCCAGATCCGACTCGGAGCACCCCGACTCCATCTGGCCCTGAGTGGAGTGAGCCAAGCATAGTGATGGTGGGGAGGTGACTCCGCTGACCTCCGTAGTGGAGCGCAGGCCGAGTACGGAGAAACGACACTCAGGGCTGACCGCAGAGCTTCTGGTGGGAGCCCACCCAGTGTCAAAAAGTGCACCAATATTAAGTTAGGGGCTTTCCAGTTTTATCTGACTGCCAAATGCTGATGTCATCGACCAATTAGAGAACAGTGTATTAATTGACGGGTAATAGGGTACCGTTAAATAGCACGCTGAGCAACGATTGGCCCATTTGTGGATGATTCGTAATTTATTAAATGACGGCCAGGCACCGTTAGTTGATCATTGCGTTAAATAAATAATACATTTGAACCACCGTTTGTTATTTTCTGAAAATTGATCAACTAAGTACCTAGTGAATTGATAAATTAACGGTTTTTGTTATTTTCCGGTGACATGTACACTTGAGAGACACGGAGTGCCATTCAAAGAATATTTTTCCGAGAATCTTAGTCAAAATATAAGGAAATACAACCGATACACCGAAAGTAGTGGGCTGTGAACTGAACTGAAACGTCACGCTCGGGTATAATAATAGCTTTTCGGTTAAACTCGGGATGCTAGAGCGAGAAACAAAATTCAATGAAGAAGCGCGTCAGAGCGAGAAAGATAATATTATAGTCCCTGTGTACCTGTGTTTATTATATTTATGTATTTTTATCACGACATTAACTTTTAGTCTTGTAAGTACTTACCACATTAATTGAATTTGTCACATAATATTATATTTGCAATTCACATCCATTGCAAAAAAATGTTTGTTGTAATAGACATACACGTATTACTGTTTTATCACAGCACTTACACTACGTAAACACACAAAATGATACCTATTTTCATCACAGCACTTACACATACATTATAAACACAACATAGGTAATTTATGCTTTTTTAGCGAAATACCTGTAAAATATATAAATGACAAAGACTAAAAAAATTGCTAGTCCAATATCAAATACCCATACATAATACTATTTCCATCCCGCGTAATTTTTTTTAAATTATTTTTGGCCTTAGATACTAATCATTTCGCCATAATTATGTTATTCTCGTGTTGCTGTGCTTCCTAGGTATATACTAATTTTCAATGTCTGAATAATTTTAATTTTTAATTATTAAAATTGTTTTGTGGTCTTTAAATAATATGAGTATTTCTTATGTTAGTTTTCACTTCCACCGTGCGGTCTTAAGCGCACACATTATTTTTAGCCTGTTACTGTATAAAACTCTCAAACTTTGCTTTGCTGTCAAGCTGTCATGCTGTTTTGCTTTATTTGGGAAAGGTCAAGGGGAGTTGGGGTTGGTTGTTATTAGTTTTCTCGGTTTCTTAAAAATAATGAAATAAATAGCAGCTGAATTAAATAATAATGCTTTCAATATTACTGTAAATCGAATCTTTTTATATATACGCTGCGTGGTTTTCGCTGAAGCTACAATTCAACCTACTAGATGTATGTCGGTACGTTCATTGTAGTGCTTAGTTGTGTGTTGCGAAATTTGGTGTTTTCTGCTTTTACAGGAGTGCTAAAGACATCCAACTGAGTAAATCCTTGTCTTGGCTTCTGAGACACGGAGCGGCGAAAGAAGGCTTCCAGTTGAGGTAGGTAAAATCAAAGTATAAGATGCATTGTTACCTACTATTATTTATTGACATATGTTGTTATTTAATAAATACTATATTCCATCTGATTGGACGAGAAACTGCTACTCATTAGTCAAGCATAACTTTCTTAGTATTTCTTATAAATAATATTAAGTTTTCGTAGTTTTACATCAGTCACTTGAATTATTTGCCCTTGATAAGAGTTCGCGTGAATTTTATTGGTGTATTTGTATGATAAAAGTGATGTGTCATAAACATTACAGAAACTTTTAATTAATAACCAACTCTGTGTAAAAGTTCTGTTCTGAAGAATATTTTGTTTCCTATAATTAAAAAAAAATCTTTACATATTAGGTAAGTGTGTATTTTAATGTATCTCTCTATAATGTATCTCAGTAGTGAATGTATCTTTGTTCAATGATGGTTCACATTGCGTGACATGTAACAAAATGCCACATTACTAAAACGGTTGTTACTCATACTATAATGGTTGGCTTAAGTTTTACCTCTGATTTTTGTGCAATCTATTTAGGGGTAACCTACTAAAAACATACTAATACTGTAATATACCAAATGCTAATAATATATTTCAATACCTATAAAAGGTGTAATACTTACAATATACCAATACTATTATATTTCAATATTGTAGGGGTAATACTTGTAATACATTTCAGCTCAGAAGGATACATAGAGGTAGCAAAACTATTAAACCACAAAACATTCAGAGGTTACACGTCAGCCGACATAGAGAGAGTAGTGGCGAATAATGATAAACAAAGGTTCAAACTGAGGGCAAACACCTCCACACAAGCACTGGAGATAAAGGCAAATCAGGGGCATACCATTACTGAGATATCTACTTTGGATTTAATACCTATATTGGAGGTATTGTCATTATATTAATAGTTTCGTCACAAGATTTTTTTAAATATTGCCATGTATTGGCAATATTAAAGCAAGTCATGTATTTTAGTTTTTTTATGTCTTGCAAAATACATTATTAGTTTAAAAATAATGACACATTTTATTTGATACAAATGATTGGAAAATAATTGTTGATACTTGAAGGAATATTCATTTAGTAATAGGAAAGCAGCATTAGCCAATATGCCTATTTCTTTAATATCTATGTTTCTTATGTACATTTTCAGCCAAAATACAGTACTTTGATCCACGGAACATACTTACAATGCTGGCCTCAGATTAAATCCCAGGGACTCAGTCGTATGAAAAGGCAACATATTCACATAGCGAAAGGAACTCTTAGCGACAAGACTGTCATAAGTGGCCTGAGACGTAATGCACAGCTCCAAATCTACATAAACTTAACAAAAGCTCTCGCTGACGGCATAAAGTTCTATGAATCTGAAAATGGGGTCGTACTCACAAGTGGGAATGATAAAGGATATTTAGAAACAAAATATTTTGTGAAAGTTGTCAAAGTTGACTCTGGTATGTTGCTATGAAGTTATTGATGTTTTAATGTTGCTTTGTGTACGGTTCAACATTCATTGTAACTAAATTGTTAACAATCACATTTCATTGTTATTAACAAACCAGTTTTTTCATGTAATTTAAAAAAACATCATGTCATCCCAGCATTCTATTAAATAAAATGTTGCAATTAAGTTAAATTGATTGCTAGTTCAAAATCTAAAAGCTTTCAGTTTAAAATTGAAACAAAGTTCTCTATCGTGTGTAATATGTTCTGAGTGAATGGACATATTTAGTAGACTTTTGCAAGTTCTAGTTAGAGATTCTCATCTACTGTTTATACAAACTTATGTAGTTGTTAGAGACGATCTTCTTAGCATTCCATGGATTCACCGTGCGGGTGCCGGGTCCATCGTGTGGCAGAGAGAGAGAAAAACTCAGTAGTTCCCGAGACTTGTGACTCGGGCGTGGTTTAAGGGCCCCTTTCTGACGTACATCAACACTCACCTTCACCACTCGTTTTTCTCTCCTGCCCAGCCAAATCTGATATGAGCCTACTAGTGCAGCTTTAGATACACGTTCTAGTATAGAACTTACAGCACTTCTGGATAAGCCAAGGTCTTTCAGTAGGTTATAGAGAGATTTTGCTGGTATACCTCTCGCTCCCACTTCTACAGCGTATAAACTAACTACATAGCCGTTTTTTGTTAATTCGTTTAGGAGGTCGTAATACTTATTTTGTTTCATCGCGTGGTCTTTAGGTATATTAGTTTCCCACGGTACGGTAAGTTCTACAAGGACTATGCGTTTCGTAGCTCTAGAAAAAGGAAAATGTCCGGTCTGGATGACGAAACACCCACATCCTCTGGGATTTTGTAGTGCTTTTCATACGTGTCCATTAAAATAGTCCAATCAGGTGCTGTACCCAGGATTGAGTAAGGCTTGTTCCTGGAGTTTGAAGTTGAGCCTTCTTTTACAAAGTTAATTTGTCTGTTGTTTGTCGTCAATCCCTTTTGGGCTCTAGCTACCGAAAGGCTCATGGCTTCACGTATGATTTCAAGTACTCTGTCATGACGCCGTGAGTAATGACCCCATTAAGAGCACCTTGCATCCCACCAATATGTGCCTTGCTGTACATATCGCCTCTCCACAAGTATAGTAACATTTTTCAGAGGCTTTTCCCCACCTTACCAAGTTACTCTGGTCAGGGAGGGTCATTTGGAATGCATTTAGATAAAATTTTAATAAGGCAGGGGACCAGTCATAGATCAAGGTGCGCCATTTTAGAGCTAATGGGATACAGAACTCACCTATGGTTAACCACTCACTTTGCATTTCTAAATTCATAGCGTGCACTTTGTAACCGTCATTTTCGTCTTGTTGTAGAAAGGTTTTTACCATGTCTCGGTCTTCCTTTTTTTTCTCGCACCCAACCCAGCAGTATTTACTTGTGCACCTGCCATAAATTGTTTATGGAATTGAAGTCTAGATTCCAGGTCTGAAGCAATTTTGTCTTTTGGGAGAGATGTAATTAATTCGTCTTGCGACTTTCCCAAAACATGCGTTTTTGTAACTCTTAGGTGTTTGTAAAGTTCAGACGGTTTCTTTAGTTTCAGCCCAAAACTATTGTGATCCCTAAAAAGAGTAGAGGATCAGCCGGATGTGCCAATCCGAACCATGACTTCAATATCTTTATGACATTGGCATCTAGCTTTGCCAGGAGAGTTTTACCGATGTCATATACTAGGAAAGGCCAAGTGAGACGTGATGTGAGGTAGTTGTCATATATCCATGCTTTTTGATATTGCTGATAGGCTGCTGGTCTACCTTATTGAGGTTGTTCATGAAATTTTCAACAACCACCTCTAATGATGGTGTACGTCCTTTGTGATCTATCTTTCTACCAAGAAATTTGAAAGGCACTGCCTCTGCAATTGTGGCAACTCCTTGGCCACTTATGGAGAGTCCCGGATCGTAAGACGTATATTTGGTATTTCTTCTACCCAGACAAAGACAATGACATTTAGATGGTTTTGTCCTCATTCCTCCGTCCATGTACAGAACTCATCGACTTCGTTCAACAATTCTTGACACTGTTTGGGATTACGTGTAAGTATTGCAAGGTCGTCCGCAAAGGCCAAGATTGACTCAGTGTACTTATTGTTGATTTTAAACCGGTAGCCCCATTTCTTTTCACGGGATATTAATTTGTCTACTAAAATATTTATAACTATATTAAATGCTATTGGTGATAAGCAGCACCCTTGGAATAGTCCTACATTGTATTCAAGTGGTTTTGTGTATTCCTTGTTTACTGCTATGACGAATTTTAAGTGGCAATAATAAGAATTAATTATGTCAATAATTTCAGCAGGAAAGTTATACCATTTTAGGGCAAATATCATAAGTTCATGCTGGACAGAACCAAACGCGTTCTCTAGGTCTATCCAGCAGACTGTAATTTGCCTCTCATGTGTTCTGGCATCTTTCAAACTTTCTGCTAGTAATGTATTGTGTTCCAGGCATCCAGAAATACCAGGCAAGAACCCTTTCTGGTGATTGGGCCTGAAATACCTATTGCTGGTCATAAATGTGGTCATTTTGTTTGCAAAATACTGAAAAGATTTTAGAAATTGTATTGGTTAGGGCTATCGGTCTGGTGTCTTTGGGATGAGTTACTTCCTGCTATTTAGGGATGAGGACAAAATTGCTCTTCCAAATGCTACTGGGACTTGCTTTCTTGACCAGATCTTAATGAATATATTCAAGATATGTTTACGAACTGATGGACACTTTTTATACACTATGTAAGGAATGCCATCTGGGCCAGGAGCTGATTTAGTAGTTTTCTTTTTAATTTGATAGTTTACTTCCTCTTCACTAGGTGGGGTGCCTTGAAAGCCTGTCAGAGGATCATTAGGTCTTTGGATGTTTGGTTCTACGTACGAGCTCCCGCGTTTAGGCACTTCGTATGTGCTTTTAAAGTGATCGTAAATTTGCGCGTTAGTCAAGATAAGCTTTCCATTTTGCTCCCTGAAAATATTTTGGAGTATTGAAAGGGTTTTTATCAAAGTCTACTTCGTGTTTAGCTCTGTTAAAATTATCACGATTTTTACTAATTTGAAGCGACATTCCTTGTATTAATTTAAGGATTGATCTTAGAGCCCTGGACAGTTGGTGACTTAGATGGTTATCGCCCATGGTTTTAGCTACACGAAGACGTTTTATTAACTCTCTTTTCTTCCTCCGCAATTTCATTTTGAACATATTTTCCTTGCTATTTTGAGCATAACAAGTTGATGGTGGGTAATGTTCCGAGAAGTATGTATATATGGTGTCCTGGAAAGTTTCTACTTGGCTGTTTAGGTCTTGTTTTGGCCCAGGATGTTCTAATAAGATCGCCAAGTTTTCGTCATGAACTTTCCAGGTAGAGTTTTTAAACTGGGAATGCCAAGACGTGTCCTGATGACAATGGACTCCTGGTAGTTTTCACTCGATGGTTCACCTTGGGATATATGAGGTCAACTCTATCCATAGTGTTTGTCGAAGTACTGACCGACGGCTGTCGTGCTTCAACACCATCATGTGTCTTTAAATGCTTTTGGTACCAGGCTCGTCTCTTGTAAATTTTCCCGCACACAGGGCATCTCAAGTCCGTATTCGCGCCAGGGTCGTCATTACAATCACACGGTGGACAGATCTTCCGCCCGCCTCTCGGACTGTCCCAGGGTATTATTCTTATTTGGACTTTTAGCGATTAAATTCCCGGGCTTGGCTTGCTAGGCCTTCACCCTCGGCTGTCTTTCCAACAGTCAGATGTCTTTCCATCCGTCAGATGTCTTTTCCACCAGCCATCTGTCTTTCCAGCGTCATCCCGTCTCTCCGGGCTGTCATTTTTGTTTGAGACGATCTTCTTAGCATTCCATGGATTCACCGTGCGGGTGCCGGGTCCATCGTGTGGCAGAGAGAGAAAACTCGAGTAGTTCCCGAGACTTGTGACTCGGGCGTAGGTTTAAGGGGCCCTTTCTGACGTACATCAACACTCACCTTCACCACTCGTTTTCTCTCCCTGCCCAGCCAAATCTGATATGAGCCTACTAGTGCAGCTTTAGATACACGTTCTAGTATAGAACTTACAGCACTTCTGGATAAGCCAAGGTCTTTCAGTAGGTTATAGAGAGATTTTGCTGGTATACCTCTCGCCCCACTTCTACAGCGTATAAACTAACTACATAGCCGTTTTTGTTAATTCGTTTAGGAGGTCGTAATACTTATTTTGTTTCATCGCGTGGTCTTTAGGTATATTAGTTTCCCACGGTACGGTAAGTTCTACAAGGACTATGCGTTTCGTAGCTCTAGAAAAAGGAAAATGTCCGGTCTGGATGACGAAACACCCACATCCTCTGGGATTTTGTAGTGCTTTTCATACGTGTCCATTAAAATAGTCCAATCAGGTGCTGTACCCAGGATTGAGTAAGGCTTGTTCCTGGAGTTTGAAGTTGAGCCTTCTTTTACAAAGTTAATTTGTCTGTTGTTTGTCGTCAATCCCTTTTGGGCTCTAGCTACCGAAAGGCTCATGGCTTCACGTATGATTTCAAGTACTCTGTCATGACGCCGTGAGTAATGACCCCATTAAGGAGCACCTTGCATCCCACCAATATGTGCCTTGCTGTACATATCGCCTCTCCACAAGTATAGCAACATTTTCAGAGGCTTTTCCCACCTTACCAAGTTACTCTGGTCAGGAGGGTCATTTGGAATACATTTAGATAAAATTTTAATAAGGCAGGGGACCAGTCATAGATCAAGGTGCGTCATTTTAGAGCTAATGGGATACAGAACTCACCTATGGTTAACCACTCACTTTGCATTTCTAAATTCATAGCGTGCACTTTGTAACCGTCATTTTCGTCTTGTTGTAGAAAGGTTTTTACCATGTCTCGGTCTTCCTTTTTTTTCTCGCACCCAACCCAGCAGTATTTACTTGTGCACCTGCCATAAATTGTTTATGGAATTGAAGTCTAGATTCCAGGTCTGAAGCAATTTTGTCTTTTGGGAGAGATGTAATTAATTCGTCTTGCGACTTTCCCAAAACATGCGTTTTGTAACTCTTAGGTGTTTGTAAAGTTCAGACGGTTTCTTTAGTTTCAGCCCAAAACTATTGTGATCCCTAAAAGAGTAGAGGATCAGCCGGATGTGCCAATCCGAACCATGACTTCAATATCTTTATGACATTGGCATCTAGCTTTGCCAGGAGAGTTTTACCGATGTCATATACTAGGAAAGGCCAAGTGAGACGTGATGTGAGGTAGTTGTCATATATCCATGCTTTTTTGATATTGCTGATAGGCTGCTGGTCTACCTTATTGAGGTTGTTCATGAAATTTTCAACAACCACCTCTAATGATAGACACACACATAAGACGTACATTTGTATTCATCTCAGCATCACACAGATATTTGCACTAGGCAGACCCACAGACAGATCAAACCCACAATCTTATTATTTATAGTGTTTATATTACATGTTTAAAACATATTTTAGTATACCTAATATTTTGTTCTTATAATTTTATGTAGCATTTATTGTTTATTTAAACTCTCATTGTATAAAATATTTTTTAAACCTATTGTTATAATTTTTTTATTTAGTTCCTTATAGGTCTAACTATTCTTTACATAATTACTAATTATATATACATAGAGTTAAATGGTAATTTGTAACATTAACAAAGGAATTAAAGGACATTTATTTAAAACTGTAGGACTTACCTACCTACACTCAATCATTCTCTCATGACCTACTCTCTTTCACATCCCCTCTGAATGAGCAAATAAATAGATTACCCTCATTATTTTACTTTATCTTATTTTCTTTAATAAGTACTAGGTTAAAGCAATGTAAATAAATCATTTATTCATTAAAAATACACAGAGAAATATTATAAATAACAAATAAAAGTTGCTAACATTTGGTAAGTATATGTAATGGGTCTTGAGATGAACTACCAGCTGAATAGCCTCGACGTGGGATGGTTCCACCGAGTGCTAGCTGAGCCAGCGTCAGACGCGGCCAGAGACCTGTTCGGGTATGTGGCTCACCTCAACTGATCCTCTCACATGTTGAAAAAGCCCTTACCGCCTATTAGTACCTACCTTTTTCTTACCAACCATCTTATTTTAAGCATACCAAGTGTTATAAATAATGGGACTGCCATGTGACTTGTTATAAAAGTCACATAACAAAAAACTGATAAAAAAAAAATGTTATGTGTGTTTTGTTTTGGCACAATAAAAGATTTTTTCATTTTCTTTTTTAACCGACTTCAAAAAAGGAGGTTTCTCAATTCGACCGTATGTATGTTCCTTTTTTTTTTTTTTTTTTTTATGTGTGTTCGCGGATAACTTCGTCGTTTATGAACCGATTTTGATGATTCTTTTTTTGTTGTAAAGGAGATATTCCAAGGGTGGGACCATGATAATGAAACCAGGATCTGATGATGGTATCCTAGGGAAATCGAGGATAACTTTCGAAAATTGTAAAGATGACTAGTGCGTTAGTTAAGTTTTTGCTTGAGCATTTTAAAGCAGTATAGTTTAGTTTAAAGATGGTCTGGAGTCGATCTGATGAGGGAGCGGGAAGACGGTCGAGGGAACTCCTCGACGGTACATAGTAGTTACCTTGTGTTTGGGCTCGATGAATTTGTATTGATGAGAACTTTTTACATAGATGGGTTGTGACTGTCATTAGTGGTCTGATGATGAAGATAAAGGACAGTCAAGGGAATTTCTTAACGGCTTACAGGAACTACCCAGTGTTTGGGTTTAATTCATGTATTGAGATCTCAACACGAAAAATCGTGTAAATGCATTAGTGAAAACTTGTTTAGCACTAAAAAGGGTAAAATAAACTATTTTTACAAAAAAATTAAACCGACTTCAACACCACAAATAGGCACTCAAAAGTGAAAAATAATTTAATATAGGTAATTATTATAACCTCTACTCACTCATCTATATGAAGTCGGTGCCAGCCAAATCTAACAGGTAGTAGATAGATACTACTTACCTATGCCTACTTACTTACTACCTCGTACATAGTATATCTACTAACTTTTTAACTAGCCTGGCACCGACTTCATATGGATGAGTGAGTAGCGGTTGTAATAATTACCTATATTAAATTATTTTTCACTTTTGAGTGCCTATTTGTGGTGTTGAAGTCGGTTTAATTTTTTGTAAAAAATAGTTTATTTTCATGTAATATTATGTATACTTACCTTCATTAGAATCGTTTAATAATCATTTAATACTGATCAAGTTAAGATTGTCAACTCTCATCCACCCTGCTCTGTACATATAATAAAAGAGAAATTAATTAAATTTTTATGCCGTAAAAAAAAGAGACAGGAAAATATGCAATTAAACATTCTTCTGTTTACGTTACCATAGAATAGATACCTATGTCCTTACTTACAAACCTACAAATTTTTCGGTATTTCTTTTCTAACTATGATAAATTAGATGTTAAATAAAAGATCAACGCGGCTATGGCCAAAAAAATTGTGATCACAAAGATTATAAAACAAAATTTTATTTGGCATAAAAATTGTGGGTACAAAAATACCAATTTCGCACAATGACGTTCGAAAATCCAAGTCACTTGTGATGTAAGTAGTTGGCCAAACGAAAAGCGGTCCCGTGCTCTACCATCCTTGAAAAAGACCGCCGGATGCGGCCAAAACTGACGTCGGTCTGGACCGACTACTATATCACATGTGAGTAACTCGGTAAATTAATTAAAAATAGATCTTAGATTGATAACTCGTTTTGTGACATAAACAAACAGAAATATTACAGTAAAACACCTATGATGTGGTGCTAATACCACAAATGGCAGTTGTTACACAAAAAATGGTGACCACGGAAACTTTCTAGTAAAAATGTTTTATTAAGTTTATCAAATACTTAATGTTATTTGCTTAAAAAATTATGGAGATTGAACTACATATAGTCTCGTAAAGTTTCTTCAAGACATGAAATGAATGATAAAAAACTTGAAGCTTCAGTTTACCCAAAACTGTATGTAATGAACTTGAAAGAACCACATTTCTTAGTTTCAAGAACACAAAGCAAAAATAAATGGCCTAACTGCACTCATAGTTTCTGGTACAAAGTGTATTAAACTTTAACATTCCATAAAGCAGACAGTGCATATCAAGTTACAAACTGTACTGTGTTATCTTCATGCACATGTAATGTCATTATTACCAGTTAACTACATAGGTACCTACACTAGTATTCTTAATGGCTGGATATTTTCTGTGGCCAAACTCTGGATTGTTTGAGTGCGATTTTATCCGTTTATCAGTAGTAATTGGTCCAAAAGACTGAAGAAAGAGGGTTAGCCTGTGATCTGGAAACTTAACTCTTGCAATTCGTCAGTTTATCCGTGAGCTTGGTACGTGAATATCCATCGAAATATCAAGGACTCGCTCTCCCATTTAACCCATAGACATACCTATAGCGGTAATTGTTAAAATAACCTTTTGTACTAAAATTTTAACTCGACAAAATCATGTTCTATCTTTCTGTAAACTATAATGCACTACTTAACTTATATATTACTTATTTATCAGGCATCAAAATAAAGTCAACATTGATATCTTTATTTGTTTGATAATATATTCAAACTTTGGAAACCATTATGTGGATTGTAAACAGTAGGTAATCACAGTTCATATTCCGTAATAACTGTTAGTTAATTGACTAAATCGGCTTCAAACTCAGTTTTAAACTAAAAACAAATATTTAATTGGTTTGTGTTGAAATTCCTGGACGTGACTAGTTCGTGCTCGTTGGATATTTTATTTTTATCATATCTTTTTAAATTGCATAGTATTCCATATTTCCATATTCTGTAAAATCTTGAACAGGATTCAGATCTAAAATCACACTAATATTACAATGTTGAAAGTTGGCGTATCTGTAAGTGTGTAGCGTTGCTCATACAGCTGTGCGCATTTGCATTAAAGCAATTATTTTATAGGCATTATATTTAGTAGCAGTAATTTAATTATTTAGTAGCCTACATTACCTGGATTAACACAGGCTAATTTTTATCCCGTTAAATCTAGTGCTTGTCCGTTCGAAGCTGCCATCGTACCATAAGTTATTTTTCATAAGTACGCGCTAGTGCAGGCGTCTCGGACAATTAAAAACATGATGGCTTGTATGGCCCTTCACATACATACTGCACGACATTTTTAAGTTTTTTTGGTGAAGTTCAGTACATACCTACGGCTTACACCACGTTTTGCCTTACTTAAGGTCTGTCCCCCAGCAAAACGAGTTTATTGTCCAGTTTTGAGCGCCATCTACTCATTAGCCAAAACAAATATCAACTAGTAAAAAATACATAAAATTTCAACAATTTCTTGGCTTCAAAATGGTAAGTTTCTTTTTTTTGTTAATGAATTTATTTACAAGCTTTTTGGGGGAAATATTTTTTTGAAAAGACCAAAATCTGGTTTTATACAGAGTTTTTTCTAAAATATTAGCGTAAAACAGCGACAAATCCTACTGTTTCTCTCTTGCCCTTTCTTGCGGTGTGCGATAAGGTAAGAAATACTCAAGGTCATTTACTCGGGGTACAGCCTTAAGATGAAGCGTTTGTTTGAAGATTATAGATCTAGGCGTTATAAATCTATGTTTACAGACTAATTCACTTGAAACACACTTATATACTATTTTTATAGTGTTTAGGTTCAAATCAATATTGTTTGGCATTAGCCGCGGTCATTTTTGAATTAATATCTAATTCAAAACAGCGCCATTAAAGAGTCATTCTGCGTGTAAATAATACCTACATTACCTACTTACTTATACCAGTTATTGAGTCAAGAGACGGCTTGTTTCGCTGTTGTATTTTCACAATAAAATAAAACCCGAATATTGTATGGAATGGAACTGAATTTTATGGAACTCAAACATAACATCTAGTTGTAGGATTCATGCCAAAACGTATGGAACATTGGGTGGACAATTCACACACAACACCATCTGACCCCAAAATAAGCAAAGCTTGTAGGTAATATCAGTGCATCCTCACTCGCTCAAGGTCGCGCGGTTTTAGCCTACAGCTAGACCGTTCCTCGCACGGAACAAGTGCCAGGCGGTTGTCGAACGCACGTCTGAGCGCTCGCGCAACACGTTTCCCCGCGCAAAATTACGTCGCCATATATTGTGCTGTATATGGATGCACGAGTCAAAAAACAAAGAATTATCATTTTTTCCTAGTTGTACAAAATATACCATTATTTTTTATATTTTTCTGCTAACCGTACAAAAAGTACGGGACATTATAAAATAGCTTGTAATCGAAGCTGGTTGTATGTATTAGTGTAGGTAAGTACATTAAAATATGTTACATATTTATCAAACAACATTTAGACGATCAAGTAGAATAAAAAAGGCCAAAGTGTACTTTTATTGTTTTAATTTCAATTTGTCCGACCCTATGTTACGGCCTCTTCTAGTCTTGCGCGTTACGAAGTAAATAACTAAAATATATAATCTGAGCTACAATGCTGACTACCTACATAACGAAAGGTTAATTTAATTTTTTTATTAGATAATATGTCGACAACCCTTTCGATGCGCATCATTCCACGCCAGACAGCGACAGAGTTACGCGTTAGAAGAGAGCGCAAATGTTTAGGTTAAACATTGCGATAGGCATTGAGCGCTAATGCGAACTGAATTGCACTTTGTTGCGTCCCAGCAAGAGTCGCTATTTATATAAAAGTTTTCGCTAAGTGAGGGTTCTGTAGTAATATCTATTCTGTGGTAATATGGCGGCCAGATAGCTGATATAATACTTATATAGTTGTAAATACATACTTATTATACATCACAACACTCGGCTTCGCAGGCATAGTTACTACCCACTAAGCCACAAGGCCAGTCAACATTCCGCAATAACTACTCATTTGTCCATACCTACATGCTGTTGAGGGGATTCCCTTCAAGATTAAAACATATTATAATATGAAAAGGGTTGCCAAGATAGTGTAAAATCCGAAAAAATAACGGGAAAGTCATTCGTAAAAATCGTGGAAAATACATTGCATTTCGGTAGGATAGAGCCCATTTCGATAGAAATACTGAAAAATCCGTAGGTATATATTTATACGACCACAGTGGATGAGACTGTTTGAGAGTACTCTGGTTGTGTGTCTGTGTTGGCATAATGTGAAATTTGGGGAATCCCCCTTTCATAGTGCAAATCTGGTTTACATTTTACATTATGTATTTAAGAATGGTGATATAGATAATCTTCTTCGACTCATCACAGATCGTGTCATAATTATAATTCATCAGACCTATAATAGAAGTCAAATGAAGCGTAATATTAGTAAATAAATATAGTTAAACGTGACATTAAGACGGTATGTGTAATGTGCATGTACTTAGACTCATCTTTTTTATTTCTGACCATGTTCACCCTGTACTACAAAGAAGATAAATCCACAGGCGCAGCAATCAGCATTTCATTAACTGATCAATTTTATCTAATCGTCAAAATTAGTCATTAAACTACATAATTTAAATATTTAAACAATACCAATCATTCATTAACGACTTGCATATACATTAACCTAAAGACCTTATAGTGTAAGTACTTAAGCTATTTTACATCTGACTATAAATCTTATTAGTTGTGTGTCGAATTTTAGCAACGACGAACAGTATTAACGTATTGTTTGTATCTACTTCAGGGGAGGAGTTGTACCCGTAGGCTATGGAAGCCGGGGTGGTCGCCGCGGGCCAGGGCGGCGCCTTGACAGCGCGCACAAACGAGAATGTGCCGTCTTGCTCGCCCCCCTGCAACACTGCACAACACTGCCCAGACAAAACCACAACAGCCGCCAAACACAAACACGGAGTTACGGAGTCAACACAAGTAAACCACACGGAAACCAATTTGCCAACTGACTCGCGGTCTACGCAGGTTCCTGCACAAAAAATGGAAGAGGAAGTTAAAAAAGCGAACGACCAAGCTGCAAACTATACAGTGCCAGCTGGAAATTCTTCTTCAACCGGCACTTTTCCGTCTAAAAACTCCATTGGAATGGTGAAGAATTCCTTCAACATCCCCATAGCTCAGGATTCACAAGACAGATTCGTGAAATCTGTCATGTTTAGTAACGTCAGTCCCGCCGTAACTTTACAAGGAAGTCAGCCGCCGGGTAACACGATAGTGACGCCGCAAGGGACTTGGCAGAACGTGGCAGCTTCGTCCGCGCCGCAGCAAACGCTGCCGGCCGTCCAGAACTTTCTGCAAATGGCGTTCGAGACGGTGCAACGATCGACGAACAATACCTTGCCCACCATACCCAGCTCATCGGCACCTCAAGCCGGCAGAGCTATGCTTAATCACTCGCTACCGACGAAAGGAGATCCACAAACGCTGCATTCATCATTTCAGTCTTTGCAGCAAGCTCAAGCTATTCAGCCACACCCGAACACTGTCAAGCCCCAAACTACCTCAGACAAATCGGGCCAAATAAAGCAAACAGGGGCGAGTGCTTCGGAATCGGAACAAGAGCAGTCACCCAGCACGAGCGATGTCAAGAAGACGACAGGTCAAACCGGAACGGCGAGAAGTTACTCATACCCGCAGTATACATTTTACAACTCGGCAATCCAGAGTTCCACACGACCCGTGCTAGTCGCCGCACGACACAATCATGTCGTCAAAACGTTGTCGGACCCCGGAACTGCGCCGCAGACCCCTCCTTCTGAATTATTGTTACAAAATCTGAAGCCGAAAGTACAAACTACGAGTTCGGCCGAGACGGCCAGCGCTGAACAGAGTCCGAAACGGAATCCGGTGAAGCCGAATTCGTCGAGAGTTGCACAGACCTACAAAGAGTTGAAAGAGCGGGATGCGAACGGTGCGGCGGGGGCGCAGGCCCGGGGCGGCCGCCAGGGGGGCGAAGCGCCGCGCAGCTGGAGGCGCGCGAAACACAACGACGAAACTGAAGAAGAAATCGATCCTAAGAGAAGAGTGCTGGTGTCAGGTGAGTTACAACACGGACACACTACTCGTGAAAACCAACGTGGTTGTTACACATTTTAAATTAATACACATATCGTCAGTCCAGTCCCACTGTAAGATTCGGTCGCGTCCGGCGGCATTTGTCGAGGAGAGCGCACGCGCATGGCCGCTGTAAAATAAAACGAGCGATAAAAATAAAGCTGGTCCAGCGAAAAGACAGGATAAAGACAACTTATTTGTAAAACCTACGACATGGAGGATATAGACCTGAACATCAATTTTGTCAAAATATAACATTACCAATTTTTCACGATAGTTTATTTGCGCCAAATACGATTCAAGGATAAACATTTTACAAACTATGAACGTCTTTGTATCTAATCAAAGTCATCAAATATAAGTTTGAAGCTTCTAACTTCAATGGCGAAAACTCCATACTCATTTTCATCTCCTATTTCAACCCTGTGTCCGCCTGTCCCTTTCTCAAGCTCTTGACTATCTCTGTAGGTACAATACACTCTGTACTACTCTCTCCTTGCGAGAGAAGGCCGCGAGCCCCAGCAGTGGGAACATTTGGTGGGCTGTTTATGTGTGTGCTGTAGTTTAGGCGTCTAAGCGTAACAAACAGACAGATATTATTTTACAGAGTTACTTTCGCATTTGTGATATTAGTAGGGAAGTATGGATAGTTATTTTACTAGAAACTTGAGTAGAGGCTAACTGTCATAACATGTTTAAATAATGCAAAAACTTATTTATAACTAGCTGTACCCTGCCACGCTTCGCTGTGGCACATTGTGATACAAAAATTAGATAAAAATCTTGATGCGGATTAAATATCATTCTAAAATTTCAGCTCGATCGGTGCAGAACTTTTTGAGTTTTTGAAGAGTACACAAACCAACATAACGTTTTTATATATCTAATATATAAAATTCTCGTGTCACAGTTTTCGTTGCCAAACTCCTCCGAAAAGGCTTGACCGATTTTGATGAAATTTTTTGTGCTTATCCGGTATCTATGAGAATCGGCCAACATCTATTTTTCATACCCCTAAATGTTAGGGGTAGTCCACCTCAAAAATTTTATTTTTATTTTTTTGACAACATTTTTAATTTCTATTTTTTTATGATACAACATACAAAAATATATACAATCCTCAATTTTCACCCTTCTACGATCAACCCTTATTTTTTAATAGCCATTTTAGTAATTTGATCATTTTTCCTCTCTGGTCGAAAACTGATCAATCGTCATTTAATTAGTTATCCCCGCCAGATGTCTACAGGTTTCACTTCTGACCCAGTAAACAGCACGATAATTTGGGGATCTAAAGTAGCCTATAGCTTATATATAGACTGAACACGCTAATCTCGGGAACTACTGGAACACCGTTCTTTCATATGTTCGTAATCCTTGAACGCTGTAGGTTATATATATGTACCACGGGCGAAGCCGGGGCGGGCCGCTAGTATATATATATATTTACTAGCTTTTACCCGCGACTTCGTCCGCGCCACATATTTATTAAAGTAATTGAGGCAGTACCTACTCGTATGTCTACTACCATACAAATTCACGTTTCCTAATCAAAATCGGTCTAAGTCAAAGTTTTATATTTATTAATAAATGTACAATTTACACGACAAATTACAAAGAAACTATGTTCTCAAAAAATTAATCAAAAACAGACTTTAATTTAAAATCATATTGGGACGGTCCACCAAATTTTATCAGAGTCTATTAGTAGATATTAGTAGATATATCGACTGATTACATGAACGCAAATTTTAGTTTGTTGTTCATATTTCAAAACCGCCGCACTGATTTCGATAAAATTTATATGACCACCTCTGAACTATAATCTACCAACCAAAAAAATAACCATCTAAATTGATTCACAATTGGAAATACAACTGGATTGATAACCTCCTCCTTTTGAAGTCGGTTAAAATAGCATACAAAGAGTGCCAAGATCCTTCCATGCACACTTTACTCCTCATTTCCACTCTTTTCAACTCTTTTCTGTGATAAAAAGTCGCCGTTGTCCTTTCCTAAGTCTAGGTAGTCTATCTGTGCAACAAATTGTAACAAACTCTTTAAGTGGCTTAGGCGTTAGACGGTAACGGACAGAGAGAGTTACTTTCATATATATAATTTCATATGAGAATTGAAAACAGGTGTTCCTGATCATTTTATAGGAGGCAGTTGTAAAGGTTACCGAAAAGTAATACGTTTACTCCTCCAAAAACTCATTTTACAGTTCTTAATTTGCCTTAATCGAGCGTCTATCATGCGTAACATTTGATAAGACACCATGGAAATCTCGTCGACTATCAAAAATTCTGTCTGATAGTCTGATACGCCATTTAGTGGCTGCGCCCAACTTAAGTATTGAGGTTGTATAGTGCACTGTATTCTTCTTGTCAAGCCCTTTTATTTGATACCCATGTTGATGGGGTTCATAAAACCTAAGTTATCCGCCATTGTGTAGAGGCCGCCATCTTGGATTTTAATTTTAGATAATACATTGCATTCTACTGGTTGAGCACTTTCATTTGATACCCATATTGATGGGATTGATAAAACCTACGTTATCCGCCATTGTGTAGCGGCCGCCATCTTGGATTTCAATTTTTTATAGTATATTGTATTCTGCTTGTTGAGCCCTTTCATTTGATACCCATGTTGATGGGATTGATAAAACCTACGTTATCCGCCATTTTGTAGCGGCCGCCATCTTGGATTTCAATTTTTTATAGTATATTGTATTCTGCTTGTTGAGCCCTTTCATTTGATACCCATATTGATGGGATTAATAAAACATAAATTATCCGCCATTTTGTAGCGGCAGCCATCTTGAATTTATAATGATAATGAATAAACATAATTGTATTGTCACCAAAATCCAAAGTGTATACAAAATTTCAGATTAATCGGTTGACAGGAAGAGGGTGAAATTTGAATTACTAAATTTGACCCAAGCATAAATAATCATAAATAATAAAAAAGAAAACCCCAATTCCACCCCCGTAGGTACAATTCGAAACTACAAAACTGCTAAAACATACATTTTATGGTTTTGTGTTAAATATCTAGACGTAAAGTTTCATAGTTCTTCAACAATGACGAAGTTTTCCATATAAACTTTCATCCCTTATTTTAACCCTTTCAACCCTTTTTTCGGAACAAAAAGTAGCCTATGTCCTTTCTCGGGATCTATTTTATCTATGTATCAAATTTCATCAAAATCTGTTGGTTGGTTTAGGCGGTAAAGACGGACAGACAGACAGACAGACAGACAGACAGACAGACAGAGTTACTTTCGCATTTATAATATTAGTATGGATAATAGTAGTAATTAACACTCATTTATTTCAACAACTATGTATGTGCTAATTTCAGGTTTCCCGGCATACACTCAGTCTCAAGATTTGATTCGTGTGATGTCAAAATTTGGCTACTGTCAAGTTGACAGCTGCCGAAACAGACTCGCCGTGTTGACGTTTAAAAGCGAGGCGGAGGCCACGAAAGCTCTCCTATCGCCCGACGACGTCAACATCTATGGAGAGTTCGTGGAGATCAAGAGATACACCAACTCGAAGCATGTGGACGCCCTTTACAGGGAGTATAAGAAGGTCATACAAACACAGAAAGGTTGGTATATCTTGCGCGATCATGTCTCTTAACTTCGTTTCAATAAATAATAATTAAAAAAAGATTGGTGGACATTTCTCACAATACCATCAACCCCTAAACTAAGCAAAGCTTGTACTGATATACTACTGGCAATCATAGACTGCAGATATAAGTGCAAACTTAAAACTCAGAATTTTCGCGGGTGACACCGGAAGGCGTGGCCATGGTCCCGATGGTCCCGAGTTTACCCGAAGATTTTTTTCATTTATGAACGTGACTCACGACAAAATCTGTGTTGTACGTTTTCACTTCAATCTGATATGAAATAGTTATTTGTTATACAAGAGTGCAAAGTTGATTTTTAACCGCGTGCTCAATTTTGATGACCGAGCAAGCGAAGGATTCTAAAATTGAATCACGAGCGCAGCGAGTGATTCAAAATTAGAATCCTGAGCGTAGCAAGGGAATCAAAAGAGCACAAGGTGAAAAATCTTTGCACTCGAGTGCAACACGTAACTTTTCATTCCACCTCAGCGAGGAAATAACTAAATGCAAATTTTTTAATGTTTTCGCGCTAAGCAAATTGTGTGGTGAAAAATCTTTCATCCCACCAGCTCGGAAAGAGTACTTTTGCTCCTCGATATCAGGGCGCAAAAGTCGTTTTTACCCTCTAGAGGTTAAAGTAAATTTGAATTTAGAACATCGTGTGTACTGAGGTTTTGAATTCAAAACATAATTCAACCTATTTATTTCTACCTCCTTGGTGCCGAATGCATCATACATTTTTTTTAATGTGTTAAAAACTCAGACTCGGAACCTCCTTGGTGTACTTACTTTTTTTTTATTTGCTTAAGGCCGGCTCCACACGTTGGTCCCAACGCTCGTACCAACGTTGGACTGCAAATTCGCTGAGGCGTACACACGTTGGCTAATAAACTAGTTGTGTCCCGTCAGGGCCAATGTGAAGATGTCCGATACAGAAATCGAAACTGCTCTTAGCGCGGTTATAGTTAGTACTGAGTGCACATTAATATTTGTTACTGCGAAAAAAGAAAAAGCCTCGTCAAAGAAGATGGTGGATGACGACACATCATAAAACACGGAATCAGGGAGTAAAGATCTAGTTATACACTCTATTTTAAATATTCTAATAACAACAGAATTGAACAAAGTGCCAACGTGTGGACAGATCGCGAGCGTTGGCGCAGATTCCTTTGATGAAACCGACACGAGCCGGCCAACTACCAACGCTCGCCCCACCGTTGGGACCAATGCCATTTTCTAGATCCACACGTTGGACGAGTAGCGTTGGGGCCTATATTGGGGCCAACGTGTGGAGCCGGCGTAACGCGAAAACATTTAAAAATGTGCATTTAGTCATTTCCTCGCTGAGGTGGAATGAAAAGTTACGTGATGGACTCGAGTGCAAAGATTTTTCACCTTGTGCTCTTTTGATTCCCTTGCTACGCTCAGGATTCTAATTTTGAATTCAATTTTAGAATCCTTCGCTTGCTCGGTCATCAAAATTGAGCACGCGGTTAAAATCAACTTTGCACTCTTGTACAACAAATAACTATTTCAAATCTATCTGTCATTTCTTGCGGGAAGGGAAAGTTGCACACTAGCGCAAAGCCGCACTATTACATACAAAACATACTTGTACCGATCCATTGCCGATCATACTCAACAGCCAAATCACTAACACATAAAAAATAAAGCACCATTCACAAATCTAGCCCCGCCCTCAGCCACAGTATATTATCAAACTCCATGATCCACGCGGACTTGTACTTTGACCATAGAATAGATAATATAGATAGAACGGACACTCCCCACCCCTCCAAGCTTCCTCGCCCCTCAGGCCGTTTCGGATACGCTAGGAGCACTCAACGAAGGGCTGGTATCGAACATCTAATTCCTAACGAAATAATATTACACCCACTATTATGATATTATCATAATAGTGGGTTGTTGTGCTGCCTACGGCTGTCCGTCAACTAAACGGGACAATATTAAAAGCTTTATTTAATTTCCTAATGATAAAATAACGTAAGATTAGAAACTTTTCAATAACGTTGCTTTATAATATTACAAGCTTTGCTTAGTTTGGGGTCAGATGGTGTCGTGTGTGAATTGTCTACCAATATTTATTTATTTATAATAACGAAGTCGTTTTTAACTCAAAGTTCGTAACTCACACAGCCAGTAACTTACGTGCCCAAGCACGGATTGATAATGCCTGGAGGAATAATTGTAGTGACAGAATAATGTTTCCTTCATGGGTAAGTGTAAAATAAAATGCGAATGTGTACCTACTAACAGAAATAGATATCTAGGTACCTGATCTAATCTATCATCGGTTTCGTTTCATTTTACGCGGCAATACAAACACCCACAGATTTCTGAAACAATTTAGAAATCTGTGCAAACACCCCTTTAAATTAGAATAGTATAATTTGTCTCCATTCTATTTATGTAACTCAACATTATAGCAAGTATATAGACTACGTCACCAGGTGAACTCAAGGGGCACAACTATTCAATAAAACAATTCAGTAGCCCTAGCGCTAACGCACACATTCACGCGTGTGTACGAACGACATCTGCGTAGTTGTGTGAAGAGTAGGCAACTCCACAGCGGCGGTTGTATGGAGTTTTAGTGGAGTGTCCGGGGTGTGCTTTGACAGGGGGGAAACGCTTTGTATGGCTACTCCCTTCCGTGTTGCTCGCTGCACAAAAACCGACAACGTACGGCGTACGGTACGGATCGCGCGCACCAGGGAGGAACGCGCGGCCTAAAGCTTGCGCATAGATTATTTTAAAGATGTCGTTTATGATATTCTCCTGTATTGTGGCTTATGAAAAGTTTTCGTATCTTATATTCCAGTCCAAGACATAACATTGCCGGATCAGATCGACCTGACCGGCGACTTCTACCAGCAGCTGGAGAACATAGAGAACGCCATTCGGCTGACGAGGGAGCAAGTCCAGGCCGTCACCAACCTGTACCGGGACCTCGAGATGGTGCTGCAGACTGAGTGGCCAGGTGCTCCTATATAGCTAATTAGTTTGATGGGACCTTTTCTGCCGGTTGATTCTTCATTTTACTTCAATACTATAGACAAGAATACCATCCGGCCACTGGCTGTATTCCCATGTACATTGCGTAGTAGTTTTCGAACCTTCTTTTGCGAATGTGTATTTCTGACAAAAAAAATTGGTGAAGTAGGTGCCACGCTACCAGCATCAAGAAGCGGAGATTATCAGATCTGATCTAAGATCTGATAATCTCCGCGTCTCCGCGTCAGATCTGATGCTGATGCATCTGGATATAGATTCATGTTAAATTTAATTTGAATAACAAATTGTTTATTTGTATAAGTAGTGTCTCGCTCGATGGTCGATCGATGCAGATGAATATAACGTAGGTGTGTGGTGTCGGCAGGCTGCGTGGCGGTCCCGTTCGGGTCCATCCCCACGGGGCTGGGCACCACGTCGTCGGACGCGGACTGCTTCGTGTCGCTGGGCGCGTGCGCGGGCGCGCGCGGCGCGGCGGCGTTCGTGGCGCGCGCGCGCCGCGCGCTGGCCGCGCACCCCGCGGTGTTCGCCGGCCTCGTGCCCATCCCGCGCGCCAACACGCCCATCCTCAAGTTCCGCCACGTGCCCACCGGCTTCCACTGCGACGTCAGCGCCAAGACCCCGCTCGGCGCGCAGAACTCCAAGCTCATCAAGCACCTGCTCGACCACGATGCGCGCCTCGTGCACGTCGCGCTCGCGCTCAAGTACTGGGCGCGCGTGCACGAGCTCTCCGGCACCGGCCGCTCTCCAACTACGCGCTCACCCATGATGGCCGTGTTCTACTTCCAGCAGCCGGCCGTGGGCCTGTTGCCGGCCGTCGAGCGGCTGCAGCGGGACCCGTCCTCGCGGTACATCGTCGACAACTGGAACGCGGGCTTCTCCGCGCGCAAGCTCGCCGGCTCGAACGCGGCGCCGCTGCCCGACCTGCTCGGCGGGTTCTTCGAGTTCTACGCGGGCTTCGACTTCGACAAGTCGGTCGTGTGCCCGTTCCTGGGCACGGCGGTGCCCAAGGCCGCGTTCGGAGCGCTCGGCGCGCTGCCGCCCGAGCTGGCGCGCTACGCGGCCAACGTGCGCGACAACCTGGTCGGGCCGCTGCGCACCAACACGGCGTTCTGCGTGCAGGACCCCTTCGAGCAGAGCCACAACGTGGCGTCCGCCGTCGGCTTCAAGCTGGCGGGCGAGATCCGCAGCTACCTGCGGTTCGCGGCCGACGCGTGGGCGGCCGAGCGCGGCGCCGGCGCGCGCGGCTTCCTGCGCGCCGTGCTGCTGGCGCGCCCGCGGCCGCGCGCCGCGCCCGCCGCCGGCCTGCACTGCTGCTGCGCGCGCGCCGCGCCCCTTCCTGCTGGACGACTGGCGCTGCACCGTGCGCCGGATCCTCGTCGACGTGATCTTCGAGCAGATTCTGAAGACTCCGCTGACGCGGGTCGAGGAGCCCCGGAAGGAGGCCCGCCCCGGCGACCGGCCCGCGAAGGTGGAGAAGGAGAGGTACTCGGGCACGGCGACGAAGGCCGTGTGGCGGCGGCGGCGCGGTCCGCTCGTGCGGCGCGGCGAGCCGGCGGCGGCGCTGGCGGCGCGGCTGGCGGCCGCCACGGACGCGCTGCCGGCCGGCGCGCCGCCGCTCGCCTTCGAGCTGGAGCTGTGGTTCCGCGAGACGCCGCGCGCCTGCAGCCTGCACTTCCGGATGGCGGACGGCGACCTGGACGGCTTCCGGCAGTGCGTCACCTTCCTGCACACCACCGGCCTCGACTGGTTCCGCGCGCTACTCGAGCCGCACCTGGCGCCCGCGCCGGCACCCGACCCCGCGTCCGCCCCCGGCCCCGCGCCGTCACCCGACCCCGCGTCCGCGTCAGCACCCGCGCCCGCCCCTGCGTCGGTACCCGCGTCCGCCCCCGCGTCGGCACCCGCGTCCGCCCCCGCGTCGGCACCCGCGCCCGCCCCCGCGTCGGTACCCGCGTCCGCCCCCGCGTCGGCACCCGCGCCCGCCCCCGCGTCGGTACCCGCGTCCGCCCCCGCGTCGGCACCCGCGTCCGCCCCCGCGTCGGCACCCGCGCCCGCCCCCGCGTCGGTACCCGCGTCCGCCCCCGCGTCGGCACCCGCGCCCGCCCCTGCGTCGGCACCCGCGCCCGCCCCTGCGTCGGCACCCGCGCCCGCCCCTGCGTCGGCACCCGCCCCCGCGTCGGCACCCGCGCCCGCCCCTGCGTCGGCACCCGCGCCCGTCCCTGCGTCGGCACCCGCGCCCGCCCCTGCGTCGGCACCCCGCCGCCCGTCGGCACCCTGCCCTGCGTCGGCACCCGCCCGCCCCGTGTCGGCACCCGCGCCCGCGCCCGCCGCCGACTGCGTCGTCGAGCTGGAGGTGGCGCCGCCGCCCCCGGACTCGGACCCGGCCGCAGTCGCGCGCGACTTGGAGGGCGCCACCCTCGACTCGGACACCGACAGCTCGGACAGCTCGAAGAAAGAGAACCTCACCGCGGACTCGTAATGTGACCGGCAGACTCACCGGCCCCGAGCCGGCAGCGACGAACGATACCGGTCCCGGGTGGGTGTGCGCGCCGCCGCACGATAGCCTCTGCAGGTTCCGTTAATACATTTAAGTATTTAATTAAATAGCGGTCCGGAATGAATCTGATAAATTTTTCGTTTAAATGTTATTGTGACCGTACTGTAAGTAATAATTATAGCAAACTCTGCGACTGAATATAAATTATGTTATTTAGTGATTTTGGACGGATAGATAATGATGGCCTTGTGCCTTCTGCTCTATCAAAATTCGACAAGCAGAAGCCGAAACTTGCGGCCCGCTGGCATGTCGATTTAAAATTTATATAAACTTACGGATACACGCTCTCACTTGCCACTGACTCGTACGAAGTGTACAGTCTGGATCAATTTCATCTTCAAACACACACTTGAAAACGTGAAACAAGTGGCAGCCGCTTGTAGATTGCCGACACTAAACTCTACTATAGTCTGTTTTTTTAGCTAACGGGTAGCTCTGAGTAAGTCTCTCGCACATTTCCACTATCGAGAAAGTGAGATAGATCATCGGCCGGGTCTTATTTTGAAATTGTTAAGGCCCGTTCATGTTAAATACTTCTAAAATCAATGAAAACTGTATTTGGCTTCAGTGTTTCCACTCATCAAAATTTTATGAAAATTTACTGTAGAAAAAAATCAATTATTACTTAATTATATTATTTCATAATTATTATTTTCTGTTTGTGTTACATGATATTTTCATAAATAAATAACAATATTTTAGAGGTATTACTATGTTCAATAAATTATGTAATAGAACATTATAATAAATTGAATAATTATTGTACAATTTATGTAATCTTAAAAACTATTGTTAATTACTTTTTCTGATGAACTAGATATTTGTATTTTAAACTACCTACTCTAACATATTTTCTACATGATTGTCGTCTCAGAACATTTTTGTTTCCATCTTGATTATCACATGACCATTTTTGTCTATGTGGAGAACGGGTTGATTGTGTGAAACAATAACAACACACTCAACATTTTCTGTACTCATTTACTTAAAAAACCAGACTATGGTAGTTAGTTGCCAATTGATGTATCAACTTTATATAGCCATATTGTTTTATCACTTTGTCTACGTCCTTTGTAAATTGTTAATTTGAAAACTTGACCTCGAATTTCGAGTAAGTATATTATTTGGGTGCCTATGTGGTAGTATTTTAATTTTATGCAATTTTTGTTAACAGACTGGGCAAATCCAATCCTAATCACGTTAAATAAAACTATTTAAGATTAATAAAAGCTCTGAGCAAAGTTTGTCGTGAGCGCAGGTCTTTAATCTATGATCAAAGCATATGAATTAGGTTGAAAAAGTAATCTCGCCAGAGAAAATTGTCTGTTTGTTAACTTAACAACACTTTTTATATTGTATTTTAGTTTAGATGACTATAGTGTAATGTTAAGGAAATGATGGTATATCACTGTTCAACAAATCCCTTTGTGGCTCAACCACAACTGTTATTTTCATACAAAAATGTTGAAAAGGGAGAAATACGGAATGGTATTTTGTAATTTAAGTTACGTCAATCAATTACAATTATTTTTTGTAGATGTTTTTGAAGTTTTATTTAAGGAAGGGAAAAGATGAAAGTACACAGCATTCTCTCAAAAACCATTGAACTATATTTTTGATTATAAACTTACACTAACGGCTACAGATACTGCTATCGTGCATGTCGGCCACGCGAAGCTAAGATTTTCCCTAACAAAAAAAGCTGAATGCGACTAAGGGGTAGTTAAGTATTACGGAATACAATTTGGGAAGGAGTGGGTTTCTTGTGAAACATTACGGTGCGTCAGAGAAAATATAAGAGAGTCATTATTTGGCTACACTTGTTCGATTTCAAGTGTGCCCGAGCCCTGAGCCATAAGACTTGCACTGTTTTTTTTTTAAATAAAGTGTGACGAGACTAGCAAGGTAGCAGGACATGTGCCTGATGGTAAGCAACGTGCTTGCAACATAACAGCACAGTGACACGCAGCTATTGGAACATGAAGAGTCCAAATCATTACCTAGCACTGTACCACATCCCGGACACTCCACTAAAACTCCATACAACCGCCGCTGTGGAGTTGCCAACTCTTCACACAACTACGCAGATGTCGTTCGTACACACGCGTGAATGTGTGCGTTAGCGCTAGGGCTACTGAATTGTTTTATTGAATAGTTGTGCCCCTTGAGTTCACCTGGTGACGTAGTCTATAAACTTGCTATAATGTTGAGTTACATAAATAGAATGGAGCCAAATTACACTATTCTAATTAAAAGGGTGTTTGCACAGATTTCTAAATTGTTTCAGAAATCTGTGGGTGTTTGTATTGCCGCGTAAAATTAAACGAAACCGATGGTACCTAGATATCTATTTCTGTTAGTAGATACACATTCGCATTTTATTTTACACTTACCCATGAAGGAAACTTTATTCTGTCACTACAATTATTCCTCCAGGGATTATCAATCCGTGCTTGGGCACATAAGTTACTGGCTGTGTGAGTTACGAACTTTGAGTTAAAAACGACTTCGTTATTACCTATAAATAAATAAATATTGCTGGACAATTCACACACAACACCATCTGACCCCAAACTAAGCAAAGCTTGTAATATTATAAAGCAACGTTATTGAAAAGTTTCTAATCTTACGTTATTTTATCATTAGGAAATTAAATAAAGCTTTTAATCTTGTGCCGTTTAGTTGACGGACAGCCGTAAACAGTACAGCAACCCACCATGATGATATTTCGTTAGGAATTAGATGTTCGATACCAGCCCTTCGTTGAGTGCTCCTAGAGTATCCGAAACGGCCTGAGGGGTGAGGAAGCTTGAAATTGGCGGGGGGTGGGGTGGTTACAACCTTAAAACTGCTGATCCTGCAGGAAGTCAATTCCTCGATGTCGATATTGGCGATTCTGCAGTATTTTGCTATATAAAGTCGAATTGTCGAATAAATCTTCCAGTCAGTTCTCGAAAGGTTACTCTGCCTCTCAGCCTACGGACCTGGTTCATGCCCGCCGGACCTGAGACCTCAGATACCCCTAGAGAAGTGCCGCGCGTCTGTTTCTATTTCGGTTGGTCTAGGAAAGGCCCTCACTAAATCCAAAAACTTGTGAAGTGTTTGTTTAAACTCAAATAAAAAGTGAATAAGTACAAATTGTTTTTTTTTTTATAGAATCAGTGATTTCCAGTCTAACATTATTGGTGTCAGAAGAAAAGGGATCTATTATCCCTGGTCGCCTATTCCTATCACGCAACGCGCCGCGCCACTTCGGGTCTCTCAGTGACTCAACTGTTGGCTTGCTCCGCTCTGAGCTAGAGCCAGCCGCCAACCAGCCACTACTGTCTCCATCGCCGTAGAAGTACCGAGCCGTCAGCCGCTGTGCCGTATGTACACCGCACCGCCCTTCTGTTGACCACAGCTCGCCTCAAGGTAGAGAACCTTTGTGCAGCTCCACTGTGCCCTGGAACCCAGTGCACCGAGCCGCCCTGAACTGACTCCGGCCAGCTCCAGCTCCGAAACGGGCTTTCTGTCCGTTTTCTTCCCGAGCTGCCTCGCCGTAACCTCACCAGCTCCACCTGCGACGCGGGCTTTCTGTCCGTCTGTTGCCGAGCTACCCTTTCACCGATACCTGCTTAACTGCGCAACCTCACTTGCGTATTGCACAACACGACAGCTGCCCGACTACGGAGAACTGCAACCCGACACCGCGCCGAATTCCAATGACAAGTGTCTTAATAATCGCCGCTCTGTAAGTTATTTAATAATTTAATTTTGTTTCTCTGTTTTGCTTTTCTTGTATTTGAATTTTATAACAAAAGAAAATGGCTAAAGATATTAAAACCGACAAAAAACAACTTCCACTAGCTCTCTATTGACGGTAGAGGAAGTAAACTTTACTGTTCTCACGAAATTTATAAAACCATTCGATGGTGATAAAATAAATTATCCTCATTTTTGCGCAATTGCGAGAATGCGCTATCTTTAGCTACAAACAATCAACAAGACCTTTTGTTCAAATATATTTTATCACAACTAGAAGGCAAAGCTGATTCAGCATGCTCTCTAAAGGTATTTGATAACTGGCTAGAACTGAAACCGTTTTAAGAGTTACCTTCGGGGAATCTAAGCACAGAGACCATCTATTTATAGATTTACAGCAGTGTAGGCAAAATATAACGAAAGCGTGACCCAATACAGTCTACGTTTGGAAACTTGCCTCACTCGCCTACAAACTGATATTACGCATTCTACTAAAGATCCTTCCGAATTAAAAGGTAGAATTGCCAACACGGAGGATCTCGCTCTCCATACATTTATATTAGGATTGCCAGGCCATATTTCCAATATTATAAGATGTCGGAATCCTTCCAATTTAAATGAAGCGGTCAACCTTGCTATACAAGAGGAAAATTGTACAATTATGTTACACAAGCTAGAAAACATCCTGAGGAGAGACCAAAGTGTAAAACTGTGGCAAAATCGGTCACTCTGAACGTAACTGCTACAACCGTACCCTCCTAACTACCGCGAGCGCTCAATAAATACAATAAACCCGTCACTATCTCCACCGCGACCCCTACGGTATCTCAAAACATTATAAAGACCTGTCGCTATTGTAAAAATATAGGTCATGAAATTCACGAATGTCGTAAAAGACAATATAACAACTCTCGCCGCCAGCTTCCTAATTCTTCTAACCCTAAACAAATGCATCATCTTTCCCAAGATGAGGATGACAACACCATCCAGGAAGATGATTTTTTATGATCAGTCGCATTTAAACTAAAATTGGTTCCGGTCCCGCGTCGTACGGAATCATCAACACAAACCGACGCCTTTGACATAAGTTTCTATTTCAATAACGACCTGCCGGTTAAGTCTAATAGGTCTCGTTCTAATCCGACTCAATCGTCTCAATCGTCTCAATCGTCGCAATCGTCGTCTCAATCGTCTCAATCGTCTCAATCGTCTCAATCGTCTCAATCGTCTCAATCGTCAATCGTCTCAATCGTCGTCTCAATCGTCTCAATCGTCTCAATCGTCTCAATCGTCTCAATCGTCTCAATCGTCTCAATCGTCTCAATCGCCTCAATCGTCTCAATCGTCTCAAGCGACCCAATCGTCTCAATCGCCTCAATCGTCTCAATCTACCAAACCGACTCTCTACTAAGTCCAAACCTAATAAGAGTAAAACTGTTACATTTTCTAAATCTCTCAACTCTTCAGATCAATGCGAGGTAACTTATGAGATAAAAATAAATAATAAAACTCATCTGCCTCACATTTATGTTAAAAGCCAATACTCAGATAAAATTCTAGTATTTTGGTCGACTCTGGCTCCTCTGTGTCTCTTATCAAAAATCATCTCTCCAAACGCTACCTCTCGTAGACCCTGAGGTAATTAAATTCAAGGGTATCGACAATGACTCTGAATATTCAACTAGCTTGGGATATTGTCAACTAGATCTCCAAATTTCCAAGAAAGAAACACTATATGCCAAATTTCATCTAATATCAGACTCAGTCTTCATTAAATTTGATGGCATAATAGGTAATGACTTATTGAAACTCTATAACTGCAACATAGACTATAGAAAAGATCTCCTCACAGTTGGTAACTACAACATCAAACTTAATTTTACTAAGCCTCAGTATACCATTCCTGCACGCTCAGAAATGATGATCGAATGCGGTATACTTAACCCTGAAATTTCATGCGGACTAATAGAAAACAGGAAGTCCAAAGAGGTGTTTTTTTGTCCAACTGCCTAGTCGAAGTCAAACCTAATAAACATGCCAATGTCTCTATTCTTAATACTACTAATGAAGATGTTATCATTCAAGCTCTATCTGTAGAAATTCACCCTTGCGATACCCTACATGACCTCCAAAAAATGTGCAAACTGATTCACACTGTCTCTTCTAACCCTTCTATTTCCAATTCATCTGTCCCAAGGAATCGTATTGATGAGGTAAAGGTCAAATTAGAACCTCACATCTCAACACTGAAGAGTCCTGTAAGCTTCTAGATCTATGCACCGAATACTCTGATCTGTTCCATCTCGAAGGTGACACTCTCACCTGTACTAACACCCTAAAACATGAAATAAAACTACTTCCTCGCAACCAATTCAAACTAAAACCTATCGATATCCTGAAATTCATAAATTAGAAGTCAACAAACAAATCCAGAAAATGCTAGATCAACAGATAATAAAGCCCTCTGATTCTCCATGGTCATCCCCTATATGGGTAGTCCCTAAAAACAGGATGCATCAGGCCAGAAAAATGGCGCATCGTTGTAGACTATAGAAAGCTCAATGATGTTACGATTGGTGATGCTTATCCTATTCCAAACATTGCTGATATTCTAGACCAACTAGGTCATAGTAAATACTTCTCAACTCTTGACTTGGCGTCTGGTTTCCACCAAATAAAGATGTGAAGCAGACGGACCCAAGACAGCTTTTCTGTCCCTAATGGACATTTTGAATACACAAGAATGCCATTCGGTCTTAAAAATGCTCCTGCAACCTTTCAAAGATTAATGAACACTGTCCTTTCAGGCTTACAAGGCTTACACTGTTTTATCTATCTCGATGACGTCATCATATATTCCCATAATTTACCAGATCATATCCAAAACTTAGTCTAGTATTCGATGCTCTCAGACGTCATAATCTTAAATTACAGCCTGATAAATGCGAGTTTTTAAAGAAAGAAGTCGCCTATCTTGGCCATGTCATCACTGACAAAGGCGTGTCTCCTAATCCCGAGAAGGTCAAAGCAGTACTTGCTTACCCTGCTCCTAAGAATCCAAAACAAATCAAGAGTTTTCTTGGTTTAGTTGGATACTACCGAAAGTTTATCAAAGATTTTGCCAAGGTTACCAAACCTCTAACTTCTCTTCTCAGAAAAGATGCTGATTTCATATGGGAGAATCACAAGAAAACTCATTCAACTCACTCAAAAGTTTGCTTACTAATTCACCGATCCTACAATATCCAGATTTCTCTAAAGAATTTACACTCACTACCGATGCCTCTAATTACGCTATAGGTGCTGTTCTTTCTCAAGGCGAACCAAACAAAGATCTACCTATTGCTTATGCCTCTAGAACGCTTAATAGCGCAGAAGGTAATTATAGTACCACAGAAAAGAACTCTTAGCCATTATCTTTGGAACAAAAACTTTAGGCCTTATTTGTATGGCAGAACATTTAAAATAGTCACTGACCATCGCCCCTTAACTTGGCTCTTCAACTGTAAAGATCCCAGTAGTAAACTAGTACGCTGGAGACTAAAACTTGAAGAGTATGATTACAAAATTGAGTACAAGCCCGGCAGAATAAATTCAAACGCCGACGGTTTGTCACGTCCTCCTATTCACAATATTACAGACAACATCGAAACCGACACACTCACATACCAACAATTTATGAAATCTCGCTCTAGCCCAATTTTGAATGATACAATTATTCTAGAACATAACAAAAGTCTCCTAGATTCACATTGTTCAATTATCGCATACCCTACTTCCATCGATTTAGATTCTTCTAACCCTTTTTCTGAAAACATTCTTAATCTTCTTCAAGATAAAATGAATTCGAAATGTCTGAAAAGGAACTCTATACCGTCAGAGCATCTCAAGTCAACAATAAAACATACTTCCACATGTTTACCAAAGTTCACCATTTTGAATCCGTCACATACCAAGAAATTTTCAAAGTCCTCAAAGATCTACGGAATAACCTTATTGTACTATATCCCGAAGTAAAATCGATTGCCATGTCTGACTTTACCAATCCCTTCGACAAACTCAATTTCATTCTAATCCATGAAATGCTTTCTTTTCTATTTCATAACACTGGCATTCAAATTCACATTCATCATAACTTAATGAAGTATCCAAAACCAAATGAAGTGCCAACTATACTTCTCGAAAACCACGACTGTCCCACAGGTGGTCATATTGGCGCATCCAAAATGTATAACAAACTTAAGGACATATACTATTGGAAAGGAATGAAAGGTGAAATTGAGAGATATGTCCAGAATTGTTCCTCTTGTCAAAAGAACAAAGCTCTACGAGGAATCAACAAAGCTCCTATGGAGATTACCACTACATCCTCTGAACCCTTTCAAAAATTTATACTGATATTGTTGGTCCTCTCCCAGACTCTGGTAGTGAAAATTTCAAATACATAGTCACATTCCAGGACGACTTAACGAAATATTCCATGGCTTATCCTATCACTGAATCTACAGCCGAAAAAACGACCCAATGTCTAATAAAATTTATAAGTCACTTTGGCATCCCAAAAGTATCCTATCAGACCAAGGAGTACATTTCATTGCCGATGTATATAAACAAGTTGCTCAACTTTTTAAAATTAAACATCTTTTTTCAACTCCTTATCACCCACAAACAAACGGTGCTCTAGAAAAGAGTCATGCCACTCTCAAAGAATATTTGAAATCCTATGTCAATGAGAATCAAGATAACTGGCATAAGTTCCTCCCCACTGCCATTATATCGTATAATTCTTGTGTACACTCTTCCACTAATTTTTCGCCACACGAACTTCTTTTGGCTGCAAGCCTCATATACCTAGCTCTATTTATGATACTAACCCTACTGCAACTTATCCTGACTATATAAAAACTCTCAAACAAAAGTTAATAAACACCAGAAATCTAGCTCGTGACAATATCCTCCGTAGCAAGGAAAGATCTAAAACCTATTATGATAAAAATACAAAGGACCAGTCTTATAATGTAGGAGATATGGTTTACCTTAAGCAACATCATAGATTGCGTAAGGCATTATCTTCAATATGGAAAGGTCCATATCGCGTCATCAAAGTTCATGGTAATAGCAATGTCACTCTTCAAGTTAATCGTAGATTTAAAAGGTACCATTTCAACGAAATCAAACATGCTCATGAACACCCTATTTCAGGGCCATCGCGCCAGGAGCCCGTCTCAACTATACGATGAGCTAATCTCAAGAAATAATGAACTCGTAAGAACATTCCCAATTCCTGTAAATCTTAACAACATCCACACTCTACTGGATGTGTCAGATGTCTCATCGTTTATTTCAGATAACAAATTAGTATTTGTAGTAAAATTTCCATTAGCTATTCTGACAGAATACAATCTCTACCATATTTATGCTCTACCAACTCCTCATAATATCCAAGAGCCAAATTCTTTTGCCCTAATTAATCCATCTGCAAGATATCTAGCAATAACAGAGGACAAATTAACTTATTCCGTGATAAACGATTTAAGTGAGTGCAAATCGATATCTAGATACAACAAACTGTGTCAATTGAAAAGTGTTCAATCCAGTGTGTCAAACCCAATCTGTGAAGTGCAACTATTTCGCGAACACGTCACTAGTATTCCACAATCTTGTAATGTTAAAATAATGTTTGGTGATATTGACATTTGGCAGAAACTCACCAATAATAGATGGATCTATGTCCAATCAGATCTAACAAAAGTTTCTGTGAAATGTAGTGATAGTCATATGACCGATCATGATGTAGTCGGAACTGGTATACTCTACCTTCCAAAAATTGTAAAGCCTATCACAAACTATTGCAATTTGTTCCACAGCACGAATACGATACAAATCTGTATATTCCGTCACCTAATTTTAATATTATTGACGATGACTGTTGTTCTAAATCTAAAGTAAACAAAAGTATTCCATATTTAACGCCGATAAAGCTTTCTGACATTAACTTAGACTCACTGCAATATGCAACACATAAGTTAAATCAATTTAACGATGATCTTACAAAATCGAAAACCAGCCCTATCACATTAAGTATGGATACTACTTCAGCTTCTTGACGACCCTGTTATCACTCTCTGTATTTTCTTATATGTTTTACAAATTATATTCATGCCTATGTCCAAAACGTAAACTGACTAACTCTAACTGCTGTGTACAAATATTTAACAAATGTTACTCAAGGCCTAATACTAATATTCGATCTAGAACGGCTATCGAACTAAATGAACGAGATATCACTGAATCTTCCAATTCTGATGATACTTCTTTATCAAATATTTCTATGTCTAGCCCAAGAAGAAACATTCAAATTTAAAAAGCTCGACTTTGTTATTTTTACTCTTTGAATCTTTTTACATCATTTATTTTTTCTAATATATTATTATCAAATTTTGCTTAATTATTGTTTACATAATTTAGTGCTAAGCCTTATTATCATGTCTAGTAATAACAATTTTACTGTGTTTTAGCCTTGTCCGTTCCAGTGTTACTAACTTAGTTTTCTATTTCCATTTTTAAAATTTACTTGAGTATATTGTTTTGTGTAATCTTTCAATTAGTTTTATTTCCATTTCTAAACTTTAATTTAGTGCATTGTTTTGTGTAATTTTTAACTATTTCCATTTTTAAACTTTAATTGAGTATATTGTTTTAATGTAATCTTTTAATTCGTTTTCTATTTTCATTTTAAAATTTTAATTGAATTTATTGTTTTGTGTAATCCTTAACTTAATTTTTCTAATTCTAAATCATGTGAACTTTGCTAGACCAAAATCCTACTCACATACTAACCGATTAGTATGTTCCGTCTTAAGGGGGGAGATGTTACAACCTTAAAACTGCTGATCCTGCAGGAAGTCAATTCCTCGATGTCGATATTGGCGATTCTGCAGTATTTTGCTATATAAAGTCGAATTGTCGAATAAATCTTCCAGTCAGTTCTCGAAAGGTTACTCTGCCTCTCAGCCTACGGACCTGGTTCATGCCCGCCGGACCTGAGACCTCAGATACCCCTAGAGAAGTGCCGCGCGCGTCTGTTTCTATTTCGGTTGGTCTAGGAAAGGCCCCTCACTAAATCCAAAAACTTGTGAAGTGTTTGTTTAAACTCAAATAAAAAGTGAATAAGTACAAATTGTTTTTTTTTTATAGAATCAGTGATTTCCAGTCTAACAGTCCGTTCTATCTGTATTATCTATTCTATGACTGTACTGCGCTCGTCACCCAAAGATCTGATTGACTCTGCCGCGCGTGACGTGAACTTTGACGAATCCACTAACACACACCAAGAGTATACTAGAGTATAGTAAAGACAAGGAAAGGAGAAAGTCAACACAGCGTTTCCACTGCTGGGCATAGGGGCTTTGTCTCGCAAAGTGAGAGTCAAGGCAATAATCCACCACGCTGGCTCAATGCGGGTTGGTGGACACATTGACACAACACATAGACATACAACAACTCGAAATATTGAAGGAACATGTCGGTTTCTTTACGATATTTTCCTTCACCGTTTTAAGTTATTATTAGGTAGTTATTTAGCGGCATTACGCACATGTCTTCGAAAAGACTGGTGCGGGTGGGATTTGAAACCCTGGGCTCCGGATTAGCAGTCGCAGTTTTCTCGATTAGACCATCCTCGGGGTAAGTTTTAGCGGTAAAATTACACGCCTTGAAATGTAGGTACCTACGCATTAGATCTGGTTGTATGTATCGCTCAAAGCATTAAAGCCGGCAGTTTATGCAACTCTTGGGCTGTACGAATGAGGAATTCTTATTTTGGGAAGATCGACACTTGATAGGTCCAATGAAAAGTCGTTCCTACTAAATAGATTTTTCTGCTATGTTGTAATTTGGAACAGTACCGCTTTATATACTAGTTAACACTGGATAGCAGCACTATCGTAAATACCATACAATGTTTACGAGACAAAATTTTGCATCGCCGACAAAGATAATCGGTCATATCAATAAAAAGATAAAAGGTCAGAGCCAAAGGCCAGATGCCTTATAGTGAAAGAAGACAAATACATTGAAAAATTGCTTTATTCAATTTACATACTTACATGAACTTTTGTAGAAAAATAATTCTTGAACACGCGACAAGTCGCAAGTGCTTACTTGCGTCAACCACAACCCACTCACTCCATCAGGCAGTAGCGGCAGTAGGCCTAAGTACAAATACTTCACAGCGAGAAGAAAAAAATAAGCTACTTTCAAAATAGCTTACGAATAACTATGTTTACTTTTATGTCCTGTTATAATTCCCGCTAAATATCTGTACTTGGGCCACTGGAAAGCCGACGGCCAAATGCCCGTAATATTATTATGGATTTCGGATACAGGCCTTTGGTCGTCGGCATTCTAGTGGCCCTAGTACGAATATTGAGGAAACTTAATTATTAGCTTGCGAATAATTTAGATATATATATTTTCATTTATATTGATTTAACTTAATTTTATTTAGTATCCTTCCTGATGTCATTTAATTACTCAGTACCTGGTTGACCGAGCTTTGCTCGGTTTAAATGCGTTTATAAAGGGCTCTAAGTAAAAGATTTTCTCAGAAAAAAAAGAACAAAAAGAAAAGACCCGAGTGTAACCATCAGGATTCGAACCGGGGCCTGTTGACTCCGAGGGCGAGCATATTCCGTCTGAGCCATTTATACTTAAAGCACAGTGGCGAAATAAGTTATCGTATTCTAATGACATTGTATCCATTATATCCTAGCGTTCAAACAAACAAACAAACTCTTCAGCTTTATAATTTTAGTATAGATATTATTATTCAGTTATTTATTCATTCTTCTTAATTTCTAAGTTTTTTACAATAAGTATAAAAATATAAACATTATAAAAAACTAGGGGTGCCGCCAGCATTATATTATTATCATTATTATATAGATAACATAATCACATTGAGTTAGTAGTAGAAAGATAGGTACTTAATAAAAATTATATTTAATAATACGACCTTGTATGATGTATGTATATGTATAAATAAACTATTGTTAGTACAAAAAAGAGATATGAAATTATCACAATAATTACAGTGACCATTTGACCTTCCATTTTCCCGATGCATACCGAGTGGATGTAAAGTATGATAAATTAGCACTGCATTCATTGCCGATGTCAAAGGAAACGAAGCGTATTTCCATATAACGTATACGTTTCCTATGCGTATACATACGTTATGCGACAATACGCTACGTAATTATACTTAGCCTACATTATACGCAATCGTCTTTCTTGCTTGGTCATGAGACATGAGCTACTCGCAGAGCTTGTAACCTACGAGTCGTTTTACTAGCTACAAGTAGTGCTTGAGGCACTTTTTTTTTTTTTTATCACAGTCTTTCCTTTTATTTTAACAATTTTGAGACCTAAAATTATCACCAAAACTGCTGATTGTAGCCCTGGTGGAACTGCCTAAGATTTTGATTTTGTAGCCAGTTTCTTCGTAACGCCCAGACTTCTTTTTGAACTGCTCTTCTCTTCTGCACGCCTTTCTGTTGTTTTTCTTAGGCTTGTCTTTCTTCACCACCTGAGAGGGTCCCGGGACATTCATAGTGAACAACAGTTTTAACACATCATGCTCCGGATTATCTTCAAATATTTTGCAAGCAAGCTCGATGTGGGCCCGAATTTTGTTAAAAAGTTTTATGGACACTGCTCCAGAGCAATTTCTACTGTGGTCAAACGGGTCCTGGATGCAAATGGGCGTGCCTAATTTAATCTTCTCACACCCTTACTCTCCACGTTTTTTGGTATACCCTGTACACAAATGGCAGGTTATCTATGTCTAGAAACAGGTCCTTCTTCACAGGATAGCTGAGGTAAGGTGTGATGGCGAATTGATCGTAATTGAAGGTGTTGTAGTAGTCAAAGAACCCTCCGAGCAAGTCGTGCAGAGACTGGCAGTTGTCGGACTGGTACTGGTAGTCATGGTCGAAGGCTGTGTCCCAGCCGTCCACCCAGTGGCTGTACCCATTCCGCTGCAGCTCTTCCACCGAGGGCAGAACTGATTTCACTTGCAGATAGAGGATCACCATCATCGTTAACGCGTAACTTGCCAACAGATTTGTCCCAGTAAAGCTGTACATTTTCGACCAATACTTAATGATGACAGCTAATTTCAAAGCCCTTGGATCCTGGTTTAATAAGAACGCTATTAACTTACTATTTCTAACACCACCAAAGCTACTAAAGTTGAGGTCGCAGCTGAAACCTGTCGGGATGTGGTGAAACTTGACTATGGGTACTTTTGCAGCAGTGATGGCAAATGTTTGTGTGTACCGAGACTTGTCCTTCGTGAGTACCTTCCTGGTGTAGTTGACAGCCGTGATGCATTGGGAATATCCAAGAGGGATCTCAGCGAAACAATCCACATCACTTGTTTTGATTCCGAGCCCAGTAATTATTGAACCAAAGGGATGGAGTCGAATATCTGGAAACGAAATATGTTACATTATTAACTGAATAGACATAACAACATGGACAGCGCACTATTTTATCTTAGCTGATATTTAAATTAAATACAAAGCTGGTTGGAGTTTTTGAAGGCACTATTCTCCGAAACTGAAAGATTCTATAAAATATTGTATTTGATAGAAGAGAAGTATAAGCTTTTTTTTAAGTTATAGTACATGACAAAATAGTGCACGTCTCTAGACTTTAATAGGTTAATTTAGGTGTGCTTAATTATTTGTAGGTATGTATGTATGTAGTGTTGTTTTCAACAAATTTAAATTTAGTTTATAAAGGCTGCTCATTTGAGCGGGGGGGATGATCAATCAATACTGCATAGGCTGATGATTTCCCTATTCCCAGTATCTGTCCGATACTGGGTTTGGCAAATGGTCTAGGGAGTAGCGCAGGTCGCAGAGATCCCCTAGACAAGGCCAGTGGACTTTCCTTCTCAAGGTTGCCGCCTGTTACTTGACTAAGTACCATCTGTATTTGGTAAAAAAAAAACCTCTGGCCGAACCCTAAATCCCTACTCCTACCTAATGCCCTCACCTTATTCCAACTCCTCCACCATACCCCAACCTTACCATATCCTAACTCCTTTACACTATCCTAACTTCCTCGTCCTATCAAACTTCCCCACATCACCCCCCTTTTTTCATTTTGTTCTCTCCCGTAAACGCAGTCGCCTCAACAGGCTCACGAGAAGGAATGCTCTTAAGCAGAAAATAACAAAAAAGCACCGCGAACAATAGGCATGACGACTCATTTTTTATTTAATGTGCCATCAAAAGGCTACCCAATAACTGAAACATAGGTGAAATAATTACTTTGTTATCGTAAAACTTCCCGTATATAACACGATTTTAAAATCAAAATTTTGGACTCTGCCAAAAAACGCTTCATACAACACTACAGAAACAGAAACGTGACGTCACACTGTCGTATTTTCTATGCGTCGCGCGTAAAGTTTGTATAGTAGCTATATTTAATATTGCGTTGAGAAACCTAGTTTCATAGCAAAAGTAACTTGAAATTGAATGGGTTATCCAATGGTAAATACATTTTATAATAATTTCGTTCATTTAAAATGGACTTCCCCATCCAGCTTTGAATGATCATAAAGTAAGTTAAACTAAAAAATATACTGGTGCACACGAAACTATATGCAACTAAATAAATAAATGACAAGTTATCACTTTCACCAGGAAAATAAATAAGCTTGTCGTAGACTATATACTTAACGAATCGATTCTTACAAGGAAAGCTATTGTGAAAGACATGGGTGTTATGTTTGATGACAAACTTACGTTCCATAACCACTATGAATACATTGTGGAACGAAGTTCACGGTTAGAATAGAATAGAATAGAATATGCTTTATTGTATAAACTGTGTACAGAGTACTTGTTGCTTGGCTTTATTTCGAGAACCACTAAGAAGTTTCGTCAAACAAAGAGTTTCCTGTATCTTTACTACACTCTCATCCGTAGTATACTGGAGTACAACTCATCAGTCTGGTTTCCTTTCTACAATGTAAACAGTGATAGGATAGAGCGCGATTCAAAAAGATGTCTAAAAATTATGAGTTACAGATGTGGCATGGGTCACTAGCTCCCATCGTACAATGATCGTCTACAATATTTTCACGTTACCTCCCTTAATATTCGTCGTAATTATATTGATCTTACACTGTTGCATAAGATCGTCCATTCTTCGATTGACTCCCCAACCCTTCTTTCTCTTTTAAATTTTATTACACGTTTCCGGTCTTGTAATCGTAATTATAATACCTTCAGTTTGCAAGTTTTTACCAATGAACTTGAGGGTGCTATGGGCTACGCAGGAGCGTAGCCCATAGCCCCCTCAAGTTCATCCAGACCAATCTGCAGCACAAGCAAATAGCGGCGGCCACTTTACGCAGAGTGCTGGAGAAAAGTACCAAGACCGTCGCCATGATCCAGGAGCCTTGGATAAAAAACAATAAAATCTGCGGACTCGGTAACATCGGCGGTAAGTTAATGGTAGACACTACTGTCGAAAACCTAACAACCTGCATTTATATGCCTAAATCTATAACAACCACTCTACTTAACCAATTCTGTTCTAGAGGCCTTACAGCAGTGAGACTCACTACAGAAAATCTAACCGTCCTAGTACTAGCATCAGTGTACCTGCCGAGGGAGGGTGATATTCCCCCAAAAGAACTGACCGACCTGGTACAACACTGTGAAGCACATGGCTATCATAGACATTACACTAGCAACCAACGCGGTGGCTAGCCAAATTGAGGATGGTACGTATCAAACGAGCCATCATTTGCGGACCACCGCCGCGTTTGTTTCCAATTACAGCATAAGTCAACAAGCCCTGTTCCATATCGCAACCCCCGTAAAACCGATATAACAACGTATACAACATCATTAAACCAAGCACTTAAGTAATACACATCTAACTGACGCAACACTTAGTACAGACAATATAGAAACAAACGTACAACTCCTAACCAAAACTCTTTTGAATAGTTACGAACTAGCATGTCCTGTGGTAAATTCAAATAATGTAGGTAAGGGTTCCTGGTAGGGGCCAGAACTTGATAGACTGGCGTAGTCTAGTAAACTACAATCAGACATTAACCACAGTGTCATCTACCGATAACGTGACGCTAACAACTGCAGGAACGAAAACGACCAAAGAACAAGCATCGGTTCGAGATACATCGTGGCAAACTGTGAAAGGGCGTAAAGACCGCTACTCTTTTACGAGAAAAGTCGTACGCGGAACAGGAACTTCCGACGCAGAGTTAGAAGCAGTTGAACGAGTAAAAAAATTACACGTCTGCTTCTTGAAACCGGCAACGACTCCAGAAACATTAAAAGCATATATGCTCAAGAAAAATCCACGTGCCGAGTATCACGTCGAGAAAATTGTTTTGAAGCATACATATTACGCATCCTTTACCGTAACCGTGCCTACAAGCAAATACGAATACTTCATGAGCGCTGATAATTGGCCAAGCAGAGCAGAGTAGAGTCCTTGGTTCGACGCGGCGACTGGCGGGCGGCGCGCTCGTCCTCCAACACTACCGATGCCGAGGAAAACACGAGCAATACCGGATCAACCGCGCCCGCGGGCGCGGGCAGCGAACGCAACACCGCCCCCGCCGCTCCGCCGGCGTCTCAGCTGGCGACCGTAACGCAAAACTCGGTGCTTAGTTTGAACGCGAAATGCTCACCTCCGAGACAGTTGATAATGTGCCACCAAAACATTTGCTGATTTTAAAAATCTGTTTGATTTGCTGAACTCCCATAATGTGAGCTCGATTGTAGACTTCCCTACTCGTATAACAGAAAAGTCACAAACTGCGATAGACCTCATTTTTACAAATGTAGCGCGAGAACTTACTTCCTTACTTCAAACTCCATAAATACGCTTCTGTCAGATCACTTAGCCGTACGCGGAGTAGTGACATTCGCTCAGTCTATGCCAGTACAGCTCACTCGCCTGACGCGCGATTTCTCGCAAAATAACCGCGCAAATTTTATTATATCTGTTGACATATAATAAAATATTATATTGGTGTGAAGTAAATCAGAGAAACAAGACCGCTCATGCATTTGTGTTGGCACTGATAAATGTTTTAGCAAATAAGTAAGACACTTGTTTCCCGATAAAACAAAAACCAAATAGTAAACGTGACGCGTCGTGGGTTACACCTCACATACTAAATCTGAAATCGTTGTTATTTGACATTTCTAAATTAGTTGACAAATTTCCTGAGGAAGAGGACTTAATAGCTATATTTGACGATCTCAACAGGAAATACAATTCAACTTTGAAGATGTCTAAAACAAATCATTATAATAGAATTATACACGGAAGTACGAATCCGTCTGAAGCTATGTGGGGCATCGTGAACACAGAGAGGGGGAAAAATAATACACCTAGGTTGAATTTCACCGATATCGTAAAGGATTGCAACGGCAAAAAGTTTAGTTCACCAAAAGACGCAGTAAATGCTATGAACGCTCGTTTCTTAAATGCAGCTGCTTCCTGTTGGGCTCCTAAAGCTGATGCTTCCGTTGGTAAAATTTTAGTGTCAGCGCGTCAGCCAACTAACCGCTCTCTCAGACTGACCAGTTTCTCGGCGGATGAAGTATTCCGCATAGTCTCGTCTAGAATACCCCCAAAAAAGTCAAAAGACATATATGGTGTGTCGATGGAGCTACTAAAACTAGCAATTTTGCCCCTAGCTCCAGTTCTCGCCACACTGTTTAATAAGTGTCTTAGGAAGGCTCCTACCCGTCACCGCTGAAAATATCAAGTGTCCCCGATATTTAAAGGCAAAGGCAAAGGGATGACATTGATGGATATAGACCGGTATCGATAATACCAGCAATAGCCAAAGTGTTCGAAAATGGCTTGAGTTCGCGATTAGTGGCCTACCTATCGGAAACCGACGCGCTGTGTGAACAACAATACGCATACCGCGAAGGAGGTCTACAACTTCTAACGCGTGAAGTGGTTCGTAATATGTTGGCTGCTCGTGAACGCAAACAGCAAGTGGCTGTCTTGTGCTGTGACTTATCGAAGAAGGCTTTGATGTCGCAGACCATGAGACCTTGACTTTAAAAGCTGAAACACTATGGCATAGCTGGGAAATCATACGCTGTGTTGACTGACATGTTACGAGGCCGCTCTCAACTGGTGGATGCTGGCGATGGCGATAATAAATCAGAGCCATTGTCTTCATCTATGGAGTGCCGCAGGGTTCGTCAGTTTCAAACATCAAGTTTTCACTCCTATTGAACGATCTACCTGACGCCGTAAAGGGTGCAGACATATTCATGTATGCAGATGATGTGGCTGCCATAGTAACCGCCCTTTCGATAGAGGAATTAGAAGATACATTAGATACTGTAATTAACGGTTTAAACACATGGTTTCGTGCTAACGGTTTTATGGTAAACTCCAAAAAGACTCATTTTATTCACTTTTGTCTATCGGGTCACTGTACAAAATCGCTAAAAGTCTTACTTGACGGGGTCCGGATTGAGCAGGTACAAAGCACAACATTTCTGGGGTTCGAGATTGACCGCTGCATGACATGGGAACACCACATCGACAAGATGTGTGCTAAAGTAAGCAGTGCGTGCTTTGCACTACACTGCACTGCGCTTTGACGGGTGTCCCGTGTGGTGTCTGCAGATGTATCTCGTTCGTGTTACTTCGCCACGGTGAATTCCCGGTTACAGTACGGAGCCGAACTATACGCACGCGCTGCCGACTGGGAGCGTGCTTTCCGCGCCCAAAAACGTGCCATACGTGCCATACGTGGGCGTGTCGCAATGCACATCCGTCAGACCATATTTTATAGAGCTTGGCATACTTACCAATGGAGCCTGCAATCTTGATCTACCAAGTAGCTGTGTATGTCAGAAACAACTTAGCCTCATACGACACGCGAAGAGAGAGACATTCGCGCAATATACGTAACGCTGACAAGCTGGATAGTATACCTCACTCTCTCGCGAGATCGGAAAAACTGACTCACACTATGGGACCGGAAGTTTATAACTCTTCCTAAAATAGTTAAATCAGCACCGAGTTCAGGTAGCTTCAAAAACCGATTAAAAAGCTGGCTTATCGATCAAACTTTTTATAGTTATAGCAAGTTTTTATATAGTGATGGCAAACTCACAATAAAGTTGTAAAAAATTGACAATGTTCATTACAATTGTAATAAGTACATATATATTAATTTTTTTACACTTACTTGTACGATATCTATTATCGTACAATATCAAGTTCAATTTAAACTTTAAAAAAGTATACTCTTTGTATGCTCTTATTTTGTTTTTTTTTATAAAATTGACGTGTAAATTGTACATTTATCAATAAAGAACTTTGACTTTGACGCTTTATAACCGGGCAAAAAACACCAATAATAACCGGTACAGGTGAGACATGAACATTTGACATGACCTTCGTCTTGTCCATACTCATCCTCAAACCTATCTGTTGGGTTACTCTACTGAGGTCCCTGAGCGTAGCACCGAGGTCCTGCAGCGACTCCGCCACAATGTCTATGTCGTCGGCAAACCGAAGGTGAGTAATGCATTCGCCGTTGTTATTGATGCCATATCCGTTCCAGTCCAGTAGCTTGAAAACATCTTCCAGCGCGGCAGTGAACAATTTCGGAGATATAACATCTCCCTGTCTCACGCCTTTTTACAGCTGGATATGTTTTGTGCACCGGCCCTGTAATCGGACAGACGTTGTGGCTTTGCTGTAAATACACTTCAACACTTCGATATAGCGATAGTCGATGCGGCATCGCTGGACAGACTGAAGCACTGCCCAGGTCTCGATAGAATCGAAGGCTTTCTCATATTCCACATTTATGCTATACATAGTGGCCGATTATACTCCTTGGTTTTCTGTATAATCTGCTGAAGCACATGGATGTGGTCTATGGTACTATAGCCTTTTCGGAAACCGGCTTGTTCGGGTGGCTGAAAGTCGTCAAACCTGCGTGCGAGACGATTCGTGATTACCCTCGAAAACAACTTATAAACGTGGCTCAGAAGTGAGATGGGTCTGTAGTTCTTCAACAAGGTGTTGTCACCCTTTTTGAAGAAGAGCACCACCACACTTCTGCTCCACGCTTTTGGTGTATTACCGTTAAGTACGGAGTCGTCGTGTGACGGAGTCGAACAGCTTCTGGAGGACTTTAAGTTTTTGTAGTGGTAGGACTCTTGGCAGAGTCTGCCTGAGGAAGTACCACACCTTTGCCAGTTATTCTATCGCCAAGCAGTAATGTGCAAACATTACTGTGTTCCGGTTTGAAGGGCAATGTTTCCAGAGAAATTACATGGCTTAGATATTTAAGATCTTAGATCTCTGGGTGACGAGCGCAGTGCAGTGCTAGGTATTGATTTGGACTCTTCATGTTCGAATAGCTGCGTGTCACTGTGCTGTTATGTGTCAGGCATGTTGCTTACCATCAGGCACATGTCCGGATCATCTCGTTACCATTTCTTTAAAAAAAATATAAAAAGTACCGGTTTTCCACCTGCTCTCAGAAGCTCAGTCGTAATTCCGTCGTCGTCAGGTGCCTTGTTGTTTGAGGGCCATCCTAATCTCATTCAGGCTGACTTCCGGAATATTTTCGGTAAAGTGTCGGCCTAGCCCGATATACAGACAGAAGATGGACAATTGAAACTACAAAATGGAAAGGCCCCATAGGAAAGAGAAAAGTTGGAAGACCAAAAATGAGATGGGAAGATGATATCAAAGAAATAGCGGGGAAAAAGTGGATTGAAATTGTAAAAGACAAGAAAAGGTGGAAAAAGTTGGAGGAGGCCTTTATCCAAAAAGGGACTATGCAAAAAAGAAGAAACTAATGCAACTTACTTATTAATAAGGATAAGTACTGATAAAACAAACAAATAAGTTTATAAGATATGAAATAAGATGTATAGGTTTAAGGCTTAAATGAATAAATAAATAAAAATGTGAAAATTGTAATCTACTAAAAAGCTATAGTGAATGTGCTAAAGTTAATATTATTTATGTATTGTGTTCTTTTATTCGTAAAAAGCGTAATAACATTGAAGTGAAATCTGAAACTTTTTTTACAATGGGCATGAAATGTAAACTTTTCATTTTATTACAAGATTGAATAATATGGTAAGTACCTAGAAGTTACTGCAATAGTAAACAACATTTCCAGGGCTTTCTTGTGATATACAAAAGTAGGTATATTAATGTGAATCTATAATATAAATATGTGATAATGCTATCTAGTTAGCATGCATGCATCATTCCGCGAGTTCGCGTAAAACATGTGAGGGGTTCATCATCATCAACAGCCGCAAGACGTCCACTGCTGAACATAGGCCTCCCCCCTAGATTTCCACAACGAACGGTCCTGCGCAACCTGTGAGGGGTAAGGAGATGATAATATTTGAGATATGAAGACATACGTGGCCATCTGAACTCCAGTGTGCGAATGAGGTCATCCAAGAGAACCTGCATGTTCTCTACCTGGTCTCTGCTCAGCCGCACGTAGGCCAGCAGTTGTTCCACCTGCTCCTCAAAGTCACCCTCGAATGGAACCACACTGACATCCAGGACATTGTCTGCAAGCATCCCACTTTTGCAATAACCATGCATGTCTAAACTGGAACAGTGTTACGATATCAAAAATGTGCAACTTTGTGATTACACTCTGCGAGGTATAAGCTGAGCTTTGCATTAGTGTGAGTGATCACCAATCAGGCAGGAGCTTGAAATTTTGTCCACGAGGTATAGGCTGAGCTTTGCATTAGTGTGCGTGATAACCAATCAGGCAGGAGCGCGGCGAGACAGAATGGCGCCGCGCCTAAGGCCGGTTGTCACACCTACACTATCCAGGTACACTCACACAAATGCAAAGCTCAGCTTATGCCTTACGGAGTGTACTACTGTCTTTACAGGGAAGGAAAACATTTTGAGAAAATAATATGTTCTATGAAATCCAGGATATCTGCCATGACCAACACTCACTAAGCCAATGCAATCGATTATGGGATTGACTCTCTCCTTGAAAATGCTGCTGAGCCCCAAGAGTAGGGACATATAACGCCATTTCCCAACTTCTAAACGGCAATGCTAAGTCTGAACCAGTATTCCCAGATGAGGAGTGCTTTTAAGTGGACTGTGAATTGTTTTCTTTGAGGGGGATGTGGTCCAATGTCGGCTGCATCGTAGCTAACATCAAGGCCAAGTAGACAAGGATATTCAAATTTTCTATAATAATATAATAATAATAATAATTGTTCGCATCTTGCTAACGGCGAGTATTTGCACAGGCATAACTTAGTAGCCAGGATCATCCACCAGCAACTTGCTCTTCGATACGGCCTTGTCGAGTGCGAGGTGCCGTACTATAAGCACGCACCTCTGCCAGTTCTCCAGAATGGTCGTGCGTTGCTCTACTGGGACCGCTCTATCATCACGGACAGGACTATTGTCGCCAATAAGCCTGATATCGTGCTGGTAGACCGGTCTCAGCGTTGGCTGTGATCGTCGATATCACCGTACCACATGACGAGAACCTCGTGAAAGCCGAAAAGACAAGCTTAGCAAGTACCTTGACTTGGCTCACGAGGTTACCGCCATGTGGGATGTTGATTCGACGATCATAGTCCCAATAGTCGTGTCGGCAAACGGCCTTATAGCGAAAAGTCTCGACCAACATCTCAAGAGACTTTCGCTAGACGGTTGGGTTAAGGGCCAGATGCAGAAGGCAGTCATTCTTGACACAGCGCGCATCGTCAGAAGGTTCCTCAGTCTGCAGCCCTAACCACCGGTAGCTTGGGCCCTGCCCCGCTGCTGGCGGCAAACTAGGTTTAGGTTTTTATAATGTTTTTATGTTATTTTATATAAATATTGTAAAAACTTTAACCTAAGGAATAAATAAATACGTGAATAATAATAAATATTGGTGGACAGTTCACACACAACACAGACTATGACAGAATTGTTTTCTATAACAAGTGTCATCACAGAGACATAGTTGTTTCGAGTTGAGTATTACATGCATTTTACTACCTACAAGCAGTTATAATATTAATTTACTATGAACGGTTACAATATAATAAGTATTAGTAAACCGGTTATTCATGTGTTGTAATTAGGTTTCTTTTAAATAGACTCTCTACTTATACTTAGTCTGTGTAGCTAACCGCTTTTGGCAGCCCTTTTTTGATACAACCGATTGAAGTATTTGTACAAAATCCGTTAAAAATTAGATTGTTTCTCTTATTGACATGTTCACGGGACAGTTTTCCAACTTCGACAATAGCTACTTAGTTGTATTATGTTGATGTTTTCATCGTATACCATTTTTATGTAGAAATTTATATTTTATTCAAAATTTTAGGTTACAATGTAGTACAACAAAATAAATACAAGTATTACCTTGTGTCAAGTCCATTATAGTGGTTCACTTTTCTCTTAGGCCATATATAAGAGTTCGCAAAATTCCCAAAAAAAAATTAAAAACGGAAGGACTACCTAGTATATCAAATTACCTACTATATCTAAAGTGAAAATGAAAACTGAAAAGCTGTCAAATAGTGTTGCTTATCGATAGTCCCTTATCGATAGACTATCGATAGTCTATCGATAGTTAAAGCTAATCCGATAGTATCGATAGTCTATCGATAGTATTATCACGTGTCAATAGAATCGATACAATCGATAGTATCGATAGTGAATTTCGACCAATACTATTGATAATGGGAATACTATCGATAGTATCGATAGTTTACGTCCAATACTATCGATAGTATCGATAGTATCGATAGTATTGTGGTTTCTATCAATTTTAACCGAAAATAATCGATACTATCGATAGTATCGATAGTTTGGTCTAATCGATAGTCATCTAGGTTTCAATAGTATTACCGTCAAATTCATGGTAACGAGTCAACCTTACGAGATTCGTTTAAATAATTAAATACTACGAAAATAATCTTTCGTTTCGTACGTTTCTTTTTTTATAATTGATAAAAGTAAAAAAGCAATTGTTTGAAATAGTTGACACACTGGTTATTGGAATCGAGCATCGAGCTTATTATTTGATTCTGAGGGTAGAAATAATTGGATTTATGTTTAGTGACCAAGTGGCATATTCTTGTAATAATTGTGAACAATATCTTCTGTGAACGATCGTTATGGCTGAAGAGAGTAAGACCATGAAGAAAAAGTCATCGTATATGTGGGAATTTTTCAAAAAAAAGAACGACCGCCTTGTAATGTGTAATATTTGTTTAAAAGAGTTTAAATACAGCAACAACACTTCAAACATGCGAGACCACATGCTGCGTAAACACCCAGAATATTTGTTACCATCTTGTTCATCAGAACAACATGCACAAAATGAAAGTGAAAGTGCTGATCCTAATACTGTATCTGTGTTATCCTGTTACAGCGATAATTCCTCTAGAAAAAAATATTTAGATAATTTGTTTGTTAAAATGGTGGCGCAAGATATGCAACCGTTGCGACTTGCTGAACATGAAGGACTCAAAGAATTTGTGAGAGGGCTAGATTCTAAATACCAATTACCTACAAGGCATGTTATCACAAATAACTTACTCCCTAAACTATGTGCAAATCTTAAGTTACAATTATTCCAACTAATAAAAGACATCAAAAATATTGCTGTTACTACAGATATGTGGACTTCAGCCAATAATCAGGGCATATGTGCAATCACAATTCATTTTATAACAAAACACAAGTTGCAATCAGCCTTGCTAGCAGCTGTTGTAGTTGAGGGACATCACAACGCTGATAACATTGCTTCGGTGAGTACTTCTCCTTATTGTGAACTTGTTTTGTTTCTTTAAGCCACAGGTTATTTTTCATTGTACTTACTATCTATCATTGTATCACTATCACTTTAAACCATCGATATAAACCAGCGTTGTGCCCTCCCAAACTTCAGGCACACGGAATTATAGCATCGTTGGGAAGAATGAGCTCACTCTTTCCGTTCAAGCCGGTTGCAGGAAGCGGTGAACGCCGGACGTTTTTATCTATCACTATTCGTTATTATCATCAACCAAAATAAGTAGAACTAACCATATCTTACCGCTAGCGATTTTAGGAGTCAAGTAGATTGGTTGTGTGTAAACCACTTACGATACACACAGACACGCAGCTTATTACCAATTTCAAGGTGCTCAGGGCACATCCATTGGTTTATATCGATACTTTAAACTTTTTTCTATAAAACTGTCTGTCGCAGAAAAGATTGGGAGTCCAGCTGTGTTTCCATTATAAAGGAATATTAATGCTTATTTGCTTATATTTCTAGCTTTTTCTTATTTAGTAAAAAAATGTTTATGACCTTTATTCTGTCATAGCGATTCCTCGGTGCCGGCCGGAATCACTATGACATATATGGTTAATTATTTTATATTTATTTTTATAGTTTACATTTTTTCAGTAAAATTTAGATATTAACATTTATAAAAAACGAATACTATTGAATTAATGTTCTTATTTATTTCAATCATTTTCAAAAATATGTGTAAAGGTATACGATAACATTATGTATGTTTTATAGTTATTAAATTTTTTAGGTTTTGGACGTGGTTTTGACAGAGTGGAAATGTACAAACAAAATCGTAGCTTTAGTGACCGACAACGCTGCGACCATGATTAAAGTGGCAGAAATCATGAAGGTACGTCATGTTCCTTGCTTTGCGCACTCATTAAATCTGGTTATAAAAGATGTTCTATCTGAACCTGATCTCAAGGAATTGGTAGATAAATGTAGCAGGATTGTCACCCATTTTAAGCATAGCACTCTGGCATCAGACAAATTACGATCTGCCCAAAAACAATTGAATAAACCCCAATTAAAATGGTTAAATGGGTAGAAACTAGGTGGAATTCAGCCTTTTCATGATAAAACGAATATTAGAAGTTAGACAAGAGTTAACATTAGTGTTGACTGAAAACCCAACTGCACCTGATAATCTGACACCAAAAGAATACTCAGACCTTGAAGAAATTACTAAAGTATTCGAACCTCTGGATACTTGCACTGATGGCATATCTGGTGAAGAGTATGTCACCATATCCCTGATTATCCCATTAATAAAAGGCTTGAGTTTAAAACTGATTGAATTAGAAAATACTTGTGATTCCGATTTAGCAAAACGAACAATTGAGTGCATGAAAAAGTCTGTACAAAAAAAACTAAAATTTTATGAAACACGAAGTCCATGTATGATTTCTACGGTTCTGAATCCACATTTCAAGAGGTTTGGCTTTAAAACCGTCTCTGATGCAGAAAATGCAGTCTCAATCGCCAAGAAAGAATATGCAATATATTTGTCATCTGTTAAGCCGCAAAAATCAGCACCTGAAAGCGCATCTGATACATCTCAGGAAACAGTCAGTCCACCATCTACGAAAAAATCTAAATTAAGCAGTTTATTGTCGTTTGTTGATAATCAACAAGGCAATAGTGCTACTTCTGTTACTGCAGATGCTATAGTCGACATGAGACAATATTTAGAGAAACCTGTAATTCCAATGTCTGAATGTCCAATAGAATATTGGCATCATCAGGAAAACCAATTGAAACATATAGCATTAAAATATTTGTGCATTCCCGGAAGTTCTACTCCATCGGAAAGGGTTTTTTCGAAAGCTGGTCTTTTAATTACAGAGCGTCGAAATCGTCTTAATGCCAAGCACATAAATAATTTGCTATTTGTAAATATTAACCAAAAGCTGTTCTCACTCTAGAAAAAAATTGTAGTTGCACTCTGGGAGTGCTGGACGAAGTGAAACTTTTGAAATTGACGTTGTGCATTTTTGAATATTTTGTTATTGTTGGAAAATAATTTCGCTCTTTATTATATATATCGGCATAAAAGTACGATCATTTATGAGGTAAAATACAATATTAGTTTGTTGCGCTATCGTGCACAAACATAACAATTTATATTACATAAAAAATTTAACACTTCAGAACTATTAGAGTGAGATCCCAGGGCCGCCAGACGTCACGTATTTTCTGATGGATGAAATGAGGACGATCGAGTAGAGTTAGTACGTACTAAGAACACATGCTTACCCGCTAACTTGCTTAGACGGCCAATTTTGAGATATGGGGTCCAGAAGATACATTACTTACTTAACGTATTTTCTGATCACTGATTTTCACGTATGTTATATGCAATATCTTTAAAGAAGTTTCAGAGAATTTCACATATATTCAAAATATAATGAAAAATTACTCAACGAGGGCCAGTTTTTATTAAGTATTCATGATATTTCTAGTTTATAAGTGATTTATGTTATCAATGACACACAAAATGTTATACTCAATTTGTTTAATTAAAAATTGTCTCATTGTTGTAGTCTCCTAAATTATTACAAAATCAGTCTTTTCAATTATTAAAAATGTACCTTACTCACACATACAATTTTGTAATGATATTGTACCTACAATGTTAATAAATATACACTTAAAAAATCTGTTTAGTTCAACCTGCCACCATATTCTTCTGACCCATACATTATTATTTTATAGTTTCTATAATTTTTTGCATTATAATATATCTCTCATGAATACTGAACCGTAGTAGTTCGTTGGAAACGAATTGCCCGAAATATTTACACCTATGAATATCTATGACTGTTGGAACCTGTTCTTTATGTTCTTCTGTTGTGTTCAGTGTATGTTGAAATATCTTTTTTTGATATTTCTGTCCACGTTGCATAATCATTCGTTGTTTTTTTACCATCCTTCATAGCTTTTATTTTATCTTCATTTTCTTGAGTACGTTCCCAGACATCATGAGTCTGGGAATGTTGTTCAAAATAAGTATTTTCGACAAACTCGTCGTCGTCGCATTGCGTTTCATGTTCTGATTCTCGAATATATTGTCTTTTTCTAGGTAATTCTAGAACAAAACAAAATATATGTTTATTTTTATTTAATATCTATCATAAAAAATTCAGTCATAAAACTACGTTCAAAAAAGAGTCGCGATACCTAACATGCCCAAATACCTAATTACTATAGTTAATAGTACTTTTAATTTTAAAAACTAAAAGTAAGCCAGTAGAAACTGGATTAAGCTATTTGTGCCTTTGTGTTTATATTTATCTGAATAAATCGCGTAATCAAGGGTATTTTGATATTCTATTAAAACATATGATGAATTTCAATTTTGTTTCCTAACACACTAGAAAAGAACTATCATAGCGCTCTGCATGTCTCGAATGCTCATATTTCATACTACAGTAATACTAAATCAATCGATCTTTTTAAAACACTACAAAAAGCTTTTAAAACACCTGATATAAATAAGTCACTTACCTGCCGTTTCTGTCAACACACGTTGATATGGTCACTTATAATAATACGCTAAAGGAACAATTAAACCGTTTACGTTCGGTTTTGGGTGGCGACTAAGCTCACAGCAAGTGTTAACAGAAGAAAAGGGATAAGTTACAATTCATGGCGGAAGGCACCACCGTGGTGTCATCAAAGTCCCTGGCGTTAGGCACCGCAGTGGTGCCACGGAAATATGTTCGCCGCCAGGCGCAAAAGCTTGTCCGCCGCCGCATTGAATCGGTTAAGTAAGCTTTAGTTGACTTACAATAGTATTGTAAAATTACTGGCAATCGATAGTACAAAACTATCGAACTAATCGATACTATCGATAGTTTTTGGTAATTTTTTACAGATTTTGCAATATTATCGATATTATCGATAGTATCATACGTAAAACTATCGATAGTATTGCACTGATCAATAGTATTACACGAAATTGCCTATCGATAGTATCGATAGTATTGACACATGGTAATACTATCGATAGCCCTATCGATATTCTGAATAGTTTTCGAGGTCAACTATCGATATTGCAACTATCGATGTTTCCGCAACACTACTGTCAAAGCTCAAAGCAGTGTTGTTCCTGATAGCGGTAGGCGATTATGAAATTTACTAATGAAATCATTCGATAATGAGAATGTCTCGAGATATCGCGATTATAACAGTAGTTACTAATTAGTAGTCAGTCAAGCACGCCCGGTCGCGAGTCGCGCGTGACTTGATTCACTCACACTCACAATCACAGCACAGCCGCGTGGGGCGAGGAGGGGACAACACGATGCGGTCTCTCGCTTGCACGGGTGTCACTCTGTCACTCGCCAGCTCGCCACGCCACGCCGCTCGTGTGCTAGCGCGTCTTGTATAATGTCATATCTGACTTTTTTGTAATAACACTATGAATATTCAATATTGTTTTGTTTGTTGTTTTAGTGTTTGGGTTTCACTTAGATAGGTACACAAATGAATAATACAAAGTAGGTACAAAATTAAAACAATATACCTAATATACTTAATAACATACTTTTTTTTAGTCAAACAATATTTTCTTAATCATATTTATGTAATGCAATGCCTATATGGGTAATAATGTAAGTACTTTAAAATTATAAAAAAAAATATGTACGTAGTTGTCATTACGAGCGCAATCGTAATTCTTAGTGCGCGTACTAAAATATGCGGTTGTGTGTCGTAATTATTACTTCTGTTTATGTAGTAATAATTTAGGAGGGAGAAGACCATTACTTTTTGATTATTGCAATATATACAATACGGTACAAAATGTTTATTTAGAATTGAATATTTTTTAGGTTTAGATAATAAAAAATATGCAAATGATTTATGTACGAGTACTATGCGTGTACTACTTTTAAAATAACTTGTTTTATTCTTCCTATAACCTACCCGAGTAAAAGCGAAGAACCTACCAGAATGAGGAACTAAAGATTTTAAACATTAACTTCTCGGAGATAATATTATATTTATTTGGATTAATTCTGTTGACGTTTGTTTTCGTGGCGCTTCTACTTTGCCTATGGTCACAGAATAGATATTACTACAGAACCCTCACTTAGCTAAAACTTTTATATAAATAGCGGCTCTTGCTGGGACGCAACAAAGTGCAATTCAGCTCGCATTAGCGCTCAATGCCTATTGCAATGTTTAACCTAAACATTTGCGCTCTCTTCTAATGCGTAACTCTGTCGCTGTCTGGCGCGGAATGATGCGCATCGAAAGGGTTGACGACATATTATCTAATAAAAAATTAAATTAACCTTTCGTTATGTAGGTAGTCAGCATTGTAGCTCAGATTATATATTTTAGTTATTTACTTCGTAACGCGCAAGACAGCTAGAAGAGGCCGTAACATAGGGTCGGACACATTGAAATTAAAACAATAAAAGTATACTTTGACTGTTTTTATTCTACTTGATCGTCTAAATGTTGTTTGATAAATATGTAACATATTTTAATGTACTTACCTACACTAATACATACAACCAGCTTCGATTACAAGTTATTTTATAATGTCCCGTACTTTTTGTACGGTTAGCAGAAAAATATAAAAAGTAATGGTATATTTTGAACAACTAGGAAAAAATTATAATTCTTTGTTTTTTGACTCGTGCATCCATATACAGCACAATATATGGCGACGTAATTTTGCGCGGGAAACGTGTTGCGCGAGCGCTCAGACGTGCGTTCGACAACCGCCTGGCACTTGTTCCGTGCGAGGAACGGTCTAGCTGTAGGCTAAAACCGCGCGACCTTGAGCGAGTGAGGATGCACTGCTATGGTTTACAAGTTCGTGCGTTCAATTACTCGAAATATTGTTTTTTATTAACTTTAGTCAATTGCCGTATATTTTAATACGGTAATGAAAGAGGTGCCGTATACCGTATTTATGATGCATAAGATGCCTGAATGCCGTATATTACGGCAATTGCCGTATGAAGAACATCGCTGGCTCAAAGCCTCAAATCACATACTAACTTTATTTTTTATTTTTTTCATGACCATGGATACAGAGTCCTTCGCACAGACTAAGTAGTGAGGAAAAATCAACACCACAGTAAGTAACAAGAACAAAATTAAAATTTTTGATTAACCCCCGACTACTTCAGATTTGTTATCTGTACAACATTCTATTAGTCGAGCACTTTCATTTGATACCCATATTAAGGTACGGTAAGAGTTGTTAAAAAATAAATGTATTTCGCCATTTTGTGGAAACAGCCATCTTGGATTTTTAAATTTGTCATAGTGCAATGTATTCTACAAGTCAATCCCTTTCGTTTGATACCCATATTGAGGTAGTAGTGAAAATATAAAATACCTAAATCGCCATTTTGTGGTGGCGGCCATCTTGGATTTGAATTTTTCTATAGTGCAATGTATTCTACTAGTCAATTCCTTTCATTTGATATCTATATTGTGGTAGGTGTGAAGAAATATTTTGTCCGCCATTTTGTGGCGGAATCTTGAATCAATATTAACCAAACATAGCTAAGAACATCCGCACGAATATTAACTTTCAAATAAAAAAATCGCATCGAAATCGGCCCATCCGTTTGAGCTCTACGGACGGACGGACGGACGGACGGACGGACGGACGGACGGACGGACGGACAGACGGACAGACGGACAGACAGACAGACATCGACGTCAAACTTATTACACCCCTTTTTTTGGTCGGGTCAAAATCTAAACTACATCACAGTAGGAATGGTCGAGATTCATCGATATTGAAAAAACATCAAAGTTTAGCAGGCAAACATCTATGTTTTGAGTTCCACAATATCGACACATCGATGTTTAAGAATGAGGCGTTTTCCAGATGCAAATAGACTTGTCAAAGATAGTTCAAAATTTTCCCAAATGTAGCACCACTGTTTGTTTTTGTGAAATTTCTCCAACAAAATAAAACATTGGCGCCATCTATGGTGAAACTGGGAACTGTCCTTGTATCTGTCTGACATGAGGTCTTTTTATCTCTTGAAAACGCCCCATAACACATTGGTAGCAGAATCGGATTCTCAATCGGTTCGAATAAAATTGGTTACTGTAATAGCAATGTTTGTTTCAACAAACCGATTTGTTTTTTTTTTTCGTGAACTGTGAATTGAACTCAAGCGGCACGTTTGTAAGAGGATTAATACAACGTTAATAGCGGTTGGTAATATTTTGGCATTTTTTGCCCCTAGCGTTGGTGGGCAGGATTTTACTCGTAGTGTGGCAGGATTCGTGACTTAGGCGGCCCATGCATGATCAATCATATTGCGCAACAATATTGCGAATTGTACAATATTGAAGTGAAAACTTCTTTGGGCGTGCATAGACAGACTTTTCGTGGGCTGTGAATTGAAATCAGTGAACAAGCGCGTCAGAGCGAGAAAGATAATATAGTCCCTGTGTACCTGTGTTTATTATATTTATATCTTTTTATACCGACATTAACTTCTAGGTACTTACAATATCAATGTCATTAATTGACCTTATCACGAAATATTAAATTTGCAATTCGCATCCATTGCAAAAAAGTTTTTGTTGTAATATACTCGTATTACTGTTTTATCACAGCACTTACACATACACCTTAAACGCAACATATTTATGCATTTTTAGGGAAATACCTATAAAATAAATAAATAGCAAACACTAAGAAATTTACTAGTCAAACGCTATTTCCGAACCACGTATTTTTTTTTAAATTTTTTCTTGGCCATATATACTAATAATTTCGCCACATGTTATTCTCGTGTTGGTGTGCTTACTAGGAATACTCAATTTCAATTTATAAATCGTTTTAATTTTTAATTATTACAACTTTATAGTAGTCTTTAAATAGTTAAGTATTTCTTATTTTAGTTTTCACGGCCGTGCGGTCTTAATCACACACATTTTTTTATTCACCGTTAAGGTTAAAATTGAAGATTGCACATATGCACAATGATTGAATGAAAGTTTGAGCGAGTGTAGTTTTTATTGCTCCATAATTTTTCATTGCGTCGTGTAAGGTCAGCATTGCACAACATTTATCAGACTGTTGCTTGTCTTGACGAGGAGTACATGTATGGCGAGAATGCTGAAGTTAAGGAAGCAGAGATAATCTACGAATATGAGTAACGTTTTCCGACGAGATAAAAAAAATGGTTCCAAAAAACAACAATAGGAGGCGCTTGTAAATTTTAGATTGCGATGTTAATGTCAAAAGCCACCGAGCCACATAGTGAGGGACTACTGGGACTGGACTGACTGAACCTAGCTCGCATACCTGTTTTGAACTTGTTCGTTCTTATCTTGCGTTCGTTCGGTCTTTTTCAGATAAATATGTTAGAGGACAATATTGCAATTTTTTATTCATACTGCGCTCCAATATTTAACAAATTATTTCATGTTATGTAAAATACTAAAATTTCACGTGAATTGAGAAAAGTTCCGGCTGGTCTCGTAGGGAGAATGGCAACTGCCGATTGGGATATTATCGTTTCGAAAATATGTGCGTAATGCCGCTAACTTAAAACGGTTAAGGAAAACTTCGTGAGGAAGCCGACATGTACCTAGAATTTTTCGAGATCATGACTGTGTCATCCACCAATCCATACTGCACCAGCGTGATGGATTATGGTCTTGACTCTCTCTTTGCAAAAGAAGGCCCTGAGTCCCAGCAGTGGGAACAATTAGTGGGCTGCTTATGCGTTTGCTACCTGATCGTAGATGTCTACAATTGTTGTTATTTGCTATTGTTGTTGTGTTGTTAGTTGCTATTGCTTAATAACATCTGTAAAAGAGAACTATAAATTGTCTTTTACAAATTTCATCAATATCAATATACGGATATTGTCAAAACCTTAGATTTGGACAGAATATTAATATGCGGTGACTTTAACATTGACATTTTGAAAAATAATAAGATAAAAAAAGACTTTGAAACTCTTATACAATATTATAATATGAAGTTATGTTTTAAACAAGTGACACGTGCTATTAGTAAATCTTGCATTGACAATATTGTCCACAATTGTTCTAATTGCAGAGGGGAAGTAATTGAAACAGCATTATCTGACCATTCAGGTTTACACATTCAAATCCCAGTGAAAAAATCATGTATGCTAAAGTTCTGGCATGCCAAAAAGAGATATTACTGTATTAATAATCTTGAATTGTTCAAGAAGCATCGGTGTCAACTAAGCTTCAAAGATGTCTACGATAGTGAAAATCCTAATATTGCATTTAACAATTTCCGTGAAATCTTTTTATTGTTATACAATTTATGCTTCCCATTAAAGAAAAAAAAAATCATTAGAAAACATAGATAGAATATTACTCTGTTCAAAGAAAAGGAGAGAGATTCTCTGGAAATTTAGATTATGTCCAACGAAAGAAAACAAAAAGCAGTTCAAACAATATTCTGACAGATATAAGAAAATTGTACAACTCACCCAAAAAGCACAAAATGATCATTTTATGAAGACTTCTAAAATAAAATCAAAAGCAGCTTGGACCATAATAATAACCTTAAATGTAACTTCCCAAAACCACAAGTGGAAAAAATCATCGTTGATGGTCATCCTGTAACCAACCCCTATGACATAGCACAATCATTCAACGACTATTTTATTGACATTGTAGAATCTCAGCAAAGACAAAGTGTGTTCACTGAAATTAAATATAACATGCCAAATTCTATTTTTTTAACCCCAGTAATTCCTTAAGACATTTCCGAAATAATTGACTCTTTAATATCCACACAAAGTGTTGGCTACGACGATATCACAACACAAGTTGTGAAGCATGTTAAAGTTGTAGTAGCATTGTAAATATACATTGTAAATATCTGTATGGAAAGATGCATATTACCAGATAAATTGAAAATATCGGTTATAAAACCACTATTCAAAAAAGGTGATAGGTGTAACATGGGTAATTATAGACCTATTGCACTTATTCCTATATTTTCAAAAATAATAGAAAAAGCTATTTACAATAAAACATCCGAATACTTTGAAATGCATAACATCTTTTCCTCTAGTCAATACGGTTTCCGTAAAAATAAAGACATAAATATGGCCATCTATGACTTTCTTAACAAAATCTGCCAATCCCTGGACAAAAGAAAATTGGTTGTAGCCCTTTTTATGGATATGACCAAAGCGTTTGACCACGTAAATCACGAAATTTTACTTAAAAATTGGATGCATGTGGAATAAGAGGCATGGCAAACGATTTATTTAGATCATATCTCTCAGACAGATTTCAAGTTACTCATATTAAACGGATATGTTCAAAATCCAAAATCGAAAGAGAATTTCAATCCGGTCTGAGAAAATGGAGTCTGGTATACCACAAGGTAGTATTTTGGTCCACCTCTGTTTTTAGTGTATATTAACGATCTGCCAAGTACAACACAACATTCGGTCACACTTTTCGCAGATGATAGTACTTTCCTTTTCTTTGGTGATAAGGAAAACATAACCAAACTGGAAAAATCTATTAATGACTCATTGGTGTCAACGGTCAATTGTTTGGATAACAATGACTTAAAAGGTAATTTTGAAAAAACCAAGCTAATGAGATTTAAATTAAAACAAAATAGGACGCATAATCAAAGATTAAATATCAACTACCTTGGACAAATAATTGAAGAAGTGAAAACCACAAAGTTTCTCGGGCTACACATAGACAATACATTGTTATGGTATGAACATATTTCTGTAGTATCAAAACGGGTGATCCAATTCTCATTTGCACTATATAGATTAAGTAAAATCGCCAATAGAGAAACACTTTTAACAGCAAATCGCGGGCACGCAGCATCTATACTGAGATATGGCATAATATTTTGGGGCAATGCTACTGAAAACATTAGGGTTTTTAGAGCCCAAAAAAAGTGCGTAAGAGCAATATGCGGTCTACAGCGACGACAATCGTGTAAAAAAATTTGACGTGACAACGTCTTATAAATTGGTTTGCCGGGTGACACTTCAAGAAACTGCGTTACGCTCCGCTCACGTTATGCGCTCACAACGAGAGCGAGTGAGAGGCACGCGTCCCTTCCACTCGGGCATGGTTAGCCCGCCTAAGAGCGAGAGAGACAGACATAAAAAGTGAAAGGCACGCGTCCCTTCCGTAAAATTATTTTAACACTCAAAGTCGTTGTCACGTAAAACTTTCGCCCGTATACCGACTTTACAGGCAACCAATTTTTTTTTTTTTGTAGAGCTTAAATTATTAACTTTTCCGTGTCTGTACATCAGCGAAATCAGCGAAGTGGCTGTATTCATTAAAAAGAATCAAAATTTATTTCCTAAATTTGAACAAGGAAGCAGGCGCGAAAATAAGATACGATTCCCCGCGAAAATTAAAACGACATTTCTGTTGAAAAGTATATTCTGCATGGCGCCATTAATTTATAATAAAATTCCACAGACAATCCGAGAATGGGATAACGTCATCAGCTTCAAACGTAAACTCAATGAATATTTGATATCGAAAGCATACTATTCCCTGAATGATTTTCTGACGGAGAGGAATAAAAGTGACTAGTGCAAATTAACTTATTACCTTAATTATTTGAGGCGCACCTTGCATTTTGTTTTTGTTGTCTATAATGACTTAGCAACCAAAAGTTATTGGGTATGCTTGACAATTGTGTATGAGTATTTTTTAATTTTCTATTTTGACACATTTTGATTGACTTACAAAACATTGTACCTAGTTTTATTTTGATTTGACACTGGTTTACTTCATTGAAATTTGAAATTGAAATTTATTTATTCAGTTTAAATACATTACTTAAAACAATATAGCTTAGGTACTCACATAATATGTTCAGAAAAAGTATCTAATCATGTGTACACTGGTACACACACTAGGGCAACCTGTGTCGTGGGTACCAGGCATATCCATTACAGAAATACAAAAAGAAATAAAACTATGAGAAATACAAATCTGACTATAGGTATATGAAAAGAGAAAAGAGGTGCATTTAATACAAATCACACAATTAGATCTATCACTTAAAGGAACTAATTAATACTAATAATAATAACTACAAAAAATATAATTAAAACCTACAGCTAATGATTATATTGATACATATGACTATAAATCCATATATGTTATAATATATATATTATGATGGTAGTAGATACATATATTGCTATGTTAAATAAGGGATGTGGATGTGTTTGTATGAAAATTCTAATGACTATGGATGTTCACGTCCATTAATATGAGTGTGTGTGAGTGTGTGTGAGGGTGTGTGTGTGTGTATGTGCAAGAGAGAGAGGGTGTGTCCGTACTCGTATGTGTGTGTGTGAGGGTGTGTGTGTGTGTGTGAGACTGTTGGTTGGACTAGTTGTTTGTGTATCTGTGTTTGCATAAATTCAGCCATTTGATGCTAGATAGTTTACAGACCTGCGTGTGCTGTAGATGTTTAATTCTTTTCGATTTGCAACCACCTACGCAACAACGGGGTGTTATAAGTTGCGCGGGGTGTTATAAGTTGCGGCCTCCAAAAATAGCCTATGTACTCATATATAACTTTTTTTTTGACCTAATTAATTATACATCTTTCACCATAGGGGTATCACATTTAATTAGAGGGCTGGACCAATCGAAAACTAAGTACGCTATGACAAAACATTAAATGGATTATCAGGAGTTACTCTGTATGTTTTGTTCTTGTCTAAGAAGTTACTTATAGAAAATTGGATTACTTTAATGGTGTCACAATTTTTTCTGTTTCTGCGTATCCCTGGGTAGTTAACCAGGCTGAGACCCTTCTCTTACACTCGTAATATGACGTCTCCAGTATATCGAGCTCTTTGTCAAGGAATTGGTATAGGTATGGTCCGGTAAAAGTAAATGCACCTTGCCCAAAACTGGTTTTTGTTTTGGGCAGTGCCCATGTATTTCTTCTATGACCACTTTTTTCGAATTTGTCATGGTGAATAACGATGTTCTGTGGAATCTTAGAGCAACTGAGAGGATGAAAAGTCTTCTTACAGACAAAAGTTTGTGACCTCGTAGAGTTTGTCTGTTGGGTACCTGTAAGGCTTTTGGTAAGCTACTTTTAGTACGGCTCTTTGAGCTCGTTCTGCACTTATTAGATACGTTTTTGCAGCAGAGCCCCAACAGACAATACAGTAATTGATCACAGACTGGCACAAGGCAATGTAAACTATGCGCAATGTTATTGGATCAGAAACAGTACCTAGTCGTTTAAAAATGTGTAGCATTTTTCGTAATCGAGTTCGCACGGCCGTAATATGATTATTAAATGTCAGTCTGTGATCAATCACCACTCCCAAATATTTGATTTTTTCAACACATTCAAGTGCAGGGCAGTCACATAATGGATTGAATTGTAGTCCACATGAATGAAGTTTGAGTAAAATAGATCGAGGACTGGTTCTTTTGGTTATACGAAATGTCATAAATTTTGTTTTTAAAGCGTTTAGAGTCAACAAGTTCTCCTCCAACCAGTTTGCCACCACTGCCAAGCCCATGTGAGCGAGTTCCACCACTTCATCCCAGCTGTCACCATGAAAGACCAGAGCAGTGTCATCCGCGAAAGTGAATGTCCTCCCTTTTTTGAGATTTAGTTCGCAGAGTTCATTCACGTAAACCAAAAACAGCGTCGGGCCTAACACACTTCCTTGCGGAATTCCAAACGAAACGGGCGCGTAGTCACTGAATTGATTTGCTATCCGTACTCTTTGTTTTCTATCACTAAGATAAGAGTAAAACCAATTCAGCGCTATTCCTCGCACTCCACTCAGTTCTAGTCTCCTTTGTAGTATAGGCCAGCTGACCGTATCAAAAGCCTTTGCCAAATCTAAGAACACGGCCAAAGACATCTGTTTCCGGTCCAAATTGCAGTGATGTGATCCACAAGTGATACCACAGCGTCCTCTGTCGACCTTCCAGGTCTAAAACCGAATTGATTCTTCGAAAGAACATCGTGCTTCTCCAAAAAGCTGAAAAGTCGGCTGTTTACAATTTTCTCTAATATTTTGGAGAGTGAGGGTAAGAGTGAGATTGGCCGGTAGTTAGAAACAACAGTAGTAGAACCAGCCTTGTGTATCGGACAGACATCAGCTAACTTGAAACAGTTCGGAACCACACCCTGCATCAGACTTAAGTTACAAACGTGAGCAATGGGTGGCGCAAGTACGCCAGCAGCTCGCTTCAAAACCTCGTTACTGATTCTGTCACATCCCGTAGCAGAAGAAGATTTTAGCCCTGAGATAGTTTTTTTAATTTCGTAAACATCAGTTGGTGTGAAGAAAAAAGACTCTGATGGAGTAACTCTAGAGGAGACCGCGTCAGCCAGTTGATTTTCAGATTTCTTAAGTCTAGCTAGGGTATTTTGGGCAAGATCATTCCCAACTGACGTGAAATATGTGTTAGTGTGATTCAGAGAGTCTATTTCTGTAGATTTGATTTTAAGGAGGTCCGCCGAATCGCTTTTTGCAGTGTTTATATTGCAAATGTCTTTCACTGTTGACCAAAGTTTTTTGCTATTATTTTTGTGTGCTAATAATTGTTCCGAATCATACTTAACTTTTTGGCGGCGAAGAACTTTTAAGAAAAAGTTACGGTAGTTTTTATATTTTTCTTTTAGGTTGAGGTTATCAGGATTCTTTTTGTACTCAAGATGTAGATAATCTTTTCGCCTAGCACAATTCAGTAGACCTTTGGTCATCCAGGGTTTTATTAGCACTTCGGAACTTTTTAATTTTGTTTGAGTAGTACAATTTTGAACAGTATCTGCTATCTGTTCAACCAAAAACTGGGCAGCGACATTCACATCACTCATATCGTGTCCCAATTCATATCGGCTAGCGCAAAAGCAACATTATTAAGGTTGGTTTTTGATATCGTTTTGGACACATGTGCTTTTTTTGAGGAGTATTTATCAATTCCCGTTATTACCACAGCATGGTCAGTAACATCAGAGTCGCTAACCAATACTCGCGAGTTTTTTTGTGTTCTGATTAACGAATGGTCTAAGGAATTGTGTCCACGTGTAGGCATATTGTGACCGGGAATGAAACCCAGATGTGCCGTAAGTTCGAGATAGTCTACTGCTTTTAACGAGTCACCAGCTGGTCACTTTGATAAGTGGAAAGTGGCTTCACGCTGTTCAAGACGATAGTTGCTGTATGATTACGTCTCTTTCTATCTAACTTCAAGCTTGTGTAAGTTAGAGCAGTAGCAACTATATATTAGTTGATTCAATTAAAAACGAATACTCCATGCTTGTCATTTCTCGAAGTACTAGTCCTTCAGCCGCAGATAAATATTTTCGTATCAGTGCTGCCATTAATATTTTTGAATCTTCCTTTTACTTGTGATTTGTTTGTGTGTCTGCATCGAGAGTATTAAAGATTTGTATTGAAAATCGAATGTGATCAGTAACGATTTTTTATTGCATTATCAATTTAATTGACTATTTTTATTCCCAATATTTTAGCACTAAAAAAGAAGAAAAATTATTTTAGAATGAATTTTTTTCTTCGAGTATTTAGGGTTTATAGAAGGTAAACAAACCAAAAACATCAGCTGAGCTGAGAAGAAAATTATAATTTATCTAAAATAAGTGATGTGTTTGGGAAACCTCCAACATTTTTAGATATCACAAATAATTTAGATTTACACTTTTCCCTGAATATTAGGTGGGGCTTCATAGTAATTACTTTTTGAGAGTCTAGGGTACAGACAAATCTTTATACCGTCATCTTCGAGAAAGGACAAGCATGGAGTATTCATTTTTAATTGAAGCAACAAACATATAGTTGCTACTGCTCTAACTTACAAAAGCTTTACGTTAGATAGAAAGAGACGTAATCATACAGCAACTATCGTCTTGAACGGCGTGAAGCCACTTTCCACTTGTCAAAGTGACCAGCTGGTGACTCGTTGTGTTTTGGAATTTATTTTGGTTTAGGAAGTGATTCTCTGTGAAATAATTTGTTATATAAAAACTTAAAATCGTTTTGTTGTGATGGCTTGTGTTGCTTATGGCTGTGACTGCGCAGACTGCCATAGTTCAAAGAAAACTGAAGAAAACAATAATAATAAACAATACATAACAATAGCGATTCTATAGCATACTTGGCTTCATTGGCACTTCAAGACCGGGCGGATTCTAGTACCTCTTTCTCTCTTGTGGCGTGGTAAATAAGAGGAACACGATCGGATATTTTGTAAATGTTAAATTAAACACGAATACTTCATGCTTGTTCTTTCTCGAAGACCGCCATCTAGTGCGTACTTTGGAACTATTTTTGTCTCGTCGGAAAACGGCTCATTGATCGTTTGGATGCTAAGTTCCTTTCAATCTTTTTGTACAATAAAATGTATTGCACAAAGTTATTGTAGGTCTAGGGTCCACCTTTGAACCTTAGAGTTGGTCATGCTGCAGTGAGGTATTGAGGTGTGTAATCTGTGGAAGTATTGTTGTCGACGTGTTGTGTTGTGTTGACCACAGTTGTTGACCATGACCAAAAATATTAAAAAAAAGTTTTGTTGTTGTTTTTGGTTGTTGATGAAAGTAAGTTGCAAAGAGGAAGTGTGAGTCTGTGGTAGGAATGCCCAAAAAAGTGTATTGTATCGATATATCGCATCGTAACTGTATCGAACTTGGTTGTATCGATACCCGATATTATCGATTTCCTTTGTATCGATAAATCGTATCGTAACCGTATCGCATGCCTTTTAATTAATATGCGATATAATGAGTATATATCGTGCAAAGGGTTATCTTTTTAGTAGTTTTACTACTTATATTCTTTTATTTTTTTAAAAGATACAAGTAATTATATGGATTTAAAATAGTTTTATTCAACAAAAAAAAATCACAATTGCCGTTGATTAGCACTTAGACAACGCAAAAATAATAATTTTGATAAACGCTGTGGATTTAACCTATTACGGCTTTCGGAAAGTGTGTGTCCAGCTACGAAAGGAATGAAAAAGGAGAACATAAACTGAACATTTATTAATCATATTTGACGGTACTACAAAGTTCAAAGATTTATTTAAATCTACCTCCAAGTCTAAGCAAAAGCCGGCTGTTCTTGTTCCATAAACAATTTTGTCGACGTTATCATTCTCTTATTACTAATAGATATGTTTTACCTGTAAATAAAACATGTATTAAACATACTTACCTCATTCGAAACCTAATTATATATGAGAGTAGCGAACATGACTTTCGATTTGTACTAGTCGTGCCGTGATTGGTCCGCTCGTCGAATCAGTTTCCTGGCAAGGTTGGCTCCGCCCCTTCCGCCCTTTTCTCTAGCGTCTACGTCACCACCGGCAGTGCGCCGAGCGCAACTTTGCTTCATTGGTTTTTCTCATATAAAAAGGCCACCAGGCAGAGATGGAAAGTATTAGGTTTCGAATGAGGTAAGTATGTGTAATACATGTTTTATTTACAGGTAAAACATATCTATTAAACAACTGTACCGTAATTCGAAACCTAATTATATATGAGAGATGTGTTTGTTATCGCCTGGTGGTGATGCTGACGCCAATGTGATATTTATAAAAATGGGTTTACTGAAAATTAATTTATATATGAGTGTTACATATCAGAATCACTTGATTTATAATTATTTAAATCATTAATTTATGGTTCAAAACAAAATGAAATAGAGGTAGATTTTATATTTGAGGGTAAGATTTCCCTATGATAAAATTTTTTGAAAGTATTAGCTGATTTCCAATTTCCTTTTGCTAATATGTCTTCAAGTTGGTAATTGTCTATCCAATTTCTTGATGCCACTGCTGATCTGAAGCTGCCAGGTGTAGCTTGAATATTTGCTTCTTTAAGAATGTTTTTCACCCAGCCAGCGATCATAGTGCGTGTTGCAGGTTTAGGTTTGCCATAGGTGCTTATAAAAAGATTCTCAGAATTTGCAATTTCTCTTCTTTGTTTAGAGAGCCTTAATAGCTGCGTTACCCAGAACACTGGGTCTAGATTACGGTTGTCTTGGTTTCTTAAAGTTTCCAACCAGATTGCCTTTGGTTGGCCTTGTCTGTTTTAGAACCGTAAGCAGGCCAAAGTATAACATTATCCTGAGAAATTTTACAGTGTTCAGTAGAGACTGAGTAGGGTCAAATCATGTATTCTTCTTCCTGAACACAGAAGGAGAATAGCAGCTGTATGTCCGGAAGTTGCATAAAGACTCATTTTCTCCCGAGACTTTTGCGCTAGATGTTGAATTAATGTTTCGACATTCCAGATAGGTAACCGAAGCGTTTTCGGGTTGGCCAACGAAATTGATTTTAGGACTTGTTTTACAAGTATATGCGAACTTAGCTTGTTACAGTTATCTGGATTGGAGAAAGTTGATACTACAGATTTGTGAACCAGAATAGTGCTTAGTGACAATTTTTCTTTCAGATGCAAATCGGCTAAAAATCGAGCTAACTGTGATCCATTAGGTTTCCATGGACGACCAAATTTTTAGTGCACCAAAATAGCCATCTTTTCCATGCTGGTCTATAGGTGTTCATTGTAGATTGTCTCCAAGCACCAGCTAAGAGAGTTTTCTGTCCTCCATTCCAATCAGTCAAGCTCGGATCCCACCCCCACATCTCCAGACTTCCAATGTCATCTGTTTCACGTTCGGTGGTGGCTGGTTGGTTGTCACATCTATTAGAACTTTGGATATGTTCTGTATCGTAAAGGGGGGACCCAGTGCCCTGTTTTTCAAATCCGGTCTCCAATATTCTTTCTGCCATCGCGGTACGACCATCAGATAAACTCCTGTCGATTTGTTCAGATGGCTTAATACTTTTGGGATTAAGTGTGGGGGAGGAAACACTAATGCTAACGAAAAGTTCCAAGTTTGTCCGAGGGCATCGTAAAGGAAAGCCTGCGAGTCCCGTCTGTCGATCGTGCAGTAATTGGGAACCACGTGAGCTTGACGGGAGGCAAATAGGTCTATCTCCGGTGTGCCCCACTTTTTGAAGATCACATTCGTTAAAGTTGGGATCAGATGCCATTCGGGCTGTGGTTTCTGACGAGATAAATGATCTGCATTCGTATTGTAGTTGCCTGGTAGGTGATAAATTTCTATGTGAATTTTGTATTGATCCGCAATTTTGAATACTTGTTTGGCTAGATTCACAAGTGTTTGTGATTTTGTGCCGCCTTCGTTCCGAAGATATGATACTACAGTTTTGTTGTCGCATTGGACTAGCAGTGCACTCGATTGGAGGTAAGGACCTTGATCTTGTAGTATTTTTATTATGGCAATCATTTCTTTTGATTGCAATGTAGACTTTGCTCCTTCTGCTGCCAAATTCCTTGAAAATTCTGATTGTCCAATTTCACACCCCACCCGATGTCGCTCGCGTCGGTGGTGAGGTAATGCGATGGTTGAGGGTTGTGTATGTGAGAGTTGGTGTTGCAATTCCGTAGCCACCAGTGTATTTCCTGCACCGATTCTGAACTTAGAGGGACAGTCGGTACTCGAGACCTGAGTAACGAGTTTGTTTGTACTTGAAGAGCTCGATAGTTTAGTCTGCCTCTTGGTACTACAAAACTTGCAAAGTTTAGCATTCCTATAAGTTTTTGAAGCTCCTTCAGACTGGATGCCTGTGATGTCATCCTGGCATGTAGTTGCTGTTTGAGTCTGTCCAGTGTTCTTTGCGGTAATGTTTTGCATTTTCCAAATATTCCAATTCACTCCCAGAATTCTATGCATTTTGAGGTTCAAAATGCATTTCTCTTGTTTATTGTCCAACCAAGGTGTTCGAGCAAGTGTACAACAGTCGCAACGTGTCTCTGGAGTGTAAGTGGATTCTGATGAGCTATGAGATAGTCGTCCAAATATACAATGATCCGTACACCTCGTTCCCTTAGCTTTTGTGCTATCCAATTGCTCACTGACGCAAAAGTTTTTGGAGCTGAACTGAGGCCGAATGGCAAGCAGGTCATTTCGTATAATACGTCGTCGTATATAAGCCTGAGGAAGCATCGATGACTCGACATGACTGGGAAATGAAAGTAAGCCTGATGGATATCGACTTTGGCCATCCAATCCTCTCTTTGAAGAAAATCTGGTACACGGTGATGGTTTATCAGTCTGAATTTTTCTAGTGCTACATATTTGTTCAGATTCTTCAGGTTGAAAATTGGTCTCATCGAACCATCGGTTTTTGGTCTGAGAAACATTGATGATACAAAACTTGGCGATTGCCTTACAATGCTTATGACACCTTGAGTGTGCATATTGTGAATAATTTTTTGTCATTTCTCACGAATGCGGGGTTTGATTGGTGAGATTGTTGGGAAAGTGCAGCGGTGGTTTCACCTTGAATGGTATGCGGTAGCCAGTTATGATATTGAGAATGTAAGGCGGAGCCCCGAGCATTCTCCATCGAGCGTAAAAATTTTGTAGCTGACCGGCTTGAAATGGCATCGAGTCAATATTTACGATTATTTCCCCTCCTATCCCGGTGGGATGAAGGGGAATTGCGTCGTTTATGTGATTCCTCCTTTTTTTATTTTTTGGACGTGGGTAGTCTCCAACAAAACAACATTTAAAAGAGCTCTTATTAAAATTTAATTATAAAATTGGAAATTTATATTATTTCAAACATAACTTAATGTTTAATTGATAAACAGTGTTTAAATACCTGTCGGGGTGTGTTTTTATCCTTCAAGTGCACAGTTACAAATAGTTTTTTGTAATCACTCAACATAAGCCACATCTACACTAATAACTAACACAAAATGGAAGCTATATTGGAATCCCAGGAAAAAACTACAGGCCTTGTTCGTGCAGCGTATGGACGCTTTCCAGGGACAGCTGCAGTCCTCACCTTCAGCTTCCAAGCCAACATCATCATTGGCTGAAGAGTTCTTGTCTTTCCGGTCTTTCATCTTACAAGCACTGAAGTCCTTGCAGGACCAAGTTTCACTTCTTGCGTCTGATGCAGACAAACAGGAGATGCGCGCAAGGCGCAAAATTCTACTTTTCCACGGAATCCCGGAGGTCAAAAGTGAGGATACGGCAGCCACAATTGTGAAGGTGATTTCAGAGCGGCTGAAGATTCCCAATTTCACTGTTGTCGATGTAAATAGATGTCATCGCATGGGTCGGTCTCCTGCTCCAGGTAAAACCAGGCCCATTCTCCTTAAGGTTCGTGACATGGTCGTTCGTCAGCAAATATGGTATGCGAAAACTGCACTCAAAGACTCTGGGGTTACACTTTCTGAATTTTGACGCGGCCCCGTCATGAAACGTTTATGTTGGCCCGCAAGCGCTTCGGCATCGGGAAGTGTTGGACGAAGACGACGGCATCGTGGTAGTGTTTGGCTCGGATGGCAAACGCCATCTTATAACCAATCAATCGGAACTTGATAAACTCCAGACGCCGGCTCCGATCCTGTCCGTGATAAAGAAACCCGAGACAGAGGCAGTGAAGAAGGCGTCAAAAGCCACACGAAGAGTCCCACAAAAGTAGCAATCTTGTATGTTAGTAGTATAGCGCTTTTATTTTTTATGTACTTTCTTATTTAGTGCTAGGGTTTGTGCAAGTATTATCTTTTTCGGTTTTTGCCTCATTTCTTCCAAATTATTGTTAAATTGTTTTATTAGAACGTGTACACTGGTACAACTCCATTATTTTACAGATTTTAGACTCACTTAAAATTAAAATTATTATAATGTAATTTAAGGTAATTGTTATGATCCGGGCTTTGACAACTAACAAATCCATCGTTCAGCTTTTTCTTAAGGCTTGGTTGCATCACCGCAATTTCGCCAGTGTCATGCGTTTATAACTAACTGATAAAGTCCCTGCCATAATAATTCCTAATTACCGTAATTATTACAGCCGATATTATAGTTGTTTTTATATGTATCATGTTTTCATGATTCAAAAGTGATGTGAAATATCAAAGCAATCTCGTTCCCGCACAACCCGACAGGTGGTAAAATTAGGATTACCAAAGTTTTTTGTTTATTATTTTTATACTTATACATATATATATATATATTTTAGAACATTTAAATTTGTTTATATATTTTCTTTTATATACATATACATTATTTATTTTATTTATTACAATTCATAAATTATATTGTTTATAGTGTCATGATAAATATATTCAGTGATGATGACTGTGATAGTAATGACGAATATTTTTCAGCTTCATCCAGTTCAACAGCCAGCGTTCTAAGCTGCAATAGTGTTGAACCATTATCTGCTTTTCTGGAAAACACTTTTCAGGTGTGCCTAAAAATTTCAACGTAGTTCATATTAACGCGCAGAGCATTCCGGCTTCTTATCCTGAAATGTTGGCGTCCCTTGATCATAATAACCTCCATGCTATTTTAGTCTCCGAAACCTGGCTTCGACCTTGCCTTCCTTCGACCTCTTATTCTCTCCCGGTTTCACACTCATAAGGAATGATCGCGTCGGCCGTACTGGTGGTGGTGTGGCTATTTACCTTAAGGATAATATTCCTTTCTCAATTTTGAGCAATCGCCACAACCGCCCCCAGTTTCTTCGGGCGAGCATCTTCTTATTGAAGTTCTTCTTTCGCATATTAAAGTTCTACTCGGAGCCTACTATAGCCCCTCTAAAAACGTCAACTATTTTTCTTCATTTGATAATCTTTTACTTAACCTTTACCTTCTTACAATCACTCCATTATAATGGGTGACTTCAATACTTGCCTGCTTAAAAAAGATCTTCGCTCTTCTTCACTCCAATCTATCGCTAAATCTTACAACTTACTCATTCTTCCTCTCAACTCTACTCATCATTTCCCTAATAGTACTCCATCATTACTAGATTTGATGCTAGTCTCTTCCCCTAACAACATTGCTTCACATGGTCAGCACTCTGCTGATGAGTTTTCATACCATGATTTAATATTCCTTTCGTATAAAATTCGTCCCCTAAATCTAAACCGAAAATCGTCATGCATCGCAATTTTAGTAGTATGGATCATGAATCACTTCTCACAGACGCCAAACGAATTGATTGGGGCCCCGTTGTTGACGCAGTTTCGGTGGATGAACAAGTTGCCATTTTTAATAAGCTTGTTATTGAACTGTATGATACTCACGCACCTCTACGTAAAATTAAGATCAAACATCTCCCCGCCCCTTGGCTCACCGATGAAATTAAGTTACTAATGCACAAAAAGGCGGCATCTAAATCGCGTTATAAGTCGCGTCCTACAGAGGTTAATAAAGACAAATATGTTCAGGCCCGAAATCGCTGCAATAAGGTGTGTAGAGATGCAATGCGCCGACATGTTCACAAATCTGTTCATAATGAGAATCCAGCCAAAGTCTGGAAATTTCTAAAGTCTATGGGAGTCGGCAAATCACGTCCAAATTCTACCCCTAATAAATTAGACTTAGATGCCCTCAATCAACATTTTTCCTCTGCTTCCACTATATCGGAAGCGATAAAAATTCTACTATAAATAATCTTTCTGCCATCCCATCTCCTGACTACTCTCAATTTACATTCAATCGATTCACTGAAAGTGATGTTAAGAAGAGTGTCGTGTCGATCTCTTCCAACGCTGTTGGCGGTGATGGTATCAGTAGGAACATGTTATTGCCCATCCTTGATGTCATCCTTCCTGTCCTATGTGCAATCTTCAATAAATCCATCACTTGTGGTGTTTTTCCGACAATTTGAAAGATGCACATTTAATTCCTTTGCCGAAGAAACCTAATCCTACCTCCTTTTCTGAATACCGCCCTATATCTATTCTTCCTTTTCTATCCAAAGTCCTTGAGCGTCTTGTCCACTCACAGCTTAACCAATTCCTAAACAGGCAAGACCTCTTAAACCCTTTCCAATCTGGTTTCCGTCCAGGGCATAGCACTGTATCCGCTCTTGTTAAGATCACCGACGACATTCGCAAAGGTATGGACGACGGCAAGCTTACTGTTCTAGCTCTGCTAGACTTCAGTAATGCATTTAACGCCGTCGATTTCGATATCTTGCTGGCGACGCTGCGCTCTATTAACATATCTCCATCGGTTATCAATTGGTTTCACAGTTACTTGTATGGACGCCGACAACGTATTCACCTCGACGATGTTTTATCGTCTTGGTGTAGTACAAATGCCGGTGTCCCTCAAGGCGGCGTGCTATCACCTCTTCTTTTGCTATTTTATAAACTCAATCTCTCAAAACCTTAATTCTTCCACCTTTATGCAGACGACCTTCAAATTTATTCCCAGGCCCGACTTTCAGATCTCAAAGTTGCCATTGAACTGGTAAATGCTGATCTTCAACAAATTGTTCACTGGAGCAAGTCTTTTGGATTGAGTGTTAACCCCAACAAAACGCAAGTAATAGTGATTGGGAGTCCTTACATGATCTCTAGAGTCGACTGGGCTTCCATTCCAGAAGTGGTTTTCGACGGAATAGTAATTCCGTACAGCGAATCGGTCAAAAATCTTGGCGTGATTTTCGATCGCACGTTAAGCTGGGAACATCCCTGAAAGCAGTCAGTAGTAAATTGTTTGCATCTGGTGGATCATTGAGACGACTACGAAACTTTTACCCACTGCTACTAAAATTGCGCTTGCACAATCTCTTCTTCTTCCCATTTTAGACTACGCAGATATCTGCTATCTTGACCTCAATGAAGACCAGCTAAATAAACTTGAGCGTCTCCAAAATTATTGTATAAGATTCATATTTGGCTTGCGCAAATATGATCACGTATCTCAGTTTCGTATGCAGCTCAAGTGGCTCCCCATTCGCCTTCGTCGGAATGCTCATATTTTATCTCTGCTCTATAATATTTTATTTAACCCCTCGTCACCGCGTTATTTGAAAGATGTTTTTACCTTCTGGAGCGATGCGCACTCTCTGCCCCTCCGGTCTAAGAACAACTTGTCACCCAATTGCCATTAGCACGCAGCGAAAATTTCTACGGCAAATCGTTCGCGTTTAGAGCCGTTGAGCTTTGGAACGCTTTGCCTGTAACTACTAGACAAGTTCCGTCAGTTGCTGTTTTCAAACAGCTGATCCATCAGAACTATCTGTCTACGTTATAATTTACTTAGTTGACGTCATTACCTACTCTGATTTAAATCGTAAATAATTTAAGTATATCAATTTCATTCCATATCTCCTTTAGTAAAACATGATATTTATATATTAGTTTATATTATATTCGTATTTGTGTATTAGGATGTACAGTTATTAATATGTAGGTGCATTTTAATAGTATTGTAGGGTATTTATAATAGTATGCTAAAAAGTTAATTTTCGTTTATACAGATTTCTAAATATCTTTTACATACTTATTGTTTGTACTTCCCCGTCTACTTATTCTTCATTTCTCCTTTTCCATCCAGCGGTTGCCTGGAAGAGATCGCTTTTAGCGATAAGGTCGCCAATTGTTACTTTATTTATTTCTTAGTTTTTGTATATTTTTGTAACTTTGTTTACTTGTGAAGTGCAATAAAGAGTTAATCTATCTATCTATCTATCTATCCTCGTTTCGCCTTTGTGGCTTACCGCCTCTGCCTCGAAAGGAATTGCTTGTACCATATCTATTCTGTCTCGTTTGTGTTGGTCTCCCCGAGTATTTTTTAAATTGTCACTTGTCGGTTGCGATGGCCCTGGAACGTTTCTAGTATCGGAAATAGGTTCTTTCAGGGCAGAAGGTGGCCAAAAAACATTTTTGGTGCCACCAGCTTTTTCAAGTGTAGCGCTGAATTTCTCACCCTCGAAAAGGGTGGAGCATGAGGGTGGAAGCTTTCTAAGAGCGTTTTTATAAAACGGATCTTTTACCTTAGACAAAATAGCTTCCCGCCTGCTTTGAATTAGTTCGGCCCTGTGGCCACACACTATCTGGAAAAGGTCACTGGTGACCTTCGAATATTCCTCTTCCGAGAATATGTTGTTTAATTTTTCAGCAATGTTCAAGTCACTTTGCTGTGTGCTCATTAGGAATCCTTTCAAATCTGCTTGAAGGGCTTCCTTTTGTTTAATCAGAGCCATTGTCAGGCCTGCAAATGCGCCCTCCATGCGCGTTATAAATTTTGAGTTGTCATAGCGCTTGACTTCTTCGTTCGACTCGAGGCTAGAGAAGCCAGGCGAGTGAACGTACCGTTTCTGAGTGTCAGAGTAGCGGACGCTATTCCATTCAGGATGCTCAAGTCTTTGCAACTGTTTTAAGAGCTCAAGATGACCAGGTGAAGCGTGAGGAACCGTTGGTTCCATAGTCTTCGTTTTATGTGCAAATTGAACTGTTGATCCGGAGGATTAACAGTTTCACATGCCTGCGCTGTTGGAGAGTCCTCAGTGGAGAAGTCAGCACACATGTTTGGATCCGCATAAATACTGAGCTGGTCGTCATTTCCATAGTAAGAGTCAGCGTGGTAATTGCTTTGATTGGTATTATTTGAGCGAGATTTAATTTCAGCTATTTCTGAAAATAATTTATTCATCTTACTATTTCTCTTCCTCTTGTATTTGTTCTTTCGACGTCGCCTATTGTCATCCGAGGATGAACTAGAGCTTACTGAAGAGCTAGATTCGGAGCTCGAACGCCGCGGTGTCTTCCTTTTCCTTCCTTTTCTTGCATCCGCCGCCATATCATCCATCGTTGGAGCTGGACCCTTATTATCATCCATTTTAAGGTACTATAAAACACAAAAACGTTATTCAAAACTAATAAAAAATTTAAAAACTCGAACACCGTTATTTTAGAGCAAAAACTGCTTAAATAAGAATTATTCTACCAGCATTTCTGAATAATAGTTGTAGAAAAAAAGATTTAAAATCTTACTCAGCACGACGCGGTTCGTAAGCTAGACTTTACGTCCGCTCTGGTTGAAAATCCGAACGCCAATGAAGCAAAGTTGCGCTTAGCTATGGTCGTTATATATCGTAAAGCGTTGTATAACTATTTATATGACTTCATAACGAAAACACGGTATATCAAAATCTTACAACTATTTATATTTCAAGTATCGTTATGCACTTTAAAAATTCCATGACAACCATTGCTTGCTTTATCGCGCAACATAGTCTACAGTCCTTTGCGTGCAACGCAATCGGTAGTGATTTTGAAGTTATGCCCATAACTGTATCGCAACGGTTAGAGCGAGTGAGATCTATACGTAGTAGTATAAGTGTGAGGAAGAAAGACGCATATATATATTTAACGCGTTCGGTTATTGAAAACTGAATTATATCTCGTAACGATGAAATACGAAAATAAATGGTTATGAAAAATAAATAGTTTTGATACCGTCTATTTGGATATGCGTAACGTTTAAGTTCCGTTATCTGAAAAAACCCGTAACGACACATGGCTAGTTGCGCTCGGCGCACTGCCGGTGGTGACGTAGACGCTAGAGAAAAGGGCGGAAGGGGCGGAGCCAACCTTGCCAGGAAACTGATTCGACGAGCGGACCAATCACGGCACGACTAGTACAAATCGAAAGTCATGTTCGCTACTCTCATATATAATTAGGTTTCGAATTACGGTACAGTTGTTTAATAATAATATATTCAATGGCACTGTCTATTATCGTTTAGTGATGATGTAATAGGAACTTTAAAATTATAGAAATTAATCACCAACAAAGTTTGATTCGATACGGTAATGTGATATTTTTATAAGAATGCGATATATCGAAGCGCATCGTATAGTTAAAATATCGCATCAAATATCGCTATATCGTATAGTGCTGTATCGATATTCCGATATATCGTATCGTAACGGGCATCCCTAGTCTGTGGTGTGAGTTGTTGGTTGTTGATTGTTGATAAACTTTTTAGTCCATCGCTCCCATCGCTCCATCCTCTTTGGTGTTCTGTGTTCGTGATTGTACGATCGTAGTCGCATAATATATAAACATGATATAAACTGTATAGTACGAGCAACATGAATGACTTCAAAGGTATTTAAACATAACATAAACTTTGCTTTGAAACTTCGTAATGAACGTAATTTCCTATATTTTGGCACGACTGGTCACACATACAAAATAAAAATTATAACAGTCATGGACGTATAAAAAACCTTTTTTGTACGTCCATGAACTTAGTATAATCATAATTTTTGAAAAACAAAACCAAATAAGTACCTATAACAAAAAAAAACATTAAAACGAATTACTTAATTCAATAATCAATAATGTCGCAGTTTGTGAACTTGTATACAGTACTATACACAATGTTTTGTTTTTATATGTTACTAGCTGTACCCTGCCACGCTTCGCTATGGCACATTATGATGCAAAAAATAGATAAAAACAATCCTTGATGTGGATTATATATCATTGTAAAATTTCAGCTCGATCGGTGCAGAACTTTTAAAGTTTTTGAAGCGTATACAAACCAACATAACTTTTTTATTATATAGAGACTAGCTGTACCCTGCCACGCTTCTCTGTGGAATATTGTGATGCAAAAATTAGATAAAAACAATCCTTGATGAAGATTATGTATCATTTTAAAATTTCAGTTTGATCGTTGCAGAACTTTTTGTGTTTTTGAAGTGTACACAAACCAACATAACATTTTTATGTATAGAGATATAAACCTACTTATTGTCAACTTTGTAGTGCAGATAAAGAATTTTTATACACTTGTATTTGTTCTACTTCTCTATTATAATCATGAGTAAGGTGCGTTCGGGTAAGATCGGATATGGGGTAAGACCATATATTACATTTTTCTCTAATTTCGAATAATTTTAAAACTCTCGTAAGATTAAATAGGGCGCCATTTTATCGTCTCGCGACCTACAGTTTCTGTTTATCGCTCCGGCAAATCAGAAATGTGCTGTGTGTGAATTAGTAAATTATGCAAAATATTTAATTTAGCAAGTGAAAGATCGGATGTATTCTTCTTATAGAATCTGTCTTATAAGCAATAAAGGCTACTATTAATTGCAGTCCGAACTTGCCCTTCGGTGGTAAATATGTTATCATGAGAGATAAAGTTTGTTTTGGCACACGTCTACAACAAAAACTATTAAACCTGTAAGGCAGACAAAATTCACACTTACACTCTGTCTATCCGTTAAGAATTGTAGATTTATTTTATAGATCTGACATATTACATTGATCTCCAGAAATCAAAAATCTGTCCGGAATTATCTGTCCCCAACGCACCTATCCATACTATATAATACTATAAAGACATTGTATGTTTGAGGCTATACATACATATATAAACAATATGGCAGTGTGGCATCACTTATTTGCAAGTGTTTTTCATAGTGTAATTTGATACATTATTCCAGATTGATGTATATACCTTGGCCAGATTATTCAAGGCAAACCTTTAGTCCAAAAATTTAATGTAGGTACTTAATTATTAAAAATAAAATAAGTATTGGTGGACATTTCACACACAACACCATCTGACCCCAAACTAAGCAAAGCTTGTACTATGGAAGCCAGATAGCTGATATAATACTTATATATTTTTAAATACTTACTTATTATACATAGAAAACACACAAGCACAGTACAAATATTAATATTCTTCACACAAACATTTGTGCTGGGTGGGGATCGAACTCACAACCCACAGGCAGACATACTACCAACTAAGCGGCCAGGCCAGCCATAGCCATATTAGAAATGAATAAACAAATTTAATAATTGAGAATAAAGAATTCTTGTGAATATTTTGTGTATTTATTGTAATTGATCATGCACTTACAGATGATTTTCTGGATGGAAGCAAGATTGATTTTTATGGACACATCGATGATCAAGTTCATCAGGTACTTCAGCATGTACGCTTGACTCAAAGTCAATTAGATGGTGCTAAGACAGTGGTGGACAACTTGATGACCGTCTTGTGGAGAGTCTGGCCAGGTATCATCCACAATACTTATTATTTAATTTTACTAATAAATGCCAGAGTTCTAATTTTCATTCATCATAAGCGTGTGTTGAAACTGTTTATAGTATTATATCTGCTGTGTGGTTTCCGTAGTACATGCTTTGCTTTTTTGAATGCTGGATGGTGCTGTATGAAAAGTTTTATACTTGTGACCAATTTCTTTACATCAATTAAGTAGTACTGTCTTAATTAATGACACTGATGAAAACCAATAATTTGATTATTAAAACTAAAATTAAAATGTGAGGTACAGTATTATAAATTCCATAAGATGTCAGAATGTAAAAGAACAAGTACGTAAAAATAGGTACGTAAAAAATAAATAGATGAGAAACAGCGACAATGAGAGAAATGCAAGGTGAAGTACAGATAACACCTTAAACTGTTGGCTATTTGTTCTGTTCTAATGTGAACAGGATGTGTGTGTTCTTTGTTGTTCTGTAATAGTGACCATGATTGATTATTCTCCTATTACTTTGTATTATTGCTGCAAAAGATTCTCCACATTTTCAGGTGTTAGAATCCATCCATTTGGATCAATAATAACAGGCCTCGGGATGAAAAATAGTGACTTGGACTGCTACATTCAACTACCAGATACACACAATGTACAGAAACCCATTTCGCCTGCCCGACAGGCACTCAATAAATACAGCTCAACATTTACACAGCTGTTTGCCATCTACGGTGCTAAGGTACCCATATTGAAATTTGTGCACCAACCTACAGGACTTCACTGTGATATTAATTTCAATAATCCAGGTGGAGTTAGAAATAGTAGTATTTTAAGATTTATGTTAAAACTGGACAAAATGCATTGCCTTTAGCGATAATACTCAAGTATTGGTCAAAGGTGTACAATTTGACCGGGACGAATCTCCTGTCCAGTTATGCATTTACCTTGATGGTGGTATTTTACTTACAAACAAAGTCGGTTCTGCCGTCTGTAGCAGAACTGCAAGAAAACACTCCGCATCTCTGGGTCAAGGGCTGGAATACGGCTTTCGATGCTAACTTCACAAATAGTAGAAATTATTTCAGTTTGTATGAATTAATAGGTGGTTTCTTCGAATTCTACTACAGTTTCGACTTCTCCAAATATGCAATATCACCTTATTTAGGTTATCCAATTGAGAAGAATCAATTGAGAGATGTTAACAATCTTCCCAGTGTGTACGGGCTGTATCGACAAAATGTGAAAAGAGAGATTTGTGTCATGATTCCATCTTGTTCACAAATATGTATTCAAGACATTTTCGACCACAGCCGAAATTGTTCCGTCGCAGTATCTCTCAAACATCTCGTGAAAATCAGAGGTCATATCGCAATAGTTTTCAAAGAGTATAACAGAAGATCAGGTGACGAATTCTTGAAAGCAATGTTTACCCATAAACTTGTGTATGAACCCAACCCGCAGGTGCGTGTAGCGGGGCTTGAGAGAATTAGGTACTACGAACCTGAGGCAGTGAGCCCGAGGGAGGTAAATGTAAGACATGTCCAAAGGGTATCAGTGGAATCTATTGATGAGGGTCTCCGCAGAGTTGGTTACGTGCCGGGAGGGTTCGTCAATCACGGATCAAGACCAAGGAATGAGGGGGACGAATTAATCTTGAAATGCCTTGCAGCTATTGGGTTTGTTGTTTTCTGGATATACATGAGTTATTTAGATGCGAAAAAATGAATAGTTCTTTGAAAAGCTTTAAACCTTCCGGGCAGCAACCCTGCGTCCTAGCGCATGTGCAACAGCCTAACAGTAGCCCAATTGCGAATACCTAGCGAGAAACTATTCCTGGCAGACCAATAATAGCAAACCTGTTGTGCCCCGCGGTTTCTTACGCAATTTCAAACGTATCGTTATATAATTGCCTAATGCCTTAGACGTAAAAACAGTTATTTCGCTAAAACAAAAACTGTCTATCGAGTCGGCCACATAATATGCACTTGTGCGCTGTCACATACAGGCTGACACGCACCCATCAGTGGGTAACGGTCACGCACTTGCGCTACTTGTGTACCTATACATATGTGTGCGTGTAAGCCTATCAGTGATAACCTGACAACGCACACGTGCAAATGTTGCCGACTCTAGTGACAGTGTTCGTTTTAACGAGACTAGGTCCGACTTTTTTATACGTCCATGGCCTAATGCCTATGCATGTTTTAGTATCGCATTGCCTCTTAAGGATTGTTCGCATTAGGCTAGTAATTTAGCTTAGTGACGAGTAATTTAGCAACTAAACGTGTATGAACAGTGAAAATTTAGTCGAGTAGTTTAGGAAGTGATTTAGTCGAGTCAATCCATTTTGTTCTATTTTCAACGGGCGAGTAGCACCCCCCACCACGCGTTCGTTGCGAGCGGTGCGCTCATTGGCTCGCCGATTAAATAGGTTCGAACTTGTCGAATTAGTCTGGAGAGAAAAATAACTTCAAACAATTTTCCAAATACGAAATTGTCTGAGGAATAACTTATTTTATTGATCACACAAATTTCCTCATTCACCTCTTCTAAAATAGCCATTACGATTCGATAAGATTAGCTTATTCATTCATTTATTTTATTGCGTTGTAGGATCTTCATGTTGCGAAACGCTACTCACTTGTGAACTGTACTAAAGCACGGTGCGAACGATTTTTGAATAGTAGCGAGTATTTTAGCTACTAAATTACTCTCTACTAGACTAATTTGCTAGCCTAATGCGAACAAGCCTTTAGAGCATAATAAAAATAATTTGTGAGCATTACCCATATTCAAACCCAAATGTAAATTAATCTGTCTTCCCGTTACATTGTGGCGCAACAGACAGACATCTTACAGTGTGTTTCACAAGTGTGTGAATCTTACAGTGTGTGTCACAACTATACAGTGTGTTTCCTAATGGATTACCGATATTTGAGGGGGACATTTTTCAGATATTTTTATCAATAAAACCACCCGATTACCCTGACCTACCCCATCCCCCTCAAAATGGCGGCCATTTTTATTTTTTAAATACACCAACGTTACTCGATGTATGAAAATGACAATAACGAAATACCTGACCGGTCTAGGCCAATAAAATTGATGTTATTTAAAAGAGCGATGATCAGCCTAACGTACAGAGAACATGTTTGTAAATTGTGTAAATTAAATTATTAGAGAAAAAGAACTGGTGTTATTTCAGTTCTGGCGGTTGTAAAGGTAACATTTAACTATTTTTTAGTACGTAATGTAAGCGACTCAAAGTTACCTTTTTGATGTCGTTTGAAAGAGTGTATCCACAGCTGCTAGTAAACCATTAAAAAAGTTGAACTTGACAGGCTTGTTTTTACAGTAAGTTAGACAATACAAAAAATGCATGTTTTTATTCGTCAATTTTTGAAATACATGAATTGTATTTTTTGTAGTAAGTAATGCTATGAAAATCGATATGATCTCTGTAATTAACGTTAGGCTGATCATCGCTCTTTTAAATGACATCAATTTTATTGGCCTAGACCGGTCAGGTATTTCGTTATTGTAATTTTCATACATCGAGTAACGTTGGTGTAATTAAAAAATAAAAATGGCCGCCATTTTGAGGGGGGTTGGGTAGGTCAGGGTAATCGAGTGGTTTTATTGGTAATAATATCTGAAAAATGCCCCCCTCAAATATCGGTAATCCATCAGGAAACACACTGTATAGAACAAATACGCATTAACAGTCCCTATGGCTCAGTTGGTAGATTCCGAGCGAGCAGTCGTTCGTGATCTGCTGACCGGATCGAGGATCGGGATGTTTGGAACGCAGTTTGATTAAAGTCTGGAAAACACATGAGCTACCTTTTATCGTGAGAAAATTACGGGAATGGCAACCGCGTGGCGTAGCCCTCGGGGCGCAGCTAATAATATCTTATCTTAAAGCTTTAAACGAGCAATGCTTGTAAGATATACAATATACAGAATCTGAATCTCGGAAACGGCTCGAACGATTTTCATGGAATTATGTATACAGAGGATTTCGGAGACGATACATCGATCTAGCTAGGGTTTAATTAAAAAAACGCCGTTTTACGCGCGTTTTTAGACAATGAAAAACTGTTACATTAAACATTAGAATGCGACGGTAAATTTCGCGACGTTGCGGGACAGTATATTAGCTCGGTCGGGAAGTCGGCGGCCATAATAATGTTATGGTTGATCCGGGTTCGAATCCAGCCGGCCGACTTTCATTTTTCAAGTTCCTTTTTTTTTTAGAAAATCTGTACGTATCTAAGTTGCCCAGGTAAGTACACTCCGCGAGGTATAAGCTGAGCTTTGCATTAGTGAGAGTGATCACCAATCAGGCAGGAGCTTGAAATTTTGTCCGCGAGGTATAGGCTGAGCTTTGCATTAGTGTGAGTGATCACCAATCAGGCAGGAGCGCGGCGAGACAGAATGGCGCCGCGCCTAAGGCCGGTTGTCACACCTACACTATCCATGAACACTCACACAAATGCAAAGCTCAGCTTATGCCTCGCGGAGTGTACTTAATGTTTTAAATGTCAATGTTTGGATATTTGTTACTCAATTACGTCGTAACATCTGATCGGATCTGGCTGGAGCTTGGAACACAGATTAGAATAGTCAGGGAGAACACAGGCTACTTTATATACCGCCAAAATAACGGGAACTACGCGCGTAAAACCGCGGGCCGGTGCTAGTTCATTCTATACATTTGCTATCACGCTACGACTAGTCTCTCTACCTATGTGTATTTGTACTGCTGGTACAGATCGATCATGTCCAAACTATTCTTTGGGCCAAAACAGCCAAATAATAGTTAGTAACCAGCAAAGAGTTTACATATAGGTACTACGTATTGAGTTGGCACAAACCCTTTACACCGAAAGCACGGGTAGCATATTTCTTGCCTTGTCGCTCTTGTGGAAGTGTCATACTTTTGTCGCGGCGCATCACTCTGTTGCCATAGAAAGTATGCACGTCATCTGCTTACGATTGACACAAAGGAACCGTGCGAAAAATCTAGCTCTATACGTAGTATATGTAAACTCTTTGGTAACCAGTGATAGCGAGCGAACGTCCCATTCCAAGCGCGAGGCGTGGGTTCAAGGGTCGTTGAAAATACGGTTCCTTCTCGAACGCTACGTATTGATTCCTGTGGCCACAACTTCTTAATTTTAGAAAACCAATTTTTTTTGTGTGGTTCTATAGTTTAAGGGGGAATGGTTTCAGGGAAGTAATAGAGCAAAGAAAGATATTATCGTATATTTCTGGGCGACGGGCACAATGCGGTGCTGTGTTGGGTTTTAATTTGGACTCTTCTTATTCAAATAACTGCGTGGTTTCGAGTTGTTAAGGACAAGCGAGTGTACCATTAGGCGAAAGTCTTCGAGTGTACCATCAGTCTTCCTCGTTATTTCATACCATGAGACAATCATGATCTTTTAACGAAAAATAATCCGCCCTTGGGCGAGTCAGTGACGGAACGCGGACCTGTACGCGATTAAAAAAGGTAAATATTGGTGGAGGCATAAGCAGCCCACTAACTGTTCCCACTGCTGGGACTCGGGACATTCTCTCGCAAGGAGAGAGTCAAGGCCATAATCAACCACGCTGGCCAAGTAGGATTCTAGGTACATGTCGGTTTCCTCACGATGTTTTCCGTCACCTTTTTTTAGTCAGTGGCACCAAATAAATATTGGTGGAGGCAATGTAGTACAAATAAACCCACTACCGCTATCATTTACGTAGTTCGGAACTTGTTTAGGAAACGTTTCATTATCTGAATTGCATACTGTAACAATGTACCTATGCATGAAATTTTCGCTCTCGCTTGAATGGGGCATTCTCCTGATCTGTCACTGCTTGTACCTAGATAAAACTAGGAAATAAAGATCTTTTGTAAAGTTAAATTAGATTTATTATGTATATTTTTAGAGAATAGGTATCACTGTTGTATATTTTATACCTATTTACTAGTAAAATATAATACTACCTACGCACAACATAATATCACCGTGTGGGATATAATTATTATATTATGTAAGTAGATACGTATTTGGCAAAAAGAGTAAAGTATAATAGGGTCGCCCCAACCCCAATAAGTTTAATAAATAATTTACTTTAATAGCTTTATGCCTGAATAATAATACATTATCTGTTGCGTGTTAATTAAAATAGTATAATAAATACAAGTAAAGGATATATTAATATAATTATGTATTTATAAGACCGTTTACAAGAAATATTATTTCACCACGTTTATTTGTTAGTTCAAGTTTGATATTGACAGACGGTATTTATAGAAGTGTTAAATACTAGACGCTGGCAAAATGGAGATTTTGCGTCATATAGAGGCCAAAGAAAAAAAGAGATGGAGATTTAACATTATAGTGCCACCAACTTATCTGTAGAACGGCCAAAAGCGGAACTACGCTCACGGACCAAAGAAGTTGTTTAATTTTATAATGGACACTTTTCGATCGTGGCGCCATCGCTCCATTCTACAGATAAGTTGTACTGTGCGGAACAATATATTCTTGCAGAGATATGTTCAACTTTTCCTTTATGGCTTTATTAGAGAGAAATCTTATACCTTTAAACGAGCAATTCTTGTATATATATAGAATCTGAATCTCGGGAAACGGCTCGAACAATTTTCATGAAATTATGTATACAGGGGGTTTCGGGGACGATAAATCGATCTAGATAGGTTTTATTTTTTTAAAACATCATTTTATGCGTGTTTTTAGACAATGAAAAACTCCTACTATGTCATTAGAATACGATAACTTATTTTGCCTCTGTTCTTTAAGTCTAAATGGCTCAGACGGAATATGCTCGCCCTCGGAGACAACAGGCCCCGGTTCGAATCCTGGTGGTTACTTTCATTTTTGTTCTTTTTTTTTGCTCGCCCTCGGAGTCAACAGGCTCTGTTTCGAATCCTGGTGGTCCTTTTCTTTTTTTTCTGAGAAAATCTTATATTTAGCGCCTTTTAGTAGGTCTAAGTAAGTCATCACTTCGTAATTCGTACCTGCCTAAATATCATTTAAAAAACCGAGCAAAGCTCGGTCAACCAGGTACTGTTACTTAAATAACGAAAGGACTACACCGACAACCTTTGATACTACCTTTGACAAGGCGTTTCCAAGGTGAAAATAGACTTGTCATAGATAGTTCATAATTTCGCCCAGTGTGACGCACGTGTTTTTAATTTTGTGATATTTTTCTAACAAAATGTAACACTGGCGCCACCTGTGGTGAAATTGAGAACTATCTTTGACAGGTCTATTCGAATCTTGAAAACGCCTCAATTTAAAAGAATCCGTAATCATTATAAACAACTTTTGTCCATAAAAACATGACCTTTTCATTAGTAGGTATTTTATGATTGAAAGAATTTTATCAAGATTAACAATTTATACTATTCGGCCATACTGGGAGTACGATGCGTCCTTTTCGGCAAAGCTTAGACGATTTGTATATTATTTATCGATACCTTAATTCGCAAAACGAATAACTCCACAGTAGCAAATTTCACAGGGGCCACTAAAAACTTAACATAAAAAAAAATTAAAGCATCAAAAGAAAAAACAAACATCCCTTTGGAAATCTTGTTTCTTATTAACTAATAAACACTTAAAAGAATGAAAATACCAGTTACGCAATGGATTTTAGTGGTGATTTAGTGTGACCCCTGTGAAATTTGCTACTATGGAGTTATCCGTTTTGCGAATTAAGTTATCGTTATGTTGTGGTTATGGCGCCGTCTTCCAAACATTTGTAATGCTGGGGCCACACTAACGGGAAATGCCATTAATTATCGCGTTAACGGACGTTAACCGTAGGTGTAAAATACAACTAATGATCGTGTACCGAAGGTGCATTTTACAAATACGGTTAACGTCCGTTAACGCGTTAATTAATGGCATTTCCCGTTAGTGTGGCCCAGGCATAAGGCTTACAGGCTCCTGTAAGCCTTACTGTTAAGTTTTTATAACCTGTTAAGTTTATGTGCAATGTAAAATAGGCATTAGTTTTTTTTAACATTTGTGACATCAAACGTACTCAAAGAGACATGTTTTAACCTGTTAAGTTTATGAGCAATGTTAAATTGGTATTTTTTTAACATAGGGTATGTGACGTCAAACGTACTCAAAGAGACGTTTTAACTTGTAAATCGACGGATAAAGTAGATTGAGTTGGGTTAGTACGACTATATCTCTATTTATAAAAAATTTATGTTGGTTTGTGTACGCTTCAAAAACTCAAAAAGTTCTGCACCGATCGAGCTGAAATTTTACAATGATATATAATCCGCATCAAGGATTGTTTTTATCTAACTTTTGGATCATAATGAGCTACAGCGAAGCGTGGCAGGGTTCAGCTAGTTTATATATAAAATTGTTTTCCACAGGTACTTAGGTAGGTACTATCTAAAATGACAATCTTACAAGTGTTAAAAATTTACCTAGTCTCTAATATTTTTTAACAAACGACTATTTAGTGATAATAATATTATTTTATTATTAGTTTTATACATTTTATTAATAAATATAATAAATGTTATAATCTAGAAAATTCAATGTTTTATTCCGGTATAACTATTTCCTACAAGTAAACCTCCGCTACCACGGTCCTGTCCTGAAATTATGAGGAAACGACATATCGATACCTTAATTTGCAAAACGAATAACTCCATAGTAGTAAATTTCACAGGGGTGATCACACACTAAATCACCACTAGAATCTATTGCGTAACTGGTATTTTCATTATTTTAAGTGTTTATTATTTAATAAGAAACACAATTTCCAAAGGGATGTTTGTTTTTTTTCTTTTGATGCTTAATTTTTTTTTATGTTAAGTTTTTAGTGGCCCCTGTGAAATTTGTTACTATGGAGTTATTCGTTTTACAAATTACGGTATCGATATCGATAAATTAAAGGCCAAATTGTTAAGCTGTAGAATGTTTGACTGGCCTCGTGGCTTAGTGGGTACTAACTCTGCCTGCGAAGCCGAGGGTCGTGGGTTCGATTCCCACCCAGTGCAAATATTTGTGTGATGAATTCAAATGTTTGCACTGTATCTGGGTGTTTCTATTTATAATAAGTATGTATTTAAAACTATATATGTATTATATCAGCTATCTGGCCACCATAGTACAAGCTTTGCTTAGTTTGGGGTCAGATGGTGTTGTGTGTGAATTGTCCACCAATATTTATTTATTTTACCTGAGTGGGGGTTTCTCGATTGTGTCCCTAATCTTGGAGTCTTCAAATATTAGAAACATCAATATCATTAAGGTTCCGTACCCAAAGGGTAAAAACGGGACTCTATTACTGAGACTTCGCTGTCCGTCCGTCAGTCTGTCACCAGACCGTATCTCAAGAAACAGCTAGACAGTTGAAATGTTCACTGATGATGTATTTCTATTGTCGTTATAACAACAAATAATTGTGTCTTGTTAAATGTTACGGTTACAAAGAGGTTAAATACAGATTTTTTAACTTAAAAGTTATCAGTAAATTAAAATCTCCCTCTCTACTTTGTTGGCAACTTGTGTGGTGACTTTAAGTAAAACAATCACTCGGATGTCACATAATGCTTAGAGAGAGTGAGATTAACATTTTTAATTTAGGACGTTTTTGTATTTATCTAATTTTGTGATTATGACTCTGTAATTGGCGATATGCCGTTCTGACTGATAAAATAACAGATTTCTTTTAGGAATCTGTGGATTAAATAAATAAAAACTGAACGTTTTTGGTACGCACAGGTATAGAATAGATAATATAGATAGAACGGACACTCCCCAACCCCCGCCAATTTCAAGCTTCCTCACCTCTCAGGCCGTTTCGGATACTCTAGGAGCACTCAACGAAGGGCTGGTATCGAACATCTAATTCCTAACGAAACATCATCATGGTGGGTTGTTGTGCTGTTTACGGCTGTCCGTCAACTAAACGGGACAAGATTAAAAGCTTTATTTAATTTCCTAATGATAAAATAACGTAAGATTAGAAACTTCAATAACGTTGCTTTATAATATTACAAGCTTTGCTTAGTTTGGGGTCAGATGGTGTTGTGTGTGAATTGTCTAGGTACCAACATTTATTTATTTATAATAGCGAAGTCGTTTTTAACTCAAAGTTTGTAACTCACACAGCCAGTAACTTATGTGCCCAAGCACGGATTGATAATGCCTGGAGGAATAACTAGTGACAGAATAAAGTTTCCTTTATGGCTAAGTGTAAAATAAAATGCGAAAGTGTACCTACTAACAGAAATAGATATCTAGGTACCTGATCTAACCTATCATCGGTTTCGTTTCATTTTACGCGGCAATACAAACAACCACAGATTTCTGAAACAATTTAGAAATCTGTGCAAACACCCTTTTATAAATAAATAAATATTGGTGGACAATTCACACACAACACCATCTGACCCCAAACTAAGCAAAGCTTAGCAACTATGGCGGCCAGATAGCTGATATAATACTTATATAGTTCTAAATACATACTTATTATACATAGAAACACCCAGACACAGTGCAATCATTTGAATTCATCACACAAATATTTGCACTAGGTGGGAATCGAACCCACGACCCTCGGCTTCGCAGGCAGAGTTAGTACCCACTAAGCCACGAGGCCAGGTTTAATTAGAATAATATAATTTGGCTCCATTCTATTTATGTAACTCAACATTATAGCAAGTTTATAGACTACTTTACGTCACCAGGTGACCTTCAGGGGCACAACTATTCAATAAAACAATTCAGTAGCCCTAGCTCTAACGCACACATTCACGCGTGTGTACGAACGACATCTGCGTAGTTATGTGAAGAGTAGGTAACTCCACAGCGGCGCTTGTATAGAATTTTAGTGGAGTGTCCGGGGTGTGGCACAGGTAAAGACAAAATAATATACTCATTTAACTGATGGTACGACTGCCTATCTTTAGCGTTTTATTAGCATAATTGCACTAAAACTGTTGCGAGTTCGGTCAGTCAGGCTTTTGATTTCGACAGAAAGAGTACTGGCAAAAAAATCCGTAAAAAATATAAAACATAGGTTTCTGCTCAGTGAAATGGTGCAGAATGAATATCAGGACATTCACAGCTTGACAAAGGACGGTAAGTATATCATTTCACAAGCAAGTAATTTAAAATAATTAGAAACACATAACATCATCAATCTACAAAATTAAAAGCAACAAAAAAAACAAATGAGCATCCGTTGATGTCTTTCTTTGCATCCTGCTCTGTCCTGAGAAGTTTGCATAACATCGTTTTGTCCGATCATTGGTGGAAAGTAGTTTGTCTTATATCGTGACACCTTCTACTATCTATGTATCTATCGATGAACATGTTAAACGCCGTTTCTAATGCGCCTATTATTATATTATTATCCATCATTTTGGTATGTACCTACAATAAGTTAATAATAAAAATAAAACTAAGTAATAAAACATTAATTATTAAATTTATTATGTGTGCATATTACCTACTAGCTATTAAATATAATACAAGTATTTTATAACAAGGATATTATTGTTGGATGGTTGGGTTGGTCCATCATTATTTAATGTATTCCTATCGCTTTCAGAAAACTGCACTTATCGTTCTCTCTATATGATTTTACAGTTCTTCGGAATTGAGCTTTGAACTCGGCCGTCGTGGGAACTCTCCAGCCGCAGTTGTCGTGCAGCATCAGGAGGCTTTGGACACAAAGAGCAGTTACATTAAATGGCGGCGTGCTGTTGTTCGCTACATTCTCTTTGTAAAGTAAAAACTCATCCGGCACCGTGTCTAGGTCCTCGAATAAACGTTTATGAACTGGCCTTCCGATATAAGGGCTTACAATAAACACGTCGAAATCAAATTTGTCATAATACTCGAAAAATCCACCCAAAATCTCATACAAAGTCTCATCATTGTCTGTAACGTAATTTCGCTTTTCAAAAGCGACATTAAATTGATTTAGATACTCGGCGGGAACGTTGGTTTGCAGCTCCGCTACCGAAGGCAGGAGCGAGCGCTGCTGCAGGTAGAATACCACCAGCATCATCATTCCGTAGCTCGTCAAATATTTAGAATCGATCAATTTGTGGAGCTTCGCCCAAGACTTCACTATGATCGCCAGATTGAGAGCGCGTTCATCTGTCCGGAGGAAGTAGTTTAAGAGGTTGCTTTCGATGGTTTCCAAAGGTTCTGCCCTGAAATGTACGTCGCAGGTGATGTTGTATGGGGCGTATTGTAATGTGATGGCCGGGAGGCGAGTCCTGGTGCGGACGTTGAGGTAGGCGGGGTCGGCCCGGAAGGCGGCTGCGGCGCGGGCGACGGAGGCCGGCCCCAGCGACACCGCCAGGTCCACGTCGCTGGACGGAGCCCCCAGCCCGCTCGACAGCGAACCGAATAGCTGCACCTTACTCTCTGCAACCAAACAACACATTGAATGCTGCACTCCTCAGTCCTCGCCATATCTCTTATCTTTCGTTGTGTTGCCGTAATTTTAGAACTTTTTGGCACTAGTACTTGAATAAAATATAAATTTTAAGACCTAGATTTTTACCAGAAAGCTAGCCCATTTTTACTTAAATCTCAATTGTGTGACGTGACCTTCTTTATGGATAAAGTTCGTACGATTATGTTACCGTTACATCAGCTTGACTCACATGGTGCGAAGTCATAGAATAGATATGGCGAAGTGCAAACCTATAGTTTGGAGCTAGATAGATAGTGTGGCGTGGAAAAGTTTCACCTGTAGGTATTTATTTTTAGGAATTTCTGACTGTGTTATAGGTACCTATACCTATTGTAGTTGTAACAACAAACATAACTAACAGGAGAGGACAAGCACCATATTCCAAACTAGATACAGATCTCTTACCTCGTGAGGTATTTTGAATTCCATGTTGGTCTTAGTTAATTTAGTATCTGTACCCATAATCATTACCTGTAGCAACACAGTTTTTGCGTTCTACATTAGGTATAGGGACTTATCACATAATGCATTTGAGTGCCTATCCAAATAAAACCATGGCATATATATTCGATATCACAGATTTGTGGGTCGTGAGTACCTGGCCAGATGGCGGAGAGAGTGTCCAGCACCGCGCTACGAGCTCGACCGGCGCCGCGGCTGGCCGGCGCCCGCGCCCCGGCTCTCGCCAGCCGCCGCGCCTGCGCGTCGCAGCAGCAGGGGCTCTCCTCGCGCCCGGGCCCGCGCCGCCACACGAGAGCGCTCCACACCACGACCAAGATTAAAACTCCTGTATATACAACTGCCAGTATAAAATTCAAGTCCCACCAAGCCCAAATTCACTCCACTCAAGTTCCATACACTCCGTCCCCCGGCGCTAGCCCGAGCCGTCTAAGGCGCTCTCATGCTAGCAGTCGTAACACGATACAGGTATCATTGTACGCTACTCAATAGAATATAGCTAGGGTAACGTTTTCTTTAGGTCCTGCGCCCTCTGAATAAGTCAGATAGGTGATAGGTGGTGGAGGCATCTTGCAGCCAGCTGCCATAAATAAGTCCATTAAAAAAGCTAAAAAAACAATGTTTTTTTGGAGTAACGACACGAAACGTACCTACTTCTCAGGGTAGGTACACCCCGAGTAGTGCTAGAGAAGACGGTCAGCGGACGAATACGTGAGGACGAACAACTACGACAAATCAGTGTGTGTACATGAAATGAGGTAAAGGCTACAGGCCGAACTCTCTCCTTATTATAAACTCTTACTAATACTGATGATTGATTAATTATTTATTTTTCTTACGGTTTTATTCTCACATTTTCAGTTCGGTCACAGAAAACCCCCTATCTCCTCCAAGACTGCCGTAAGGAACTTCATTATAAAAATATATTTAAACCATAGGAAATTATACTATGGGGATATTTAGTCTGTGATTTAAACATAATATAATAGTAGCTGCTACAAATGTGTAAAGTTGTTGATTACCGCTGAGGCGCCATTAAGGCTTGAGCCGATGGCGAGAGTGTTAAGAGAGCCGAAGACGTGACGTGTATCATACGACGTTTTTCAACACACTTGCGAATAATATAACAATAAAAAATCATTTCAATAGTGAAAAACAGCTATGAATATTTTTCATGTTAGCGGGAAAAATTAATCAGTTGTCATCTTATGTGCGCAACTAAGCCATAGACTAAAAATATCTGTATCTACATGAGTAATAATAATAAAAAGTCACAGTTTGATAATAGGTGTCTTTACATGCCTGATTGCGGTGAGATTACAGCCGCTTTATGAGCAAGTGTGTTGAAAAAACAAATAACGTTCCTAATCAGTAGGTACATAAAGTATCTAAATTCGTAAGTACGATTTACATATCAGGAATTTCTATGCCATAAATGTAATTAGAATTTAATAATCTAATATTTTTTTAGTTGTAGGAAGTATATGTACTTGTTATGTTTTTTGCAATCTTTATGTTTTGTTCTTATGTATGGTTTGTATTCTTATTGTTTATCATTGATTATTTATTATTTTGTCTTCGACATAGCCTTTTTACAGCTGCATTTAATTGACTAGGCCCCTTTACAGCTGCTTTATTCTTTTTGACGTTGTTATTTTATCATATTACTAGCTGAACCCGCTACTTCGTTCGCGTAAGCAGATAGTTGGAAGTATCGTACGTCAAAATATTTGCATTGTGTAATCATTGAAAAACCGAGTGAATTTGTTTTCCCACACAAAAAAATATTTAATTTTATCATCTTTATTTTTCTTTTTTTAAACAAAATTAAACATACTTATTAAGGTTTCGTAGTATCGAACATAACCGCAAGTGTTAAGTTTGTAGGATTTTTATAGGATTTAACACAGAAAAAAAATCCAAGAACGAAAGAATCCAAATTCGGCAACAAAATCCTTTTAGCAGCAAAAACTTATTAGTACAATTTAGAATACCAGTAACGCCACCTAGTGATGAAAGAAAAAATACATACCACAATAGCAAAACATTGATTTAAATTGCCTTTAGTGGTTTTTAGATTTAAACTGGCATTAGCGCCATCTAATGAGAATATAATGTTGCTTGTTATTTTGATTGTGAACGCAAATCACCTGTATTATCTACGCCAAAACGGGTGCTTACATTTTTAATTTTTGGCTTTTACCTTACCATCACATCAAGTTCCTTACAAAATATATACTTATTATAGATTAATATGGAGTTAAACGAAAATATAGACTTAGACCCCATGTGAAATTTTAGACTCTAAACTATGTGTGGTATTTCAGACTATAAGTTATCTGTTTCAATTTTCTACCAAATTTGCTTAGTCTTTCCGACGTCACAGTAACCGATTTGCTATTTCTGATTACAAACTACGTGTGTTTCGAATTTCTTCCAAATATGTTCAGCCGTTCCAACGTTGTCCTGTAACTGTAAATATTATGAATGTCAATGTTTGGATGTTTGTTACTTAATCATGGCGGAACGTATCAAGTGATCGGGCTGAAATTTGAAATACAATTAGATTATAGTCTGGAAGAACACATAGGCCAAACATTGTCTATGTATAGTTACTTATCTATATGTCCCTATGTGTTACTTAAGCTAAGCCAAGAATATGTTTCAAATTTTAACTCGATACATTCAGCCATTCCAACGTAATTGAGCAGCAAAAATTTAAATATTGACATATTTATATAATATTAGGGAAGCATAGGATATTACAAATTTTTGAAAAATAAAACCGGTCAAATGCCAGTGGGACTCGCGCGCAAAGGGTTCTGAACCATTAGCAAATAAAATGATTTTATTGTATGGGAGCCCCCTTAAAAATGTATTTTATTTTAATTACTTACATTTAAAGAGAACATAAAACTTAATATTATGTGAATAGTGAAAGCGTCAACCAGTGACAGGTACGTTATTAGTATCGAGCAAGAAACGGTAAAAAGTCAAGTTTGTTGTATGGCAATAAGCCCTCTTAAATATTTATTTTAGTTTTAGTATTTTTGTTAAAACAGCAATAGAAATACATCGTCTGTGAAAATTTCAACTGTCTAGCTATCACCGTTCTTGAGATACAGTCTGGTGACAGACGGAAGGATGGACGGACAGCGAAGTCAGGTACGGAACCCTAACAACGGTCTGCTTCGGTTACCGAAGCTTGTTGAACACTTCCTTTAAATTTTAAACAGTATTTGGATTGAAATAATACGTTAAGTTACGGCTGGTCTAGTAAGCTACAGCTGACTTAGTCGGGAGAACGCCGACTGTTGATCCGGAGACCCAGGGTTCAAAACCACGCGCACCACTATCTTTTCTGAGTCATGTTCGTAATGCCGGTAATTAAACGGTGAAGGAAAATATCGTGAGGAAACCTAAATGTACCTAGAATCTAAGTTCTAAGTCACATGTCATATGTCATCCACCAACCGACACTGGGCCAGCGTGGTGGATTATAGCCTTGTCTCTCTCCTTGCGAGAAAAGGCCCCGACGTCCAGCAGTGGGAACATTTAATGGGTTGTTTATGCTGCTACTTATTATGCTGATATGTTTTCTTCAAAAGAACAAAAATTTACTTCAATGACAGGTAATTTAATTCTGTCGTTCGACTAACTAAATACAGATAAATCTAAGCTGATATTTGTTTTTGTTGATATTTGAAAAACTACCTCCCTGTTTTCGATTTATAAGATCACCTCTGAAGTATTTTCTACCAAACAAAAAAGAATTATCAAAATCAACTCACAATTAGCGGAGTTATCGTGTAAAATAAAACCAAATAAAAACATGCAACCCGATTGAGAACATCCTCCTTGTTTGAAGGAGGATGTTCTCATCCTCCTCCTTTTCCACACAAAAATATATTTTTGACAATTATTTTGTCATTCAAGACGACGCGAAGCGATCACGTGGACACTTCTTGAATCTAGAATCTAGATATTCAGTGGATCGTCTGTGATACACAGAATACTTAGAAGTTAGTATGTACCGAACGCGCCATGCGTGTCGTTATTATTTAATGTTTGTGTAATTTCCGAACCACCAAACCGATAATGTTCAAATTTTGATGGGACAATATAAAAAATGTGTTCTTTCTAACAAAAAAAGAATTAATGAAATTAAACAACGCAAACATGAGTTACAACCAAATACACATTCTGACTTTCACCCCCTGCCGCAAGAAAACCAATCAGAATTTGGGGATCAAAAGTAGCCTACAGCAATTTCCTTAGTTTAAACTAAAATCATGCCAAGTTTCAGCTGAATTGAATCAGTAGTTTCGGCGTGATGCGTGATCCCTATACAGAAAGACAGACAGACAGACAGACAGACAGACAGACAGACAGACATGAAAGAAAAAAAAAATGCAGTTTCGCCATCAGTATCGACTATGGAGTGCCCCAAAAAAAAAATTTTCAAAATATCTTCAATGTACAGAATTCGACCCGTTACAGTTTTATTATAAGTATAGATGTACACAGATACTTTGCCTTTTTGTAAATGACGTTACCAAGTGTTCTTATATGAATTTATGGTATGAATAAATGAAATGAATTGAATTAACATACCTCCAGGAACTTACGTTTTTCCAATAATTGAAGTGCGATTTGTTATAAATATGTAGCTCAAAATATTTCATAATTAAAAAAACAGGATAGAGTTTTTTCTTTTTCTTATGATAAATTTTCTGTAATTTTTTACAACATCAAAAGTAGATATTTCAGCGATCAACAAGCATGTATAATTTTTTTTTAAAAGGAGATATTTTGATGCGAGAATTTTCGAATGAAAACTAGGACCCTTTTTTTCGATAATACCTACCTAAGTCAATTTTTGAATAAAAACCAATGTTTTGTAAACGATAAAACAACATGAATATTTGAATTTTTCACAAATTTTGAGGGTAGGTATGGAAAAGTGTGAATACCAAAGCTGTAGACTTGTTTTGACAACTGTTTTTATTTTTCTTTTTAAACCCCGACCAAAAAAAGGGGTGTTATAAGTTTACCGTCAATGTCTGGCTGTCTGTCTGTGTGTTTGTGTGTCTGTGGCACCGTAAAACTCAAACGGATGAACCAATTTCAATGCGGTTTTTTTTATCGCGTATAGGTCCGCGTTTGACCACCAACTCGCCTGATGGTAAGCGACGGTGTGCTCGAAGATGACGCAGGTTGACCTAGAAGGTACCTATTCACTCTGACCTTGAAAAGTTCTAGATTGTATCTCTCAGGGAACAAGGAGGCCGGCAATTTATTCCACTCCAAAGCTGTACGTACGAGAAAAGTGGATTCAAACCTTTTAGTACGGATTTTGGGAATATCCACAGTGTATGGGTGGTAGTGAGCCGACTTACGACTTGTCCTGTAGTGGAAAGGGGAAGGCAATATCAGGTCGTGCAACTCCGCTGCACACTCTCCAAAATGTATCCTGTAAAACACTGTCAGACTAGCCACTTTTCGACGATGTTCTAGGCTTAGCAGTTTTTATTTGAAGTTTAATTTCCTTGCGGATGTTCTTAAGTATGACAAAATGATTTCTTCACAACCTACCTCAATATGGGTATCAAATGAAAGGGCTTGACTAGTAGAATATTATACATTATAACAAATTTCAAATCCAAGAAGGCCGCCACCACAAAATGGCAAATTACATAATTTACACTAATGTCATACATTTATTTTTTCACAACTCCGTCAATATGGGTATCAAATGAAAGGGCTTGACTAGTAGATTGTTGTACAGATTACAAATCAGAGGTAGTCGGGGGGTAAATCAACATTTTTAATTTTGTTCTTGTAACCACAGAACTTGTAGTTTCAGCGAAAATCGAGATGTAAGCTCTTTTTGACCCTTAAATATAACCCGTTTCCACTTTTTGACCACTGATAGCCCGTAAATTATTTTCCCGTTCATTTCTCCTTTTACAATGGGTTTCATTTCAACAGGTCATAAAAATTTAATTATTTAATCTATTCAACCAAAACGGTAGGTACCTTTATCTTTGTCCTTGTTTTTGGAACAGTCATCATCATCATTATCAACATATCCTAGTCCACAGTTGGGCATGGGCCTCTTCCATGATACGCCATGCACCCGTATTCTTTTCTCCTGCTAGAGAAGATGTCAAGAAACACTACACTGAATTTCAAAGCTTCTGACGCTTCGTTTGCTGATTGACGGTCTCCACTCTTGGTCTATCTACCTCAACGGTTATCGGTCATATTATGACAGATAAGTAGGTATGATCCGCCTACAGTACTGTCACTTCAGCTCGCTATAGGCACATTGAGCTATGTTATACATTGGTTCTCTAATGATGATTTTGTTTCGGATACGTTATTCGACAAACTCCGAGCTTAGCTCATTCCATAGCGCACTTCGCTGACCTATCTTACAAACTAAAACGAAATTAAAATTAACACAAACATATACCTAAACCTGTGTAACCTGTGTACCTGTGTAACTTATTGCAAATATTTTTGAAAAGCTGCTAACGTTGATTACATTAGTTTGACACTGGTCATTTGTACACATGCAGTTTTCGTCTCGTCATTCATATTCATAAAATGTACCTACGAGTATTAAATCTACTTACTTTTACCGCTTTAGCGAAACCGTCTCATAGTTAACATTCCAAAGACTCCAATGATGAGGTCTGAACCAATTTTAGAAATAAGATCATAATTAACTAGAAGAAGAAGTTAACTAAACATCACAACTAGAATGCATTGCCTGAAGCTTCTTATATGTGACTTATTGTAGACCGCATCGTCGCTTACTATCAGACGAGATGGCTGTCTACCACTATTGAGAAAAAATGCAATCATATATGGTAAGAAAAATATTTTTTCTATTTGAGAAAGAGGAAATAATTTACCTTGTATTTTTTCCATCGCTAAAAACTAGTGAAACAGTTAGTTAAATGTTATTGTACTTTCTTATAGCCACAAGCTTCCGCGATGGCCCTCACTGACAGAGACGCGGCGCCGCACTGAACTCGGGAAGGAATTAACTGATGAATGGAGCGAGTGAAAAAACCTCAAGGTGGTGCTACGAGCGGAAAGAAGCGTGGATCTGCGTGATCGAGCAACATTTCTTCACTTTGACCAAAACTTAGGCCTTTGCACGTGTCTTTTATTATTCGGTACAAAAAAAATTACTAAGATTTAGGCGTCCGGTATGTCCGGCGAATTAAGATTGGGCTATAGTTTATTATAGCTATCATTATAAGTAGATAACTAAAATTTTCATAAAACATGTAAAAATATGCTGCTGTCAAACATTTAAAAAATGTCTAAGGGAATGCCTACACCATTTTGTTACTTGCAGTAGGTACGCTGTACACTCGGAAGTCAGAACAGTACCCAATAGATACAAGCTTAATTTAAAACTTAGCTTCTAACCTGACTGGGCTGGGGCTGGTCTGGTGGCTTAGTCGGTAGTAAGTCTACCTGCGAGGCCGTGGGTTCGATCCCCACCCAGTGCAAATATTTGTTTGATGAATTCAAATATTTGTATCGTGCCTGGATGTTTTCTAAGTATAGTAAAAAAGTATAGAAAAATTACATAAAGAGTGACGAGACGAGTAGGCTATGTGCCTGATGGTAAGCAAAATGCCAGCCCAAAGCATCACAGCGACACGCAGCTACTGGAACATGAAGAATCCAAATCATAACCTAGAACTGCGCTGCGTTCGTCACCCTGAGAAAGAATTAAATAAATAAATAAATATAAATAAATAAATATTGGTGGACAATTCACACACAACACCATCTGACCCCAAACTAAGCAAAGCTTGTGTGATGGCAGCCAGATAGCTGATATAATACTTATATAGTTTTAAATACATACTTATTATACATAGAAACACCCAGACACAGTGCAAACATTTGAATTCATCACACAAATATTTGCACTGGGTGGGGATCGAACCCACTACCCTTCGGCTTCGCAGGCAGAGCTACTACCAACTAAGCCACTAGGGCAGTCAAGGGCAGTCAGTTAAGATGTTTTAACTGTAATTTCATTAAAAAAAAATACTACATAAGAGATGCTGAGGTTTTGCTATCTCGGGTAGGTGTTTACAGATACCCTTTTTATTTTATTAGTCCGCCAGCAATAAACGAATCAAAACAATAAGTTTAGTAAACTATATCACGGATTTGTACGTATGTTTACCGTAACCGTAACGCCGTCCTCCCCACTCGGTCATTCGACTTTGAATCTTATTTGTATTAGCTTTACAGACTAAATGCTCTTAGCAGTGTTGCCAACTTAACGGATTTCTCCCGTGATATTTTTTATGGTAAACAAATGTCACTCTTCAAAATAAAAGCAATTCCGAAAAATTGTTAACATCCCTATTGCTTATGTTGATTAAAATGCATGCAACATGCAATAGCTTTACCGCGGCAGGCCTCGAGTGCCACACTTCTTTTTTTATATGACTAATCTAATTCCAAGTACAGTGTCGTTTTGAAGCTATGCAGATTCTAATCAAATTTATCGTAGTTTTGAACATATCCTCGTCGAAGTTCGATACTTTCTAAGTATGCGTGCTTCATCTTCGCCTTACCAGCAGACGCGTTGGTCGTTGGTAGTCAAACGCTGTTTCTGATACAGCGTAGGTAGTAGGTACCTACTAGATGCATGGGTTTACATTTATTATTATTTTTCCTATTTGATATTTTGGCACTGGTGTTTTTATTTATAGCTCGTTGTATGTTTTCCATTAGGTATGAGGTACGACAAGGAAACGCTAACGTCAGCACAGTTGTAAACTGGGCCGTAGTCAATTTCGTATAAATCACGTTTGAGTGTATGTAGTCGAGTATGTGTTTCAATTGGGAGCAGTTTTGTTTTTGTTTACATTTATTCAACGTTGTTAATACAGCATTATGATAAAGATGTTATTGCCGAGTATAATTAGGGTGTGCTGGTTTTTAGAATAGGCTACAATCCTAAAAGAAACGAAACGAATTAGTCCGTCAGCTAGATTGCGAAAAAATGTTATAGGTAGGTACCTACACATATTTTTTCTTTCGTTTCACACAATAATGACGAAGATAGTGCTTAGGAATTCGTTTATTTTCATATCTCCTGTCCTATTATTATAATCTTATATGGTGATAATGCTTGAATTGATTTAAAATTGAAAATCATTCAAAACTAGTAGATACTGTACTGTATATGTAACAAAATTTATGGGTCAAATGAACCACCAGGAGACCTGTGTAGGATGATAGAAGGGTATACAAGAATAAAATTAAAATAAATTGATTAACCCCCGACTGCCTCGGATTTGTTATCTGTACAGCATTCTACTAGGCAATCCCTTTCATTTGATACCCATACCTATTGAGGCAGTAGTGAAAAAAATAATGTAATTCGCCATTTTGTGGTGGCGGCCATCTTGGATTTGAATTTTATTATAGTGTATAGTATTTTGCTAGTCAAGCCATTTAGTTTGATACCCATATTGAGGTAGTAGTGAAAAAAATAATGTAATTCGCCATTTTGTGGTGGCGGCCATCTTGGATTTGAAATTTGTTGTGCTGTATAGTATTTTACTAGTCAAGCCCTTTCATTTGATACCCATATTGAGGTAGGTTTGAATCCTACCTTGAATCGATATTTGCCAAACATAGCTAAGAACATCCGCACGGCAATTAACATTCAAATAATAAAAACCGCATCGAAATCGGCCCAGCCGTTTGAGCTCTACGCGGTGCCACAAACAGACACACACACAGACAGACAGACAGACAGACAGACATACAGACAGACAGACATACAGACAGACAGACATCGACGTCAAACTTATAACACCCCTTTTTTTGGTCGGGGGTTAAAAAATAAGGTTATTTATTACTAGCGGCCCGCTCCGGCTTCACTCGGGTTATGTCATTTCAAAAATAAATAAAATTAAAATAAAAGTTGTCAAGTGCGAGTCGGGCTCGCCCATGAGGGCTTCCGTAGCGGCAAGTAACATAATACAAAAGTTCTTGTACTTCGTTGTTACTTTAATCAGTTTTTTAACAATATTTCAATATTTTTCAATTAATTTCAATTGAATTTATGACGTATTAACTTTTATTTTAGAAGCTACAGGGGGGATCACACTTTTCACCACTTTGAAAAAGTCCCTCGCGCAAACTATTCAGTTTAGAAAAAAAATATGTTAGAAACCTCAATATCATTTTTGATGACCTATAAAATTTTTTTTTAGAGTTTCAGTTCTGTGTATGGGACACCCCTAAAAATTTTTGTTTTTTCTATTTTATGTATCAAAATCTTAATGCGGTTCACAGATTACATCTACTTACCAAGTTTAAATAGTAATAGCTCTTATAGTCTAATCGGAGAAAAGAGGCTGTGACATACGGACGGACAGACAGACAGACATGACGAATCTATAAGGGTTCCGTATTTTGGCCATTTGGCTACGGAACCCTAAAAAAGGTGTAGTGTCAAGTGTCATAGAAGAACAGATAGGAACGAAGTTCTTTCGGATAATATTGGGATAATATAGAAGCAAGTTTGCAAAACAAATTGTTTAATTCTATTATTTATGGAACGGTAATCTGAAAAATAAAGTTGACAGCAGTTACAATATAGGTATATTCTTCTTATGGTTTTCGTCTCACATTTTTTTGCGCTTCGGTCGCGTGGCAAAGTTTCTATCTCCTCCAAGCATGCCGTGAGGAACGTTCCAATCAATAAATAATTAACTCATTTGGAATAATTCAAAAATAAATAACAAATAATTAATTTGAAATAGAAAATATTAAGACCAACGGAAATAAAAACTAAACTATCTCTCAAATTGAACTAAAAATACACATAAATGCAAACTTTCGTGAATATGGGTTGACTAGGTGAAGAGGTCACAGGGAACAATTTTACAATGGATTTTTATATTTTTGAATTTATTAGATCCCCGATCGAAATATACTTCCTTATAAAATTGGTCCCCTGTAAAGTCGATTGGTTTACGGACGTTAGTTTAACGTGACAACGTCATAACAAAACATTGATAGATGCGGCGCAAGCGTACAATGAGCGTAACGGGACATAACGGGACACTTTTTCGTGCAGCCGGCGTTCATCGAATTATTACACGTTGTCACGTCAATATTAAATAAAAATAACTTTTATTTCTCACAATATATTACAAAGTTTTTTCAACGTTAGTCCTTCCTTGAGTAAGCCAACGTTTATAACATGCACATGATTAGAGCGTCAGTACACCGTGGTGGGGCTGACGTCACGTGCTACGTCATCGATGCCTCCTATTGGAAGGGCAGCGTTGTGTTCTTGACGAGCCAGATGGAGTCGATGGCGCTCCCGTCCTGCTCCACCGATATCTGGAAATTTAAGTTTTCTTTAACAAGAACTAAATTAGTCATTTTGATTTACCTCCGTTTTGAAACTTGTTATACATTTTTTTTATTATACCTATAGTGACGAGACGAGCAGGACATGCGTCTGATGGTAAGCAACATTCCTGCATAACAGCACAGTGACACGCAGCTATTGGAACATGAAGCTTTTTTTTAATTTAAATTTGCCACTCTACAGACTCCGGTGTCCGTGATCTTTGTCAATACAATTGTCTTTTTTTTACAAATTACTTGGATAAGGAGAGGAAAATAGGGGGGAGTTGGGTACATTTATAATTTAATTCTAGTGCTCGTCTGTAGAGCCGATCACTACCGGTTGATCCGCTAGTAATCGACTCGACATCGAGTGTTTGCCTAATTGCCTTTTGCCATTTACCTAAGCCGCCTCCTCCCGGCCCAGAGCCTCAGACAGACATTCAGCATAGGTAACTTAACCATGAAGAGTCCAAATAATTTCCAAGTACGGCACTGCGCTCGTCATCCCTAGTGACTGCCCTAGCGGCTTAGTTGGTAGTAGCTCTGCCTGCGAAGCCGAGGGTCGTGGGTTCGATCCCCACCCAGTGCAAATATTTGTGTGATGAATTCAAATGTTCGCACTGTGTCTGGGTGTTTCTATGTATAATAAGTATGTATTTAAAACTATATAAGTATTATATCAGGTATCTGGCTGCCATCACACAAGCTTTGCTTAGTTTGGGGTCAGATAGTGTTGTGTGTGAATTGTCCACCAATATTTATTTATTTATTTATCCAGTCATCAGTTTGTTTTACCAAATTGTTGATAATACATAGATCATCAAACTTCCAGAGCGGAGGGGGGGTGTGACGTCACGACGTATAAATCCTACAATGAAGTGAAGAAACTACTAAGCCTTGTATCATCATTTTTTTTGTTTGTTAAAATAGATAAAAAAATATTCGCGTAAAATATTTTTGTAACAATCTAACTCGTTTTTTTAGTCCTGCTTATTGGTTCCTTGAGAACGTAGTAATGCGCAGTCTTATCAGGAGTAGTACTGCGTTACCTGTTCCATGTAGACGTGAGTGTTGTTGAGCGCCACGAACTTGGTGTACCCGTAGTCCTGCGACCGGAACGCCGACCACGGGAACGGGTTATCTGGAAACAAGACGGAACGGACGTCCTATTAATATTGTAAATGTCAATGTATGGATGTTTGTTACTCGATCACGTTGTAACATCTAAACGGATCGGGCTGAAATTTGGAACATATATAGATTACTAGACGTCCGCCCGGCTTCGCCTGTGGTACATTATATAGCACTCATCGGGATCCCGTAAATATCCACGGTGAAAGAATTTTTTAAATCGGTTCAGTCATTCCTGAGAATATCGCTTTCAAACAAAAACCCTCTTCAGCTACCTGCTACGCCACCTGTCGGAAATTGGTCGTACCAACTCAGATATAGAAACAAACTTGATTAGCAAAGGTTTAGTTACCCGTGTATTTTTGATGGCTTGGCTGGCCTGGTGGCTTAGTTGGTAGTAAGTTGTTGGTCGTGGGTTCGATCCCCACCCAGTGCAAATGTTTGTGTGATGAATTCAAATATTTATACTGTGCCTGGGTATTTTTATGTATAATAAGTATGTATTTAAAAATATACCAACTACCTGGCTTCTATATTACAAACTTTGCTTAGTATGGGGTCAGATGGTGTTGTGTGTGAACTGTGAAGTGTCCATACCCACACATATTTAAAAAGCATATGAAAACGCCGCGTTTTTCAAACTTTTGCTGGAGTAACGGAGATGTTAGCATTCCCCAGGGCTGCGGATACTCACGTTTGAACGTGTCCCGGCCTTCCTTGCACCCCGCCGAGCCTGTGATGATGTGCACCGGAGCGCTGGAATCATACACCATATTATAGTGCGGCTCTTCAAATCAAACCAAGATATTTCCTGGTCACAATGACATTAATACTATTATTTTATTAGGATGTAGGGCGATGTAAGGGATCAAGTTACGGCTGGTCTAGTCGGGAGAACGGCGCCTGCCGATCCGGAGTACAAACCCTACACGCACCACTGTCTTTTCGAAGTCATGTGCGTAATGTCGCTAACTTAAAAACGGCGAAGAAAAACATCGTGAGGAAACAACCCTTGCGAGAGAAGGCCCAAGTCCCAGTGATATATGATATAGGGCGGCCAAAATAGAGGATTTGCATAGTTTGGGATCCATTGTAAAATCCATATACCATGAGATAATTTTCTTGTATAGGTACCTGACATAAACATAAGCAGTCTACTAAATGTTCCCACTGCTGGGACTCGGGGCCTTCTCTCGCAAGGAGGGAGTTAAGGCCATAATCCACCACTCTGGCCAAGTGCGGGTTGGTGGATGACACATGTCTTCGAAATATTCTAGGCACATGTCGGTTTCCTCACGATGTTTTCCTTCACCGTTTTTAAGTTAGCGGCATTACGCACATGACTTCGAAAAGACAGTGGTGCGCGTGGTGGGAATCGAACTTTATTTATTTTATTCTAAATGGAAAACAAACAACATTACACAATGAAAAATGTGAGATGAGTGGAAACACTAAAATCTTGATCATATCCAGCCCGATGTGGGCCCCTGCCATAGAACAGATAATAATAAGCCCCGAGGAGTATAGTCCTCGTTTCGTGTGCGCCACTTGTCTGGATCCTGTATTCTCCACGCATGGATCTTTAATCATAGCGCATAATTACGTTTCGAATGATCGATTTCACTAACTGGTTGGCGCCAGACGCTCCTCTAAATATTTTAAGTATATTCGCTTATTCACACATTGTATCTAGAGAGGAGGCCGTAACCTCTCGCTCATATCTCGGAATGAACTTGGGTACTCTGGCTCGCATCCTGCCTCTATTGGAGACCTGGGGCGTCGGATGGTCGACTGGTACTCCAACTAGGGATAGAGCTTCCCGAGTGACGTGCCGCTGGTTTCCACCGTGTCAATGGAGTTACATGCGGGCGTCGTCCCTTATCATCCTTGGCTGGTCTGGTGGCTTAGTTGGTATAAGTCTGCCTGCGAAGCCGTGGGTTCGATCCCCACCCAGTGCAAATGTTTGTGTGATGAATTCAAGTATTTGTACTGTGCATGGGTGTTTTCTATGTATAATAAGTATGTATTTTAAACTACATAAGTTTTATTTCAGCTATCTGGCTTCCATATTACAAGCTTTGCTTAGTTTGGGGTCAGATGGTGTTGTGTGTGAAATGTCCACTTTTATTTATTTATTTATCCCTTATTAATAGTAGGTACCTGGATGACCGCGCGTTGCTCGTGTTTTCATTGCTTAAAACACAGATAAAACTATGTACTATGAAATCTAGATAAATAGATTGATTAATCGCCTCCAAAACATCATGTATACTAAATTTTAAGAAAATCGTCGGAGTCGTTTCCAAGACTCCAATATAATATTTATATAGAAGAATTGCCCGTTAAAGGTATTAGATAGATAGATATATAGCATAGAAAATGTGATCATAAAGAAAAAATAAAACAATGTTTTGTACACATTATTGCATATTTTATTGAAACATATTTGATACTAAAAATATTGTACGTATGTTGATACGTACAAGTATAAAAACAAATATAATGACGGCAGCTTTGATTAACACGGATATGTGTTTGCTTATAATAAATTATATTTTTGTTACAGTTAAACAAGGCTACGCAAGAAATCTGTACTCGTTCGAAAGTGTTACGTTTCACTCGTCCGGCAACTTATTAATTAAACGGAACTTATTCTATTATTGTTCGAAGTTCCAAACTAACACGATCACGATCGTATTAGCATGAAACTGTTGCGAAATACCAGGAACCCGCTCAAACTAATGCACAAGCAGGATACTAAATGTTCCCCTGCAGAAAGTCGGATTCTTCTCTCGCAAGGACAGAGTCACAGCCATAATCCACCACGCTGGCTTAGTGCGGGTTAGCTGATGACGCATGCCCTTGAAAGATCCTTGGAACATACCGGTTTCCTCACTATATTTTGCTTCACCATGTATATTATTTTTCTGTCGTGAGAGGTGAAAATGGAAAGCAAGTGTTATATTTACGACAATGGATTCAAAACAGAATGGGTATACACCCATTCTTAAAAAAAAACAATTACTCATTAAAAAAAATACTTTTTTTAATTTAAGATTGGTCCCAAAATAATAGTAAACTGTAATGAGTCGTGCAACGCGCTCCATTCGGCAAAGTATAGGATTTCTGATTAACCCTGTTAAGTCACTAATATCACAAAATAAGATATCACTGTTGAGTTTGCGTAACTCATATTTGAGCAGTTCGATTCAGATCATAATTAAACACGATTTTAAAATTCTAAAATCTTTGGTCAGAAATATTTACAAACTTCGACAAAAATAAACATACATTACAAATTTAAAACTTTAATGAGGATTTTTTACTATAAGCAGCACTTTATTTTCCCATAGCTGGGACTCGGGCCCTTCTCTCACAAGCAGAGAGTTCACGCTATAGTCGACCACGCCGGCCAAGGGCCTTAAAAGGATTTAAAGTAAATCTTCGAAATGTTTCTTGAAGAATGTTGGTGTCCTCACGATGTTTTTCTCATCGTTACAGCCACTGACGTGGTTGCTATACTTATTTACTTAATTGACGGGTTACACGGCACTTCGCACTGGCAGCCTCACACCACACAGTCAAGGTACGAAGAGAGTCAGAGGGAGAGGGATGGAGATGAATATGAGACGTAGCTGGAAGTGTGACCGAGTCAGAACTCTTGTTATATGTCGTAGGGCGCGTGGCTCGTCTTCACCACCCAGAAGGAGTCGATCACTTTCCCTTCGAGATCCACGTCGACCTGCAACAATGATAATAATACGGGATGATGACTGATCAAAAACATAGTCCGGCAGACAGATTATAGACAACAAAATTAAAAAAATGATTTACCCCCGACTACATTGGATTTGAAATTTATACAGTATTCTACAAGACAAGCCCTTTCATTTGATATCCACATTGAGGGCTGTCGTGAGCAAATATTTGATCCTCCATTTTGTGGAGGCGGCCATCTTGAATCGATATTGACTAAACATAGCTAAGAACCATCGCACGAAAACTAGCTTTCGTGCGTGCAGGGTGAGACGCGGGAAGCGCGCTCCCGCCATTGCCAACATTACAATGTTATTATTTCGGGAGCGCGGTTCAATTTTCGGTTTTATCTACCCGTGTCTGGACATTATATCGGCGCTTCTCCAAGATGAAAGGCGATGAACTACTTGTAGTATTTCTTTACATTGTGGTGGTGTTGTTTACCTGCTCCATGTAGAGGTGGGTCTTGTTCTGCGCCAGGAAGCGCGTGTACCCGTAGTCGCTGGACCGGAACGCGGACCACGCCGGGGGTGTGCTACAATACACAATATTTAATTATATATTATTGGCTTGCTATGATGATGAAAAATTCATAAAAAACAGGAAATATTAGAAAAAAATATTTTTCCAGTATAGCGACGAGACGAGCAGAACATGTGCATGATGGTAAGCAACATGCCTGCTACATAACACCACAGTATCATGCAGCATAAAACCTGTAGAGTTCAGATCATTGCCTAGCACTGCATACACAATTTACGTTAACATCAATTTTCTTATATCTCATTTATAATTTGTTAGTCCCATTTGCAAATAAAGAGTTTCCGTTACCCAGAGAAAGACTATTGTTTACGTGGTTCTTATACTAGATGGCGTTGAATACCTCGAAACGCACAAGCGTTACAATTTTCATATAAAAACTTAACTTTTTATTCCATGAGTCGGTGTTTAGTTTAGCCTCGCAAATGTAGATGGCGCTGTATCAGTATACAACACAAAAATGTTACGTTTTTCGGTAACTCGGTTAAGTGTACGCAAGTTTCTTGACAAATATAATTGAGTAACACAAATAACTATAAAACAACCTTTTCACATAGAAAAATCCGTTGATCATAGCTAGAATAATAGTATATCCAAAGTGAATGAGATGACTTACGGATAAACTTGTCGGTGTCTTCCTTACAGCCAGCCGAGCCGGTGATCACGTGTATGGGGGCCCTGAAACAGGCGTAATGCTCGTAAACAACTCACCACAGCGGCGCTAAACTATTACTACGTGGCATAACAAGCTTTGCATGTTAGCCGCATATTATACATATTTCAAGGCATTGTTATTTTATTTTGTGTGAAGATATGAGGAATACATGCGTCTAATTTATTGTTAGCAACACGCCTTGGCACACACCATGTTATTTTTTCATAAGACAAAAGAAATATCTTTAAACTAACGTGTTTTTTACAAATGTTCAATGTAATAACGAGTCACTCACTTGTGCCGGTCTAGTAAGACTTCAGTTTCAGCCGCAACCGCAAGATTTTTCCGGTTTGGCCTTTGACATGCATATGTGCGTGCATTTTCCATGAAAATGGCTGCCCAAAGCGGTTGAAACTTAAGCCGAGCTGGATCGAACATGTCACACGGGAGTGACTGGTGAATTGATTAGAGGTCCGTAACATCCATGTGAACATTCCAAACAACAAACATACAAAAACTCTATAAAAACAAACATTTATACCAGGAATAGAATATAAGGGAAGCAGTGACATTCAATAGTTGATTTAGCAATTTCTACAAAAACATTCATTAACTGGACAGAGGAAGGATAAGCAGGGACATGCACAGGGTTAAGCAGAAAACGAGTACTAGGCGGAAGGGTACCAACCATAACTAATCAGCCGTCACACAAAACTCCACAAAATGTAAGGAACAGCTCTTTTATATATTTCTTTTAACTTTACCGATTTGAATTGAAAATATTACACAGGACTGGACAGGGCAGGACTTAATCGCGATTTCAATTATTTAACGTCGAGGTTATTAAATAACGGTCTTATTCATAAAAAGTTACAGCATGTCTAAAGTCTTGCTATAGTACGTCTTAGGAAAAATGGTATTCATAACAGCATTTTAGCGCTAAAACGTGCTATAAGCCTTCTATAAAGTTATAGAGCCGAGAACCCTACTTTAGCGGTGTTTTAAGGCAAATATGGCCGACTCTTAACAGCTGATTAGTGTCAATATGGCGTTGTGACATGTTCAACATCAACTTATTTTTTGGTTTCCATTCAATGTCACCGTAATTTCGCCAATGTCCAGCGTTTGAGCGTTAGGAGCACAGATTAAGTAGAACACTTGAGAGTATGTAGCTTTGTTATATTAAGTTCTTAATTCAGGTGCTCAGTCTTCCATCTTCTTCATAGCTTCTGAGAATTAATACTGTTACAGTTTAATATTATATTTGTGAATATATTTAGATAGGACATGAACAAATGGAGAAAACATACGAGGATGATTGGAAAAGTTTGTAGGACGGGGAAATCAGGTGGAATCATATTATAAAGGGAGTCATGTGATCTAATACAATCAAAAAAGATGTGATCGGTGGTTCCTTCTGCTAAACCGCCTTTACAGAGTGAATTGTCGCGTTATGTTAATTTTGCGAGAAACACCGGAGTACAAGCAAAGCCCAATCGTAGGCGACAAATAGTAAACGTAGTCTGTTTGTTAATTTTTTTATGTATGAAAAACCATGGTTTTGAAGGAATGGTGGGCTGTATTTGGTAATAATATCTTATTATATTTTTAGTTCGAATCTAAGTAGAATTCCAAGATTCAAGCAATTGGCATATTGCTGATAAATCATGAAAGTAAACGTGATAGTGGTCATTATTACCAGAAATTGTGGCTTGTTTGGCATGAAAGTCTGCATTTTCATTGCCTGATAGTTGTGACATATTCTAAAATTTGTCACTGTGACACTGAAACTGTTGTATGTGTAATTACCAATGTTTATAGGTACGTGTTAACATAAATATTAAAATGCAAGCGTTACAAGGTTTGAATGCTCTCGACACAATTGAACAGCTTGAAAGTAATCCACATCAACGAAAGGTGTATAAAAGTAGGAGTGATCCTTTTACTTTCGGAATTTATTTCTAATTTATTTCTTTAGCAATTTCTCTTATAAAATACAAGAAATTAATGAGAGAACGAACAAACATCACTACGTTTTATTAGTAATATAACTTTAAATTTCCCCGCTTCATAATTTCACAGTGTATGTATTTTTTTTTATTCTGTAACATTGTCTATGGTTCCACCGTCAAACTCGTTTTATCTGTGGACGATCCTGTCAGTTTTTCTATAAAGTCGATCGATTTCACATCGATTTCATTATAATGGCAACATTTTGATCCTAAAACTGATATTAGTAATGCTTTAGTTATAGAAGGCTTATAGAGCGTTTATGAATACGGAATTTTATAGAAGGTTTTATAAGCTTATCGAGCGTTTTAACTAATGAGTGTTTTAAGTCTTCTATAAGCATTTATTATGAATAAGACCGTTATAATTTAGATCGCGACGGTCACGTGTAATGTTTTCAATTTGAGATATTAACTGGGTTAATGATAAAAACAACAAAACATTAGCCAATAACCAACGAAAAGTAATTTACACAAACATGCAGTTAATAAAAAAAAGTTACCTTACCAATTTGGAAAACATATTGTTACGTCACACAGCACCCGGCGCCGAATATTTTATAAGCACACCAAAAAGCGCGAATTTCCCACAACAAAAGCATTTAGATGGTTCCATGGGAGAATGAGGTTTTGTCTCTGAGTATCCAATCTACTAGTCCGTTACAAATAAGTATAACAGCATCATCATCTACGTTGGAATTTATAAAAGTTCCTATTTTGAAACCACATATTGCCGTAGGATTTTACCGACCAAAGCGTCGAGATGATTAAAAAACATACCACTTAATCGACGATTAAGATAGTTTGATGTAATAAGTACGCAATATTATAATAGTCATTTTGAGACCACCTTGTTTGATTCATTATAACTATTATTCAGTATTAGAATTACTGAATAATAGTTATAATGAATTGAGTATAAATAAATGAGTTGGATCAGTAGCGGCCTTAGGGCAGGACCGCGGCAGGGCGACCGCCCAGGGCGCCGGATGTAAAGGGGCGCCGCGCCGCAAGCACAGGCGCCCCTTTACGTCCGGCCAGTAACTAGGACCGCTCATTGAGCGGTTATGTTTATACCCATTAAAGTAAAGAAAAAATCACGGCCCTGATAGTCCTAAAACCGGCACTGTATTGGATAATGTTTCCCCTATTATTAACATTCTTTTTTTAAATACAGTGTGACGGGACGAGCCACTCGACCGATGGTAAGTATACTGATCGGCGCAATGTCAAGTATTTAATTGAACATGAAGTCATAGTCATCATAATGTCAGCAATCATTTTATTGCTGACATTATGATATATTTACAGCGACCCAGAGTAATAAGATGAATTATCTCTATACCCAGTAATTTCACTGGAAACATAGCCCGTCAAATCGGAACACGGCGGTAGAATAACTGGCAAAAGTGGTACTTCCCCAGGCGGACTCTGGAAAGAGTCAAATCATAGTTGATAGGTTTTTGTAGTATACCACTATAAAAACTTCTGAACTATGATCTACCAAACCAAAAAAAAAAACAACAAAATCGATACACAATTGACGGAGCCATCGCGTAACAAGATAAAAATCATAGAGCAGTCATAGGGACTGCCGCTAGTAGTGAAAACTAATAACTCAGAATGTCTGAGGGCGCTCACCCCGGGTTGACGTAGGGCCGGTCGCGGCTGCCGTTGTACACGCGGTTGTCGTAGAGCGGCCACGTGCGCTCGTACGAGTGCTCGTGCGCCCAGATCACCACGTCCACGCCGTACTGCTTCAGAAGCGGCTCCAATCCTACACAAAACACACAACATTAAAGAAACTATAGCAGTTAGCCTCAGATGGCTCCAAAAACACACACTTTAAGGCTAAGAACTCATAGAGCGGTTTCCAAACGCGCCCGCGCGCGCGCTCGGGCCCTCAGCTTCTGTAGATTTATATATTTATGTAAAAACTGAAATCAAAACTCACGAGGTGGTTTACGCACGCGGCTCCCGCGCGCGTCACCGCCCGCCCGTCAACCGCCACGTTCGCGGGCGAAAATCTCACCCGCGGCGGCTGCGAAACCTCGAAAATCAGCGGTCCCGTGAGTTTTAAAATAAAACCGCTCTATGAGTTCTTAGCCTAAAAAACCTTGACTTAACCTTGAGTTTTACTATAAACCTACGGCAGTTAGCCTTAGAAGGCGCACACACACTTTAAACAACCCAATCAGGCCTCAAGTTGCCTACCCAAATTTGAAGGAGCGAATAAGGCGTAGGATGTAACTAACTTTAACTTACTAACTACATACATATATTTGAACATATCATACCCAACTACCCGTATTGAAAAGTTGTGAATAAAAAGTGTAATTCGCCATTTCGTGAAGGCGCCCATCTTGGATCGATTGTAATCAAACATAGCGAACACTTTTGGCCCTGTGATCTTTCTTTCAACTATTGAAATGATTTCACTATTTAGACACAATCATGTAAACAATTAATACAAACAGAAATAAATTTATTGATTAGAAATTAAAAAGTCAAACGAAAGCGAAAATCAGAAAGCAAATTACCATTACCAAGTGAAATTTCATGCTGTGCACTAAATGTGTTATTTTATTTTAGCTTATATTGATTTGTACTTACATAAAGTTCAGATGACTCTCCAGGCCATAAGATTTAGGCAATTGTAATTAGCAAACAATCAGAAAAAAAAGTGGTGACTACTTTATTAAATTGTGTGTGTTTGTGTGAGGGTGTGTGCGTCTGTTGCGTGTGCACAAGACACACAGACACCCGCGTGTTGTGTGAAAAATAATCTCACCGAAGAAGCCAAGTATGCCGTTCCTGGTGTACTCGTAGGCGCAGTCGACGGCGTCGTCCGAGTTGCTGCAGTACATGGGCCGGTGCCCGAACAGCACGACCCACGGGCGCGCCGCCCTGCAAGCCAACCCACGAGCCATGCCACCCAGCGGAACTAACACCCACATGCATGCGGAACGTCTAGGCTGCGCTATGGCATTATGTTTCGGGGGAACAGTTCGGAACGTGAGATCTTTTCAATGAAACATTAAGCCCTTGAGCAATGCGTGTCATTCAATGTCAACTTGAAATTTAAATTAAATAACAAAAAAGGTATCTTTACATATATAAGACATCGTTACCTTTTAAAACATTTAAAAAGTAGTAAAATAATTATTGTCTATTCTTTAAAGATGTTTTCGAACCTAAAATAAACAACTTTGTCCTAAGCTGCTACCACACTCAAGGTTACTTGAAATAAATTATAAGTGTCAGTGTTATTTTCCTTTTCAGTTGACTGCAAAAAGAGAAGTAAAGGATAGATATATCTGAAAATAAATCCAAATTGATCAAGTGGAATTTGACAAGTAGATCTTAAAAAATCTAAGAATTAATAATTAATTTAGGATAGCATTATTGCCTACAACAAGTTAATACAAAATCTTCTTCTTTACAAAACCAAAATTGTATCATCAATGTAAATAACCCCAGTTCCCACGCAGGACAATAACACCAAGAAAAGCAGGAACCCAGGTATTAAAGAAAGCTCACCACTCTCCGACCATGCGAGTTACTGTGCAGTCACTCCATACAACAATTCGACGACTAAAACCCAGAGTCATTGCAATTACCAAAATAACACGGGACGGGGCCAGGGGTACGTCTTTGGGGGTAAATTCCATGAAATGTTTCATGGGCATGTGGCATATGAAAATTTTGTTCATGAATTAAAATCAATGATATGACGTTCTAATGAGCCAATTTGAACCGAAAAATGCTTTGTTAAATCGGATAACTTGTAATACCCGATTTTCCCAACAAACTGAAATAGTAATTTTAAAGCCAATAAAACGAAACGAGAGCTTTAGGTTTTTTAAAATGTACCGAGAACGTCGTACATAGTCAGTTTTATGTTGCAATAAAGAACACAACTGATATCCAGATATGCTTTAATTTTAATGGATACGTCCCAAGCATGACCTATATTTAAGAGAACCCAAAAGCCACTACGACCCGCCACCTGTATCATCCATCTTTGTTTTAGATTTAGAACCAATGAAACAGAGTTGAACAGAACACCTAACAAACTGAAAGGCACCCGTTGTAATCATCATTATAAAAAACGTTTACTATGGAGTCAGTTAATACATCAAGTACCCACAATACTTTGTTAGGGCTAGATTGTCTGAGGAATGTCCACCACATATTTATTGTTATCTTTATATATATAATTCTTCTGTACGTGTGTTGATAGGGAACTCCTCCTAAACGGCTGGACCGATTTGAATGATTTTTTTGTATGCGCTTGGGTAAGGCTCTAGATGGTTTAATGGCGCTGCTGTTGGTACCGAGCGAAGCCGGAATGGGCCGCTAGTATTTAATAAAATACTTAAACTGCTCCTATAAATTACAAAAAATATTGGCGATATCTTTTCAATCAAAATTAGTTAACATGTGATAATAATAAAAATGTATTCTTTACATTTTCTCGAGTCTAAATTTAGATTTTATCGTACAGAATATATTTTTTTCGCGATTTCTAATTGAATTTCATAGTAATGGTAGTTTATAACGATAAATATACCACAACATCGAAATAAAGGTGTTCTGTTCATAGCTAAGTTTCCCCCCGGCGAATATTTAGTAGCCCCCGAGGTCCGCCTGAGTCCCCGGCGCGCACTCACCGAAGGCGCCCAGAATGCCGGTGCGCGTGTACTCGTGCGCGCAGTCGCCGTCGTGCCGGTCGGAGCAGTACATGGGCCGGTGCCCGAACAACACGAGCCACGGCCGAGCCGCCCTGGAACCGAGCCAACGTCAGCTGCGCCCCGGTGTGTTTTAGCACTACCAGCTTCCTTGCCGACATTTTCGAAGCATACACTTATTTTTAGAATAAAAAGTGACGAGACGAGCAGGACATGTGCCTGATGATAAGCCACATTCCTGCCACATAACAGCAGTGACACGCACCACTTGGAACATGAAGAGTCCAAATGCCGTTGTGTAGTTTTTGGGTGAACAAAAAGCATTGAACTCACGTCGTCGTCACCTAACGCTTTCCGAATACATTTTTTGCAGCGAAAATCAGTGAGGAATTCTGCATTTTTCGGGGTAAAAAGTAACACATGATGATAGCTATTCCAGACTAATGTCTATATAAATAATAATCATTTTAAAATTCAATCTGAGTCGTGCAGTTCTAAAGAAGTAATTGTGCAACAAACATTTAAACATTCATGTTTACAATATTAGTAGGATTATTCGATGTGGTCGCGATGAATGAGATTTCATGGCATTACACGAGGAGCGATTATTGTGAATACCCCCAACGTCCCCCTAGGTCCGTCCCCGCGCGACTCACCGAACATGCCCAGGAGCCCGGTCCTGGTGAACTCGTCCTTGCATTCCTCCCTGGCTGAGCAGTACATGGGGTGGTGGCCGAACATTACGAGCCAGGGTCGCGCCGCTCTGTATTACACACCATCATCATCAGCAGCCTTATTTACCCCATTGCTGGTTATAGACTTCTATTTAATCATGGCATCTTTTTCAGTTCTATGCCCCGGTCTCTGTCACTGTTGACTATCTTAACCAAGAGGCTAAACAGTGAGTTCAGGCGCGTTACGAGAGCCAAAAGCGAGGGCCCGTATCACCGCGAGGCGGGTCCACAAGGACAGTGGCTCTGACAGGGTCGCGGTCGTTTGCGAGTGGTCCCACGACTCTACCGCCAAGCCACTGCTGGAGAAACTTGCGAGGGTTTCAGTCGGCAGCGGCACTCTAAGCGATGTCGATCCCATCATACCTGCCGTGCTTGCACAGCGGACGACGCGTAAATGTATTTCCCCGACACAAAATTATGCTTCGTATTCACGGATCACTATAATACTATTCGTATTTACAGCTTTACGCTTTAGACTTTGACGGGAGAATGACAGTGATTGGTAAGCAAATTAAAACTTGGAAAATACTATTTAGTATTTAGATGACACCTCAAAATTTTAAATAACATTAAATACTATGTATACATTAAATTTAATTTTTACAAAGCCCTCACCGGAATTATTTCAAATTTTAGGTCACGTTTACAAGTAAAGCAAAAATCCTGATAATGAAATAAAGAGATGATCACTTTGAAACGCCTGCACCGATGTTGATGAAACATAGATTTATGCACACTCCTGACCAAAATACATTTCAAAAAAAAAAACATAATGCAAAACAGTTCGTCCGTTCAGGACTTATGTATGCCGTAGACAGATACGCACACACACGTCATCCTTCAAATACCCGCTATTTTTGAGTTGCGTTTAAAAGTAAGTCGCAGTGACCCCCCCTGGCTCCGCCCCCCGCGCCGCAGTCACCGAACGCGCCCAGTACGCCGATACGCGTGAGTTCGTGAACGCAGTTCTTATGGTCATGGAGGTCCACGCAGTACATGGGTCGGTGTCCGAACATCACTATCCACGGACGGACAGCCCTGAAATACGTCACTGTCAACTAAAACCCTAGTCATCATCATCAGCTTGTATTCGCTCACTGCTGGACATCTCTCCCATAATACGCCACGGTTTTACGTTTCCAATCGCCACAAGCCAACTTTCGTATATCGTCACTCCACCTAGTCTCAGGGCGTCCTACACTACGTTTGTCGATTTTGACCGACCGACCCCAACGGTTATCAGGTCGGCGACAGATATGACTGGACCACTGCCACTTTAGTTTGCGTTTGCAGTTAGTTATTTAGTCTTTTTGGTTTTTAGCTCAGCGTAATACGCTATTTCGGTGAAAACCCTAATACTGGATGTCAACAACAATCACGGCGTATTGCCGTGATTGTCCTTCAGAATTCAAATAATGAATGCTTATACTACGATACATAACACAATAAAAAAGTGGCCTAGATATATCTGAGATTTTTTAAACCATATTAGGTTATCCTCCGCAAGATTAAACTACAGTTTACAATTTTGTGCGGTTGAATTGAATACAGACCAAACAATATGATAGATGACACTTGACACGATTTGATCATTTTCTTGTTCAAATTTAAGATTAGGTCATTTACGTATTTTCACTTAAAGTCAGTAAAAATTGACAGCAGTAATGAAGTGCAAATACACCAACTATCGCCATCTGGTACGTTAGTATGGAACTATTGTTTTCTCTTCTGAAAACGTGTCAACGATTTAGCAATTTGAGCCTTATAATAGAGGTGTCAAGGTTACCTGTTGGCCGGCAGGTTGGCGCGCTCGAGGTCTCGTTGGAGCCACTCGTACTGGTTCACGATCAACTTGGCGCCGTAGTTTAGGTAATAGTACACCTGGTGATAAAAATATGTATTAAAAACTAGCGGCGCCCCGCGGTGTCACCCGCGTTGTTCCTGTTCCCGTTGTAAAAATACCTATCCCATGTGTTCCTCCAGGCTATGATCAAACCATGTTCAAAATTTCAGTTCAATCCGTTCATGCGTTATGAACTACAGGCTCGTGTACAAAATTGTTGGGTCATGGGAACCACCAGGAGACCTATGTAAAAAAGACATGCTCCATCACTGCCTGTTTTTAAAAACCAAGTTAAGGCTTTATACTTGTCACAGCTGTCACCTCATTGATTCTACGTGGATTCTACTCTTTCTCATATTGTTTTGCTAATATCTTTAATGTATGTATAATGTATGTATGTTTATGTATTAGTCTATTAGTATATTATACTTGCCTACAATTTGTAATATAAGTATTTTAAGTATTAGGATGTATATTTCTTAATATGTATGTGTACTTTATACCTTACGGCACATTGTCCCTTACCCCGTCTTTTGCTGTTTAAAATTTTCTCTCCATCCTCCGGTTGCCTGGAAGAGATCGCTCTTAGCGATAAGGCCGCCATTTGTTTCACTAGATTTAAGAATTTATCTTTTAGTTTATTCATTTTTTGTTTTTGTGTTGTGAACAATAAAGTGTTTCTATCTATCTATATTTTATACGTATAGGGTATAAAATATTATACTCAGAAGGGTTTACAATATTATACCTTTCTGTCTTTCTACATAGGTCTTCTGGTGGTGCTGGCATAGTGCTGAATGTTATTATTATAAGTTTCAGCACTATGCCGGCATTTGTGAGCTGTCCAACTGACTGTAGGTGAAGAGAGGGGGGTTGCAACCCTCGTACATTTCTTCTTGTCACATGATTTTTGTACGGCGTACCGGAATAATGAATTAGAAGAGATATTGAAACTGTATGGAACCAATACCGTACGTACGACCAAACTACAGACCGAGTTGAAATTTGTAACTCAGCTAAATTATAGCCCGAAACACATAGGCTACTTTTTATAACGCGGTAAACCCGCTCGGCACTTCTAGTTTATAATATTCTGATGATATTTAAAAATAGATCATCAGTGAATACTCATAGTTCCTGTGAACCCTCCCGGAGGAGGGAGCGGAGGAGCTGACCTCTGTGGAGATGGAGATGAAGTGCACGGGCCCCAGGTCGAAGCTGTAGAAGAGGCTGGAGTGCGGGCCTGGCATGGAGAACCGCGCCGCGTAGTTGCTGAAGTTACTGAAACACATACATTATACATTTAAACACATACATGAAGTTACTGAAACACATACATTATACATTTAAACACATACATGAAGTTACTGAAACACATACATTATACATTTACACTCATACATGAAGTTACTGAAACACATACATTATACATTTACACTCATACATGAAGTTACTGAAACACATACATTATACATTTACACTCATACATGAAGTTACTGAAACACATACATTATACATTTACACTCATACATGAAGTTACTGAAACACATACATTATACATTTACACTCATACATGAAGTTACTGAAACACATACATTATACATTTAAACACATACATGAAGTTACTGAAACACATACATTATACATTTAAACACATACATGAAGTTACTGAAACACATACATTATACATTTAAACACATACATGAAGTTACTGAAACACATACATTATACATATAAACACATACATGAAGTTACTGAAACACATACATTATACATTTACACTCATACATGAAGCTACTGAAATACATCTCTATATATAAAAACGTTATGTTGGTTTGTGTACGCTTCAAAAACTCAAAAAGTTCTGCACCGATCGAGCTGAAATTTTACAATGATATATAATCCGCATCAAGGATTGTTTTTATCTAATTTTTGCATCACAATGTGTCACAGCGAAGCGTGGCATGGTAAAGCTAGTACATTATACATTTAAACACATACATAGAGTTACTGAAACACATACATTATACATTTAAACACACATGTGGTTCTACTTATTTTGGTTGTTGAAAACAAATAGTGATAGGTAATAACGTCCGGCGTTCACCGCTTCCTACAACCGACTATAAAGGAAAGAGTGAGCTCACTCTTCTCAATGATAACAAGATTCCGTGCGCCCTGAAGTTTGTTAAACGACGTTTTCTTAAAATGAAACTCTTGAACATCGCCAAAATATTGCTAGCTTGTTGGGGTTTTATCAGATACAAGTCGGAGAGTGTGCGACTGATCCTGTCGACTGACCGAGGTCTGCGTACTCACTATCTCTCCTCGTGGTTGCCGGGACAGGTCATGTAAGGCACGGTAGCGAGGTCTGTGTACTCACTATCTCTCCTCGTGGTTGCCGGGGCAGGTCATGTAGGGCACGGTAGCGAGGTCTGTGTACTCACTATCTCTCCTCGTGGTTGCCGGGACAGGTCATGTAGGGCACGGTAGCGAGGTCTGTGTACTCACTATCTCTCCTCGTGGTTGCCGGGGCAGGTCATGTAGGGCACGGTAGCGAGGTCTGTGTACTCACTATCTCCTCGTGGTTGCCGGGGCAGGTCATGTAGGGCACGGTAGCGAGGTCTGTATACTCACTATCTTTCCTCGTGGTTGCCGGGGTAGGTCATGTAGGGCACGGTAGCGAGGTCTGTGTACTCACTATCTCTCCTCGTGGTTGCCGGGGCAGGTCATGTAGGGCACGGTAGCGAGGTCTGTGTACTCACTATCTCTCCTCGTGGTTGCCGGGACAGGTCATGTAGGGCACGGTAGCGAGGTCTGTGTACTCACCATCTCTCCTCGTGGTTGCCGGGGCAGGTCATGTAGGGGCACGGTAGCGAGGTCTGTGTACTCACCATCTCTCCTCGTGGTTGCCGGGACAGGTCATGTAGGGCACGGTAGCGAGGTCTGTGTACTCACTATCTCTCTCCTCGTGGTTGCCGGGACTGGTCATGTAGGGCACGGTAGCGAGGTCTGTGTACTCACTATCTCTCCTCGTGGTTGCCGGGCAGGTCATGTAGGGCACGGTAGCGAGGTCTGTGTACTCACTATCTCTCCTCGTGGTTGCCGGGACAGGTCATGTAGGCACGGTAGCGAGGTCTGTGTACTCACCATCTCCTCGTGGTTGCCGGGTAGGGTCATGTAGGGCACGGTAGCGAGGTCTGTGTACTCACTATCTCTCCTCGTGGTTGCCGGGGTAGGTCATGTAGGGCACGGTAGCGAGGTCTGTGTACTCACTATCTCTCCTCCTGGTTGCCGGGACAGGTCATGTAGGGCACGGTAGCGAGGTCTGTGTACTCACTATCTCTCCTCGTGGTTGCCGGGGCAGGTCATGTAGGGCACGGTGGCGGCGAGCGGTTGTATCTGGCGCATGTACTGGTCCCCGACGCGCGCCTCGTCGGTGTCCATGTCGTACGCGAAGTCCCCGACGTGGAGGATGACGTCGAAGTGCCCGCGCTGCGCCTCGTCTTGCAGGTAGGACAGCGACTGCGGCCGCGAACAGAAACAAAGAGTTACATTCCGGAACGGACCCACACATCACATAAAATTTTAATTTACCTCCGCCTACCTTCCAGATGACCGGGTCCAGTACCTAGGTGGACCACTAATTAAAAAGTATGCATGTACTTATCGCACAGTTTTGTTACTTGACCACGACTATGAGCCAGAGCTGGATCCGCCCTAAGCCGCTTCTAACCATGCACTAAGCTAAGCTAAGGTAGCGAAATGCGAAAGGTTGTATGTCCCGTCACAAAATGAAATGTTCCGGAATGATCGAAGCGAGAAGAGTAGTATGCATTTTTGTGAAAACGCTGAGGTGGCGTCTTGCGACTATGCACCATGTATCAGTCAGGCGCGAATCCAGGGGGGAGGTCATGGGGGTTATGACCCCCCTCTCCGGGCTGGGTCAGTACCTAGGTGGACCACTGATTAAAAAGCATGCATGTCCTTATCGCACAGTTTTGTGACTTGACCACGACTATGTGACCCCCGTGACCCCCTCTGGAGCCATGTGACCCATGTGGTATCAGTGCTCGGTCAGACTAAAAACGCGGGCGCGGCGATGCGCGCGGTTGCGTAGCCTGCAGTGGAGCGCGCGGCTCTTTCGAGTATTCCCGCGCTCCATACGATTGTCGCGTGCCGCCCGCGCGTTCGCTGCGGCCCATTGACTTATACGTTATTTGAAATCATTGCTGCGGCCACTAGTATGAATGCAGTATGGGTTGTGTTGTCCGCACCGCCCGTGTCACTCAAATAAGATTTCATATGTTGCACTCAGAGTGCCCCTTACATGTGCGTTCTCGCTGCCCATGTCCCCGTAGATGGCGGCGCGCACCGGCCAGGCGCTGCCCGCCGGCGGCGTCTTGAAGGAGAACTGGTCCGACCAGCCGTACTCGGAGCCCGCGTGGTACACTGCAACCCAACAACATATCTAGTCACTAGACAAGCCCTTTCATTTGATACCCATATTGAGGAAGTTGTGAAAAAAGAAATGTACTTCGCCATTTTGTGGTGGCTGCCATCTTGGATTTGAAATTCGTTATAATGTAATGTATAGTATTCTACTAGTCAAAACTTTTGATTTGATACCCATATTGAGGTAGGTTGTGAAGAAATATTTTATCCTCCATTTTGTGGAGGGGGCCATTTTGAATCGATTTTTGCCAAACATAGCTAAGAACATCCGCACGGTTATTAACATGCAAAAAAAAAACGCATCGAAATCGGTCCATCCGTTTGAGCTCTACGGTGCCACAGACAGACAGACAAATAGACAGACATCGACGTCAAACTTATAACACCCCTTTTTTTGGTCGGGGGTTAAAAAGATGTCGACATAGCTTCACAGTGTGTATGTAGCATATGTTGTAACTTCACTGCATATTAGTAAGCTGGCTGTGGGCTGGCCATATCTATCGTAGGACCGATAACCACGTAAACGTGTTCTAGAGACCAGATCGAGAATAAGCAAACGCAGCGTAGTACACGCTGAAACTGGATGAAGTGACAATATACGTAAGGCAACCGGTAGCCGCTAGTGGCTGGAGAAGAAAACCCAAGGACTGGGCTGAGTGAAGTATCGTGAGCGGCCTAAATCCAGCAGCGGACTAGAGTGTGATGATGATTAATGATTATGAATAGAATAGGCAGTGTGACTAAAAAACTAATAATCAGTTACAAAGTTAGATAATTAAAAAACATTGTAAACATATTTTATTTATTGTTTAACAAAAAAATTACGAAAATATAGATGCTTCAAAGTTTCAAGTGACGTCACGTCTATAGACGATTTTATGTAGGTGTGTAACTTCACAACCATGCACTCCAGTAGTTTGATGATATATATTATCTTTATTGATTTTTATAATTTGATAAAACAAAAAATACGTGGTCCATATTTTTCCATAATTTATTCAACGAACTAAAATTAGCGTGGCGTAGCGTGTGTTGGTTGTGATCTCACCATACTTAGTGTCCGGGTCCAGACCCCTCAACACGACGTTATGTATCCACTGGTACCGCTTCTGCTTGCCTCCGTCCACGAACAGCTCCGAGGTCCCGCTGGCCTCGCGGTCCATCGCCGCCTGCCCGTACTGCACCCGCGACGACAGGGAGTCGTTGAACGTCGACCATGTCACCACGATGTCGGTCGTCTTCTCTGGAACACAATTAGGAGCATATAAAAAACGTGCACAGTTGTAAAAAAAAAAAATGGCAGTCATAGGAATTGCCGATAGAAGTAAAAACTCATAACTCAGAATTTGATAGCTTACTTTGGAAACTACGCGGGTGAAACCGGAGGGCGTGGCCATAAGATAGCCAAAGGGAAATGCTGACGCATTTCTAGATGGCCAATGGCCATGGTCCCGAGTTTACCCGAAGATTTCTCATCATTCCCGAGCGTAACGCTAGAATTCAATTTGTCCACGAAAAATATGTCTCTGACGCGAAAAAAAGTTTTCAATTAAAAAAATAGTACCTAGTCTTAGGCATTGGCAAATCAAGTGATAACTTATTTGGTATGAAACAGCACTAATATTGCACAATACGTCATCATTTTTTAACTGTTATAGGTATACGCTTGACCATCTTGGCCAACTCGCCTAGTGTTAAGCGATGCGGCCTACGATGGAGTGTGCTTACTTAGAAAAACCCGATTCAAACTCGATTTGAAGTGAAACAGGTGAAACCGCAGGACGCTGCTAGTTATCAATATTTTTATGTAGTTCAAAAATATCTGTACAAAAATATTTTGCCATTTTGTTGTTTCCTCATAATGTTATCAGTAAAGTTCACCGAACTTATTCAATTAAATTGAACCAGGACAAATAGTTAATCATTTTGTTTCTATCAAACAAGTCGGTTATCTACTCTTATGTTTGTGTGGTCAGCTTGACCGCAAGTTATCAAAATGTCATTAAGAGCCGGCTCACGTCGTCGCACGAAATTCAAAAAGTTTGTGTTCCGATATTTCCATCTTTAGTATTATCTAGAAAAAGATAATTACGTTCAAAAAATAGGCCGATCTTTCTTGTTGACGTTTCCTTGTTTCAATTTTACTAATAATAAAGCCTTTAGTCGTAGGGAACGATCTCCCATGACCATTTCGCCGAAAAGTCGCCGCCGTGTCAGTTTCAGACTTCTAAATCTACAAGTGATACTCAAAATTTATACTTAAAAAATATGGGAACATCACACATATTTTATTAATTCATTCAAGTCACATATATCTGAATTTTGGTCCCATTTATTAGTAAAAAAAACAAAATCATAAGCCAATTTTAAGTTTTATATTGCAGTTTTAGCGTTGTCTCTGTGTAAAATACAATAACTCCAAAATAAAAATTGGACACGATAATACTTTGTTCTTTGTAGAATCCAATTCTATAGTTACTTTTCAAATCATAGTTGTCAATTTTTCAAAAATATAAATTACCAGCAGTCGAAATTACAATAAATTACGCTGCGCAATTTAGTATGCCGCGAGCGGCCGTCGGGGAGGACCTGCGTCAGTTAGCGTGGGAGTCGGTTACGTAATATTTCGCGCGTTTATGACATAAACTAGAATAATTATAGTGCGACCACAAAATTTTAATTCGTTTGGCGTTTTATAACGTTTCATTCTGATTTTTCGGATCGGACCATCACATTTGATCTTGTTTACTTCATGAAGAAGCAGAATCTGTCAATTTTTTTTGACGTGACAACGTCTAATAAGTCGATGAACGCGATGGCCGCCACCACAAAATGCCGAATGTCATTATTTTTTACTACTACCTCAATACCATGACCATGACCATGCACATGCCCATGCACATGACCATGCCCAATGACCATGAGGAACGGCCATGACCAATGACCACGACCAATGACCATGAGCAATGGCCATGACCAATGACCGTTCCGACGTGTTTGAGCAACGAACTTCCAGTATTAATTAAGTATGTACAGTATGGGTAACAAATGAAAGGACTTGACTAGTAGAATACTATGCACTGTCACAAATTTCAAATCCAAGATGGCCGCCACCACAAAATTGCGAATGTCATTATTTTCACTACTACCTCAAGACCATGACCATGACCATGCACATGACCATGCCCAATGACCATGAGGAACGGCTATGACCAATGACCACGACCAATGACTATGAGCAATGGCCATGACCAATGACCGTTCCGACGTGTTTGAGCAACGAACTTCCAATATTAATTAATCATCATTAATTTTACTACTACCTCAATATATATATCAATTTAAAGGGCTTGACTAGTAGAATACTACGCACTATGACAAATTTCAAATCCAAGATGGCCGCCACCACAAAATTGCGAATGTCATTATTTTTACTACTACCTCAATATGGGTAACAAATGAAAGGGCTTTACTAGTAGAATACTATGCACTATGACAAATTTCAAATCCAAGATGGCCGCCACCACAAAATGGCGAATGTCATTATTTTTACTACTACCACTATATGGGTAACAAATGAAAGGGCTTGACTAGTAGAATACTATGCACTATGACAAATTTCAAATCCAAGATGGCCGCCACCACAAAATAGCGACTGTCCTTATTTTTTACTACTACCTCTATACCATGACCAATGACCATGACTATGACCAATTACAATGACCATGAGGAACGAATATGACCAATGACTACGACCAATGACCACGAGCAATGGCCATGACCAATGACTGTTCCGACGTGTTTGAGCAACGAACTTCCAATATTAATTAATCATAATTAATGTTTACTACTACCTAAACAAAGGTATCAATTTAAAGGGCTTGACCATGCACTATGACAAATTTCAAACCAAGATGGCCGCCACCACAAAATGGCGAATGTCATTATTTTTTCTACCACCTCAATATGGGTAACAAATGAAAGGGCTTTACTAGTAGAATACCATGCACTGTCACAAATTTCAAATCCAAGATGGCCGCCACCACAAAATTGCGAATGTCATTATTTTTCACTACTACCTCTATACCATGACCAATTACCATGACCATGACCAATTACAATGACCATGAGGTACGGATATGACCAATGACTACGACCAATGACCATGAACAATGGCCATGACAAATTACTGTTCCGACGTGTTTGAGCAACGAACTTCCAATATTGATTAATCATCATTAATGTTTACTACTACCTAAATGAAGGTATATCAATATAAAGGGCTTGACTATGCACTATGACAAATTTCAAATCCAAGATGGCCGCCACCACAAAATTGAGAATGTCATTATTTTTCACTACTACCTCTATAACATGAGCAATTACCATGACCATGACCAATTACAATGACCATGAGGAACGGATATGACCAATGACCACGACCAATGACCATGAGCAATGGCCATGACCAATGACCGTTCCGACGTGTTTGAGCAACGAACTTCCAATATTAATTAATCATCATTAATTTTTACTACTACCTCAATATAGGTATCAATTTAAAGGGCTTGACTACGCACTATGACAAATTTAAAATCCAAGATGGCCGCCACCACAAAATGGCGACTATCATTATTTTTAACTACCACCTCAATATGGGTAACAAATGAAAGGGCTTGACTAGTAGAATACTTCGCACTATGATAAATTTTAAATCCAAGATGGCCGCCACCACAAAATAGCGAATGTCATTATTTTCACTACTTCACAATATCGGAATCAAATGCAAGGGCTTGACTAGTAAATACTACGCACTATGACAAATTTCAAATCCAAGATGGCCGCTACCACAAAATGGCTACTGACATTATTTTTACTACCAACTCAATATGCGTAACAAATGAAAGGGCTTGACTAGTAGTATACTATCCGCTGTCACAAATATCAAATCCAAGATGGCCGCCACCACAAAATTATTTTGTGGTGGCGCATTTGTTATCCATATTGAGGTGGTAGTAAAAATAATGACAGTCGCCATTTTGGGGCGGCCATCTTGGATTTGAAATTTGTCATAGTGCATAGTAATATATTAGTCAAGTTCTTTCATTTATTACTCATATTGAGGTAGTAGTAAAAATAATGACAATCGCCAGTTTGTGGTGGCGGCCATCTGGATTTGACATTTGTCATAGTGCGTAGTGTTTTACTAGTCAAGCCCCTTTATTTAATACCCGTATTGAGGAGGTAGTGAAAAAGAAATGTATCTCACCATTTTGTGGTGGCGGCCATCTTGGATTTGAAATTGTCATTGTGCATAGTATTTTACTTGTCAAGTCTTTTATTTGATACCCATATTGAGGAAGTAGGGAAAAAAAAGAAATGTATTTCGCCATTTTGTGGTGGCGGCCATCTTGGATTTGAAATTTGTCATTGTGCATAGTATTTTACTCGTCAAGTCCTTTCATTTGATACCCATATTGAGGGAGAAGTGAAAAATTAAATGTATTTCGCCATTTTGTTGTGGCGGCCATCTTGGATTTGAAATTTGTCATAGTGCGTAGTATTTTACTAGTCAAGCCCTTGCATTTGATTCCGATATTGTGAAGTAGTTAAAATGAAAAATAAATTTTACTAGTTATCAGATTTTTGAAATGCAAGAATAATTTATCGTAACGTTACGGAACAACGAACGTAACGGGACAATAAGTCTTCAATTTTCGTGCACGCAGCCAGCGTTCATCAATTTAGTAGACGTTGTCACGTCAGAAAATCTCATAAAAATTTTTAGTACACTGCCGTTACGGCTCAAGATCGTTCTGTCCGCCTAAACGCTCGAGCTGAATCGAACGGACGCACGCTGACAATGTTGCAGGATTTTACCTAAAGTTGAGTTCTGTCTTTTTGTGAGAGGGCTCTTAAGCTTGGATGAAAACAAATCAACTGGGACATAGGGTTGCCGATAAAATAAGTGATAGGTTACTTTGTCACTTATTACTCTCACTAGTTTAGCAATTTAATACACAAACTCTATTATAATAACGTTTAGTTTTCAGTAGCATGGCTGTCATATGTAAACATGAATAAAATCTGAAATTTTGTTTGTAGTGGTAAGACTCTTCGCAGAGTCTGAGGGGGGAAGTACCACATATTTATGTGTTATTCTACTACCAAGGAGTAATGACCAGCCATTATCATGCTATGGTTTGAAGAGCAACGTTTCTAAAGAAATTAACTGGACAGAGAGAAAATGATGAATATAATATTTATGATGTTTACTTAAATTATAAATGTTTACTCTGTTGTTATTGCTATTCATCATCAGTCAACATTCAACATTTTTTTATGTTTAACTACTACCCTATTGTGTTATCCGCATAGTTCTCATTTTTCCTATAAATAAAGAATTTTTTAAAAAGCAAAAAGCAGCCTTTGTCATTCATGTCTATAATCTACCTGAGTGTGTCATGTGTAATCCAAATTTCACTCTGTTCTATCAACCATTTTGTGATTGAGCAACAAACATTTAAATACCCAAAACAGGACAGCACAATTTCAACATAAAGATTAATCATCATATTAAAAAATAAAAAGATGATATATCTCCTTGATCTGCATTTGTCCACTATTTATATGTTTTTAGTTTTTATCCATGCTATGTAATGTGTGTCAGTACAGTCAGTTAGTCTGAGTTTGTTAGCCGCTTGATACACTTTGCGAGCTATATTACACCAATTCATTTTATTTCTAATGGTGACCGCCGCCCCCCAAAATCTGCGGCTGTGTAGTGGTGACCACCTCCGCTGGGACCGTGCCTGTTTTGAGGCCAGCATAGATAAATAATCATAGATCGAAGTTATCTTCACAATAATTAAGTAAATGATTTGTCCTATTATATATGCAAAAGTTGATGGATGTTTGATGCTTGTTCACATCAAAATAGTTGCATGGGTTGTGCTGAAATTTGGAACACAATTAGAATATAGTCTGGAATAACACATAGGTTACTTTTAATCACAAAGATACAGGAACGAGAACTACAGTAAATCCATTTGAACCATAGGGCAATGCTAGTTAATAAATACATTATGGTTGAGTCATGATAGCTTAGCAACAATAGCTGTTATCTACTGTTCAGTGTCCATGTCCATTTACTGTCCAGTGTCCATGAATCTTTTTCCATGACCATGTAGATAAAGAACAGGGAAATGAAAAGTATAACACAAAGTCAGGATATGAAGCAAACTCATGGTAACCTGCTACCAAAGCATAATGTTAATTTTCCACACATGTAACTGTTACACAAAGTGACAGAATACCTTTTAGAATTAATTACATCATTTGAATTTGAAATTGAATTAAAAACAAAGGAAAGTAAGTAATTGAAGGTCACCAAACACACTCTCCGTAATAATGAACATACATGACTAGACACTAACATAATATTCCTTTCTAATTGTGCGTGCTTGTGAATTTGAAAATTGTGAATACATTTACATAAAACAAGTTGCAGCCCACAGCTTCATCTGAATTTTGATCACCACCATTCTTACTTTAAATCTAAATAGTGAATCAATCTTAAAATAGGTATATTGAATAGTTTTGACTCAAATTCAATGATTACAACAAGGTACCTTGACTATATTGAACCACTTACCTAGATACAATTTACCTAGTATTGGTATAAAACGAAGCAAACTGGAACTTACCTTACATGAAACTTTTAAACTAACAACTTACCTCCGAAGGCGATATGTACTTGTTCCGGTTGACAATAAGCACAGTCATAGTGCGGACGGGGCCCTTCTAAGGAATTGAAAGTGGACTTCGCCGAACAGAGCCCTAACACAAGGCTCACAAATATAATCTTCATTTTCACACTTGATTTCTAACTACAGCACAACAGTATCCGGCGGCTGGCAGCAGATAAATACATCCGTTACGCGGCAGCTGATACGTAGCTAATGTTTTAAATACATTAGTCCGTTTCTTTGTTATGATTAACAGACGGATGAACGATGAAGATAAACCAACCGAACAATAACAAAACAGCTCGAGCTCGGCACTATAGGCAGGCGCTTGGCGTGTTTGTAGTTGTAGTGTTGCTTATCGATATCGATAAAACTGTTAGTGAAACAGGGTACCGAGCTATAAATTGAACAAACAATAATTAATGTGTGTTTGTGACGTTTGTGTGTCCTTAGGAGCGAACGGCAGAAGTGAAAACCAACTTAATTATCTGTGTTTCGTAAAAAAAAAGACATTTAAAAAGGAACGTCTTAACTAAATTAAATATAGTAAACACAGGGACAAAGCCGTAAACAGCAACAGCTGACTGTTTCTTTCTCGCTCTGGTGCACACGGCTGTCCCGAGTTCACCCGAACAAATCTTTCACTTCTGAACGTGACGATGAGCTCATTGTACGCTTACGCTGCATCTATCTCTCTTCCACTCGCATTTCAACAAACCTTGTTTTTTTTTAAATTATTGTGTTGTTGTTATTAAGTTGTTACGTTAAAATCATTCAATGGTTTCTAGCAGTGCCGGATTAAGCCAGCGCGGGGCCTGTAGCAATTTCTGTCAAGGGGCACTTGGTTTGCTTAGCTTTAAGAAGGTTAGGGTCAAGTTATGCAAAATATTTTCGCTACATATTTACAGTCAGACAGACGTCGGAGCGCGGGGCCCGTAGCATTTGCTACTCTTGCTATATGGCTAATCCACCACTGGTTTCTAGTAGTTATTTCGTATTTTAGTTTTCACTATTCTGTCATGTGGTCTTAAGCACACACATTTTTTTATTAATAAATATAATTAATTAATTATTAGCACTTTGTAATACAAAAAATCCATTGTAATACGTACCCATTTACTTGTGACTATTTCTATTTAATTTGTTCGATTATTAACTCATTTTCAATGTCCCGTATTTTCGAAGACATTTGTGTAATACCACAAACTTAAAACGGTGAAGGGTAACATTGTGAGGAAATCGACATGTAGGTATCAAGAATCTTTCGAAGTCAGGTGTCAAGGTGTCATTCGCCGACCCACACTGGGCCAGCGTGGTGGATTTTGGCTATGCCACTGCTTGCGAGAGAAGGCCCCAAGTCCCACATTTACTGGGCCGCCTATGCTAAACTCGTCCGGGAAATACTATCATCGCTAAAATAACTAAAATTAACAGTCTCATACTGATGAATGCTTGATTCCGTCAGTTTAAAAAAATATTATTGATAGTCTAACATTAGAGGTTACTATCGCTAATGGAAATATCGATAGGTAGTCAACACTATTGACATTGATTTGACAGATGTCACGTCACTCGCCGGCTGGCACGTTCCGAGTTTTTCCTGACCACTAACGATTACCGAATCACCGATATAGGATGACCGGACTCACCGGACTGTGGTTAGGAATGTTAGGAGGTGTGAACCACAGACTAAGTAGAGATGGTGTGAACGTGTGGAAGGTGGTTGGGACAATATTAGAGCACAATCTAAAGAAAAACTACTTAACGAGACAGTGATTATTATTCTAGGTACATTACTTTGGTCTCACTTTTCCTAAATAGGAATATTCTCAATAATAAAACAGAAGTGAAGTGAGTCATTATTCCGCTTGGTTTTGTATAATCATTGTTACATCGATATAAACCATTGGATGTGTCCTCCCAAACTTCAGGCGCACAGTATTATAATGTTTATAACGTACGGTTCATTGTTTAATTCCATTCTAATCGGTTGCAAGAAGCGGTGAACGCCGGACGCTTTTACCACATAAGTAGAACCACAGCATACCTCGCTGTCTAGCGATTCTAGGGGTCAAGTAAATTGGTGACTGTAAGCCACTTACGCTACAGACACTGACGCCGTTTAATACCAATTTCAAGGTGCTCAGGGCACACTTGTTGGTTTATATCGATGAATTGTTATTTATATTTACAATACATATGTTAGTAATCTTTATTTGTGTTCAACATGATCCAAGAACAAAATTTAAAAAAATTGATTTATCCCCGATTATTTTTATTTATTTATTTATTAATAGGCGAGCAGCTTTAGCCGATATACGTCGAGCAACTCGATCTTCGATTCTTTTGACATGTCCATGGACACTGCACACAAATAAAATACTGACTTTGATACGGATTCGGACCACATTTGGTCGCGGGAATTTTAATATCTACCCACCTACCTACTTAGCGATAACAAACAACAAACATTTTCAAATCTTTCAACTATCAATAACGTACTTACCTAGTTTTTTAAATTTAAATCCTATTTATAAAAAGAAATACTTACGTAGGTATTTGAGTGAAATCGTGCTGTTTGGAATAAAATTTCTCACTAATGCAAAACGAAGATGCGATGTAAGATTTGGACTAAGATGATTTGGACGAAAGCTGCCTATCCGAGTTGGATTCTTCGCTGGACCTCTTTGTCGAATCTTGTTGAATCATTGTTTGGATCTACCTAATTGGATCTTTTGACCCAGGTAGACATATTCGTCAATAACTTTGAGTGTTCTATTCCCAACAATAAGCAGCGTAGGTGAGACATGACCTTCGTCTTGTCTATATTCATCTTCAGACCTACCTGTTGGGATACTCTACTGGGGCCCTGAGCATATCACCGAGGTCATCCAGCGACTCCGCCACAATGACGTCGTCGGCAAACCGAAGATGAGTGAAGCATTCGCCATTGATATTGATGCCATATCCGTTACTGTCCATGAGCTTGAAAACATATAACGCCTCCCTGTCTCACGCTTGGCCTTTTTGTAGCCGAATATGTTTTTTGTACTGGTCATATAATCGGACAGACATTGTGGCTTTGCTGTAAATACACTTCAATATAGCGATAGTCGATGCAACATCGCTGGAGAGACCGAGAGACGATCGCAAGGTCATCGATGGAATCGAAGGCTTTCTCATAGTCCATAGTCCACATACGCTGTTCATTGTGGCCGATTATTCTACTCGGTTTTCTGTATAATCTACCGAAGCGAGGTATAGACGTGATCTATGGCACTGTCGCATTTTAGGAAACCGGCTTGTTCGGGTGGCTGGGAGTCGTTGAATCCGCGTGCGATTTGTAATTACCCTCGAAAATAACTTATAAACCTGGCTGAGAAGTGAGATAGGTATGTAATTCTTCAACCTTTTGTGAAAAAGAGCACCACCACATTTCTGTTCCACGCTACTGGCGTATTACCGTCAAGTATGACGGAATCGAATAGCTTCTGGAGATCTTTAAGTACCGGTTGTCTACCTGCTCTCAGAAGCTCAGTCGTAATTCCGTCGTCGCCAGGTGCCTTTTTGCTTAAGGGCCATCCTAATCTCGTACAGGCTGACTTTCGGGATATCTTCGGTAAAGTGTCGGGACAGGTCAGTGTCAGGTCAGGACAAGTTGTCTTTGCGTAGAGGTGTATAATTGTTCATGGAACCTCTTAATCTCCTCCAAAATCTCGGGCTTTGACGGGACTACGTTACCACTATTATTCTTCAGTTTGGTCAGTTGACTTTGCCCAAGATTGTTTGCGAACACTTTCTAGCTTGTTCCGCTTGATAGCTTCTTCAATACTCATAATAAAAACCCATTTGAATTACTGCTAAACTTAAATATATGGTTAACACATACTACCCACACTAATGTAATATTATCTGAGATACCACACAGTAACTACCTTCGAGAACACAAAAATAATTATGAGCTCAGATATATATATGTGAGAGACACAACCATGCCACGTTTCTTGACTTGAATTATAGTAGGCATATAAACTATAATTATTTATTTACTCAGCACTTATGTCGCTCTCTTCTGAGGGAAATATTGCGTCAAGATTATCAGAGTCAAATTGTAAAATTAAGCAGAAACCAAAGTTATAGTGCTGAAGACAGGCAAATACAAACACAACTAATAGACAATTGTACTCAGACTTGTGAAAATGATTTTTGTAAAAGTGGCATCTCAAATAATAGTTTAATGTATCAAAATAGTGTAACTGTTAACATAAACAATGACAAGGAACGTAATGAAAACCATCAGAATTTATTTCGTCTATAACTATGTTTCAATTTTACATCAAAATATTGCAGGATTACTGAATAAATCAGACAGGTTAATGGTATGCTTGAATGAACTTAGTAATAATAAAACACATATTGACATTTTATGCCTTACAGAACACAACATGACATTTGATGATATTGACATACTAAATATCCCTAACTTTGACCTGATCTCATATTATTGCAGACACAACCGTCGGGGATAACAACGAATATCATAAAATAAATGCTATTGAACAATTATCAGCCCCTGATAAGGCTGAATGTTCAGCAATTGAATTACCCAAACATAGGATCAGTATTGTGTGCATTTATAGGCCAGCTATCTACAACAGGAAAAATTATAGCGGTTTCCTTGATATTCTTGAAAAGATGCTCTACTTTTTGTCCCGTAAATCAAATTTTAAAACTATACTATGTGGGGACTTCAATATTGATCTTCTGAAATCGAATAAGATAAAGAGCAAATTCGAGACAGCTATACAACAGTACAATATGAAATTCCACTTTAAACAAGCCACCCGTTACCCAAGTAAAACTTGCATTGACAATGTTATTCACAATTACATTGAAGGTAGCAAGAATGAACTATATTAGAAAATTCTCTGTCGAATCATACAGGACAACTTTTTCAAATCCCTGTAAAAAAACCTGCAGAATCAAATTCTGGTACGTAGACCAGAAAGATCATTCTCTGGAATTTCTCGAGAAGCTTAAGACACATTTGTCTCAATTAAGTTTCACAGATGTTTATGACAGCGATGACCCCAATGTAGCCTTCAATAATTTTCATGACTTGTTTCTACTCTTCCATGAACTGTGTTTTCCAGTCCGGAGGAAAAGAATGTTCACGACAAAAAAAAAACAAATGGATAACTAAAGGTTTACAACTCTGTTCCAAAAAAAGAAGAGAAATGCTTTGGAAGTACAGGCTTTCACCCAATGAGACCACTAAAACGCTTTTTAAACAGTATACGCGTAAATATAAACAAATTATTAATCTCACTCAAAAAGCTCAAAACACTTGTTTTTCAAAAACGCTGTTTTATAAGAGACGCAGAATCAAAATCTAAAGCGACCTGGGCAATAATTAATAATGCAAAACACAATTATCCAAAGCAACATATTGCAAGAATTTCAGTTGATGGTAAGTCTGTCACAAACACCAAAGATATTGCGCAAAACTTCAATGACTACTTTACTGACTTGATAAAACCTCAACAGAGAGATAGTTTTTCCACTGAAGTGAAAATTAATAAATGCAATTCTTTGTTCTTAACGCCAATAACGCCAAGTGAAACATGTGAAATAATAAACTCACTTAAGAATACTGAAAGTTTTGGGTATTCAATTCAATTCAATTCATTTATTCATACCATAAATTCATAAGAACACTTGGTAACGTCATTTACAAAAAGGCAAAGAATCTGTGTACATAATATGATAAAATAATCATAATCATTTATTCATAACATACCGTTACAACAACGCCAAAAAGAATAAAGCAGCTGTAAAGGGGCCTAGTCAATTACATGCCGCTGTAAAAAGGCTTTGTCGAAGACAATATAACAAATAATCAATACACACAGTATACAGATACTACATTAGTACAAACAATGTAACATCAAAAGTCTTAAAAATCTATTACTTTACCTTATTACAAGATTCTAATTTCGACACATTTCTCTTCCATACGTTACTATCTTTAACAAAGTCGTCTATATTATAATATGCCTTGCTCAATAGGTAGCTTTTTATTTCATTTTTAAACTTGGTTTCATTGAGGCCTTCCACTTGTACAGGGATTGCATTATAGAAGCGAATACCATTACATTTGAAAGAGTTATTTGTTTTCTGAAGTCTGCACTTAGGAAATACAATTTTGTGTTTATGGTGCGCTTTTGGATTCAGATCAGGTATGACGGGATAACCACGAAAGTTGTAAAGTACGTCAAATTCATTATAGCACCCGTAATTATACATGTTATAAATGTATGCCTTGAAAAGGGAATTTTCCCAGAAAAACTTAAAACATCAGTCATAAAGCCAATATTTAAAAAAGGAGACAGAGACAAATTATCAAATTACAGACCTATAGCCCTCATACCTATCTTAGCGAAAATATTAGAAAAAGCGATTTACCAAAAATTTAATGCGTAGGTATTTCGAAAATCAAAATATTAACTCATCAAGCCAATACGGGTTTCGAAAAAATAAAGACATAAATTTGGCCATTTATGAATTTTTTAAAGAGTATTTTGTTAAGAGTCACTGATAATATGGACAAGGGGAAATTAACGGTAGGCCTTTTCATGGATATGAGCAAGGCGTTTGATCGGGTAAATCATGAAATACTTCTAAGCAAGCTTTATGCCTATGGTGTGAGAGGGGTTGCAAATAGCTTAATTAGATCATATATCAGTGACAGATATCAAATGACAAAAATAAATGGAATTTGTCCTGATTCTCTAATTGAAAAAATATATTCATCGGAACTGAGAAAAGTAAATTCAGGTGTTCCACAAGGGAGTATCTTAGGTCCTCCTTTCTTCCTTGTCTACATAAATGACCTTCCTGACGCTATACAACATCCCGTTACATTATACGCAGACGATAGTACTATTTTATATAGGCAATAAGAAAGATATTGTTAACCTACAAACGGAAATAAATGAATCCTTGGCATTAACTATTGACTTTTTAAGTAAAATCGACTTAGAAGCTAATTTAGAGAAGACTAAAATAATTAACTTTAAACAAAGGCAGGGGTTATTGTATAGCCATAAACTTGACATAAAATATTGCGGGTACAAAATAGACGAAGTTGACTCAACTAAATTCTTGGGCCTCCACTTAGATAGTAAATTGACATGGGACCACCATGTCACACACACCTCCAAGCGCGTCAATCAATTTTCATACGCACTATACAAGCTAAGTAAAATTGCGAACATGGATACTGTATTGACAGCGTACCATGGCCGTGTTGCTTCTATGTTGAGATATGGAGTGAAATTCTGGGGAAATGCCACTAATAAATTAAGCCTTCAGAGCCCAAAAAAACTGCATCAGGGCTATGTGTAGATTGAGACAACGGCAATCATGTAAAAATAAATTTATCGAACTGGAATTATTGACCTTTCCTTGTATCTACTTTAGTGAGGTTGCTCTATTCGTGAAAAAAAACCCTGAACTTTTTCCTAAGTATGAACAAGGCAGTAGAAAGGAAAACAATGTCAAATTTACAAGGAGGGTAAAGACCACTCTAATGTTAAAAAGTGTGTTTTGTATGGCACCTATTATATACAATAAAATTCCTCAATCTATCCGTGAATGGAGCGACTTTGTAAGTTTTAAAAAAGACTCAACAATTTCTTATTATTCAAAGCATACTATTCCCTCAATTATTTCCTAACAGACAAGACTATTTGACTTATATTTTATATAATTTTAACATTCCAATTTAGTTTTTGTAATGTGACATGTAATTGTATGACATAATTTGATTATTTAATTTTTACTAATGCTTTATTATACCTTATTACTATACAAAATGTAACAGCTTGCATGCTGACACAGCGGGAACTGGAGATCCCTATTCTTATTTTGTAACATCAACTGTCACCCAGGACCACAAGCTCAATAAATGATTTGATTTGATTTAAAATAAATATTGCAGCAGCGTATGTCGCATCGCACACAAGTAGAGCTCTGTCTATTGAGCCGTCTGTAGACCGTCATGTCGACTGAAGACTGCAACCGCATATATTTACCTCGCCTAACCGCCATGAGATTTAGAGTATGATCGGTGAGCTTTTGGGTTCTATTTTGGCGTCGGCTCTTATAGAACTTTTTGTCACCAGCATGAACAGTTTCCAACTAGCCTGTCGTTTGTTTCGTCCACATCTAGGGTTCGAAGCGATTTTGAAGTTCGAGTTGAAAGTTCTCAAGATTTTCTATTTGAGCATAATTTGATCAGAGCGTGGACTTCATTAGACGCGATCTTTCGAACATAATGTTTAGATTCAGCGTGCCTCTTACCATAGGTACGGTGATCCGATCTACTTACGATAAGTACTATTGTGTCGGTACACGATAAGTAGGTACACCTAGCTAATGCACCCAGCCCAGGGGGGGCGAGGTTATGACCCCATAGCCCACCTGGATCCGCGCCTGCTGGCGGCGGAATTCCACTACTCAATTCCACACCCTCATATCAAATTGGACAGCAGGCACTGTTAGGCACCTCTGAAGCAGTCTGCTTGTTTATTATTCTTACATAAAATACAAAAACTAAATATACATTTTGAATGATGAGTGCGGATCCCACCAAAGCTTACAAAGTAGGGGTGAAACGACTGCCTCAATGTCCTAGGCCCGGTGATGGACTAGTCGTTTCTTTTATTTTACATAATATTACATTAAACATAAATTAAAACTTCAATCTCCAATAACATCTTTTATTGGGTCAATTGCTGTAAAACTAATTAATTATATACCTACCTACATAATAATATTAACCACATAGTTGGCATTATAAAAATCTAAAAGTATTTTAAGTAAGATTAAACAGTAATATTTATGTTACTTAATTAACAACACTAACCTAGCAACTTTTTGTACTTAAGGCAAGCAAACAATGGTGAAGTATTTTTTTTTTAATGACGTACATAATTATATTCTTATATTGGTAAGGCACTAAAGGAATGATGATGTCAAGTAACGGAAAGAACTCATTTACGAGCTAAACTGGTTTCACCATCACTTTTGCTTTGTGTTTGAGTCCGTTTTCTGGGAATCTGTCCATAGCTAAGTTCTCCTTCACTTCTCAAAGGGAGAATCCCTGTAGAATGCAGAGTGTAGCTGGTTTTAGAAACCGTTGACGATGAACTGTACTCTGATATAGATGGAATTCTTTTCTTAATTTTTTTCCTTATTCTAACTTCTCCCAAACTACTGACCTCTGAGGACGAGCTACATGCGTCCAAAGAACTAGAACTGCTGACTGATGTTTTAGTAAAAGTTTTATTATTCAAATTAAATTTTTCCACACTTTTATTAGACCTCGATGGAGATTGATCACCTAAATTTGAGAGAACTTCGCGAGAGGTCTGTGGAAGACGCAAACTGAACCGTGGCGCCGATAGATTGACCGATATATCGTCCGGTTCATCTGTGATGTCAATCCTTTGTTCTTCCTCGGTTACGACGACTATCGGACTGGTCTGTTGATGAACGGGCACGGACAAAAGAAAGGGTGAAGTGGGTCTCGTCTTAGTCTTCCTAGGTGATGTCATAACACTTTTCACATGTGCTGGAGATGTCTGAGTATTTTTAGGCAACGCTGTCACATTTCTTCTTACCTCTTCCTGTGTATTTTCATTGGAAATAGCCGGTTTATTGATATTTTTCTCTAGCAGGTCCCCGTACTCGTCGATTATTAGCTTTTTTATAAAATCTTTTTCAAGTTCAAACATCTTTTCTACTTCTCGCCGTGGATCAATGGCAGGCCACAAATCATTGTGAATGGGTTGAATGTTTTGTCTGTCGTTGCGCGGACTAGTTTGTGTTTCTTTGGGTGTAATTTTCTCGGAGCCGGTGCTTTGCGTAGCCGTGTCATGCGTGGCGACAGAGTGAACAAATTCAAATACGTCCACTGAATTCTTGAAGGAGAGGTTCGTAGTTTTGGTATAAGTAGTATTTTTTCTACAAGACGGACCTGGCTTAGGGTCATTGTATAAATCATTATCAGCAGTGTGATTTTCGTCATCGCTGTCGGTACTATTATCATTTGTATGATTTTCTTTTTTCGCGGATGTTTCTTCACGTTCATCGTCAGTTAAATGATTTTGACTATGAGACTTGTTACTTTGATCGGACTTCTCATCTTCAAAGTCGTCAGCGTAACTATCATTTATCTCTACAGTATTATTACTTTCAGTAGAATTATTTTGTGGTTTCTCAACTGGTATATTATCTTTTTTCTTTTGTTTTTTAAACAACGTTTTCTCAACATTGCGTTCTATGTTAATCACTTCCTGTAATAAATTTTCATCTGATGTAGTTAAAATAGGATTTTCGTTGTCTTGGACTCGATGGTTTCTAGGGCTATTTTTATGAAAAGAATTTTCTGTACTGCTTAAGAGTTTATCCAAAATAGGACTTAACGGCATATCGGTTTTACTGGCTATGTCTGATATTTCACGTTCTATGTCACTGACTCTTACTCCGCCTAATGTTAAATGGGAGTATGGAATATATTCAGCATTATTTAAAACGGTAGTTTTCTTAGCTTCGTTAGTTTTCTTTGGGGATGTTTTAAGTAATACTTTTTTTTTTTAGAGCCGCTGGATCCGTACACTATACTTAGCTTTTTCTTCCAGTCCTCCACATTTAAACGTACACGTTTTTCTTTTTGCGCGGTGGTATTTTTTTTAGTGCGTTCCCTTTTTGCTTCTTGCTTTTCCCTTGCTGATGTCTTGGGAGAATATTTCATCGTGGATATTATACGTTTTTGGGTATTATGAAAAGCTCGTGTATCAGAATCTACATTATTTGTGGATCCACTGCTCTCGCAAGTGGACATTTTTGACACTTTTCTTACAGGGTGACTTATAAGATTATCATGTGATTTGGTTGGTAGCGGTTTCAGTACAATATCGTGCGATACCGTTAATACCGATACATTATTTTTATTTGTATTTATTTCTTTCGCTTCTTTACTATCAGGCACTATTTCTAACTGAAGCACTTTCTGCTCTTTTAGTTCACTCCTTATACTAATGCTTGGCATATTTTGAACTTTTAAAAGTTTCCTTGGAGTTTCTGTAACTTTAGGTTCGACATATTTAAAAGAAAATTCGTTATAAGCCACTGCAGGTGCATCATTGATAACTTTACCATTATTAAGCTTCTCATTCACTCTATCTTTATTCTCACCACTGATTTGTATTATATTAGTTCGAGATATTCCTAAGCTTCTATGAATAACTGGCCTCCTAGGTACCGGTGTAGGTTTTACTCCAACATCGGTATTAATTATTTTGGCTGTCCGGTGTTTATTGGCTCCGTCAATCGTGTCGTTTCGCAGCTTGTTCTGACGTGGTACGTGAAGTGGTTTTTCAACTATTTTGTGACCGTGGAACTTCGCATTAACGATCTCCTCGATGTGTACTTTTTCGTTGAACTCATCATCGAGCGGAGTCGGCACCGTTTTGACTTGCACGCCTGGCTCGTGGTATTTAGACAGCTCTCCGGATAGCAGCTTTAAGTCGTCAGCGGTCGATTGCAGCATCTCATGCAGTTTCCTTAGAATGATTTCATCTTCGGGCCTTAGTGCGGGCTCAGGATTCCATATATCGTCGTCTATGATGCTGACCATTTCAAACTTTTTGCTGCTCTCAACCTGTAGAATTAAATTTTCGGAATTAGTTTTATTGAATCAGCACGACTCAATTATAAAGAACTTCTATAGAAATTAACTGAGATATTTTTCTGCTGGTCTATTTAGAATATACCATGCGTAAATTGAGAAAACTCGCATTGCTTAAGACTTAACCAAGGTAAATACTCATATTGTATTTTTTTTACTTTAGGGTACCTACATTGCTTTTGAAAGTAAAACAAAGTGAGTATAACATTGATCGTACACATAAAACAACAAAGATTAGAACTGAAGGTCAAAAGTGACCGCTTTAAGACTATTATAACAACAGCGAAGCAGCTTTGTATATACTTCTATGTTTGTGTTCCTTACGAATTTAATCACCGTTAGTATCATAGTATCACTCGTTTCGCTCCTCTCGATATAGACAATAAATTGTTTGACCGTCAGCTTGCTTATTGACCAACAACGATAAATGAACCATTCAGAAAGATTTTTAAAATTATTTCTTACTACCTATTTATATAATACTGAATTTCCACTCTCACTCTCAAGCAAGGGTGGTCTAGACTGAAAAGTTTTTAGTGCAGACCGGGTGGACTAATCTGAATAGCAAAAGTCGCCTCTCAGCTTCCATCATCAAGAAATGCTATAATATGTATTTTTGTTACAATTGGTCGATTTTAATATCTGGTCGTTTTAAGCCTACTTGGTGTTATAGTCTAAGATCCCGCTATACAACGACCTTCACCGAGCTGTTTATTGGATGAAAAGTGTTGTATACGTAATTTAATATGTCAACAAATATATTGCAAATGGGTTGCCTAAAAAATTTCAGTCCAGAATATGATTAATTAAGTTTTTTTTTATATTTCACTTAAATTGATTGAATTTCAGAAAGAACTATATAACATAACTTATTATTTTGGCTTTACTCAGTGTTTACGAAATCTCATGCAAATATTTTCAAACAATAAAAAGTTTTAAACAAACTTTCATCCCTTATTTCACCCCTTTGGAGGTTGAATTTTGAAAAATGCTGTAATACATAATTCATTATTTTGATCATGCTCAATTCGTGTGATTTTTTATGCGAATACGTTTAAGTAATAAAATGTTTCATACGAACTTCCATCCCGTTTTTTACACCCTTAGGGGTTGAATTTCGTAATGATATTTTGTAAGCACTGAGTAAAGCCAAAATAATAAGTTATGTTATATAGTTTTTTTCTAAAATTCAATCAATTTAAGTGAAATATTTAAAAAAATAATTTTCAATTGTTAATTAATCATATTCTGGACCGAAATTTTTTAGGCAGCCAATTTGCAATATATTTGTTGACATATTAAATTACATATAAAACACTTTTCATCCAATAAACATCTCGGTGCAGGTCGTTGTATAGCGGGATCTCCTACTAGTAGGGTAAATCCTCTACTGCTCTAGTGGGCCCAGTAGGTACGAATGTTAACTTTTGAATAATTTAAATCCCGTTTGAAGCAGAAGGAAATATTGTCTTCCTTTCCACGCATACTTACGCGACTTTAACGGAAACACATTGAGAATGAAAATACTAACCAAATATCGATCGACTGGGTACTGCGGGGCTCTGGACCTCATCTGTTCGTCAGGCACAGGGGCTCCGGCATCCTCTCGTTGGGGCCGCTGCTGCGGTCTGTGGGACAACGGGATATTGGTTACACGACAGAACAGAAGCGCGTGATGGTGGCGCGTCTATTATTAGTACATCCAGGAGTGTGCCCATAGATGTAGTATAAGGAAACGTAAACTCTTTGAGTGTGCTCTTCATCTCTATTTCAGTAGTGAACCGCATATATTACGGATATAAATTCCTAATGCGTGGAATTTGGTTTTAGGGTGGTATAAAAATAAAAATATCCGTCCAAATTAATATCGAACTTAAATATTGAAGTACGAGTTCGACCACCTTTGGTGACAAGAAGCTAAGAAATAAATACTTAGGGTTATATGTCTCTGTCCTTGATTAGGAACTTTTTGACTCGCCCTTGTCATCAGATTAATTTGATTTACCCCTCACCCCAACTACCTCGGATTTGTAATTTGTACAACATTCTATTAGTCAAGCCCTTTCATTTGATACCCATCTTGAGGAAGTTGTGAAAAAAGAAAGGTATTTTGCCATTTTCTGGTAGCGGCCATCTTGGATTGTTTATGTCATAGTGAATAATATTCTATTTATTTATTGATTCTATTGATTTGATGGTATTGTTTTTATACATCTTTATTTTTTTGACGGAAGTATATATCTGTTTGCCTATTTTGTGCAGATATATTGCGTTCCTAGTTAAAAACGCGTTTCCGTTACAGAACGTTTTACATAAATACAGAGATAGAAACTAACTAAGCGAAAAGTTTGTAACACCGTTAGTGACTGTCGTCATCTTTTCTCTAAGAAGGAACTCACCGGGCCCGCCCCTGAGGTACTAACTATTACTATAATATGACTTGACTTTTTGATTATGACTGCGGCGATCAGAAGGATAAAAGTATACGCCCCACAAAAAAAAATTTATTGTCTGTAAAATTGGTTTACAGACGACAGTTTAACGTGACAACGTCATCACAAAACATTGATAAAATGATTGCATACAATAGAATCGAGTAGAAAAACAAGAACAAGATTAAAAATGTTGATTTACCCCCGACTATCTCAGATTTGTAATCTGTATAACATTTCACAGTAGAACCTAAGTAGTTATAAGTTAAATTCCAAGGGAAACAAAAAATATTTTCAATTATAGAGGTTTTAAGTCATCAAGGGTTTTAGTTTCGGGCTCTGATGGAAAGGTAATTTTTTGAAGTTATAGAGGTTTGAGTTATCGAGGTTCTACTGTACTAGTCAAGGCAAATTCATTTGAAACCCATATTGAGGGAGTAGTGAAAAAGAAATGTATTTTGCCATTTTGTGGTGGCAGCCATCTTGGATTTGAAATTTGTCACAGTGCATAGTAGTCTATTAGTCAAACCCTTTTAATTGCTACCCATAATGAGGTAGTAGTGAAAAATAATGTAATATGCCATTTTGTGGTGGCAGTCATCTTGGATTTGAAATTTGTCATGGTGTGGTATTCTACTAGTCAAGCCCTTTAATTTGATACCCATATTAAAGTAGATTGTGAAGAAATATATTGTCCGCCATTTTGTGGAGGCAGCCATCTTGAATCGATATTAACTAAACATTCCTAAGAACCAGCTCACGGAAATTAACCTTCAAATAAAAAAAAAAACCGCATCGAAATCGACCCATCCTTCGAGCTCTTCGGTGCCACAGACAGACACACACACAGACAGATATCGACGTCAAACTTATACCACCTCTTTTTTTAATGAAAGTATCCTACGTAATTCATAATAAGCTATCTGCTATTGAAAATCCCGTTAAAATCAGTAAGCACGTTTCATAAATTAGCTGGAACGTACCGACAGACTTTTTGTTTGAGGAAGTTCCATAGACATACTTTCCTGTGCATTTATAGAAAACTTGGAATTACAAACAGACATTTCAATTTTGTTCATACAGATAGATAGATGGCCTATGTATATTATTATTACTGCACCCGGCGACCGATGCTATTTTTTTAATAATAAAAAAATAAATACTTTAAATTATACTAGTAATCTAATTTTTGAAATGCAAAAATAATTTACCCTAACTTAACGGGACAATGAGCGTTACGGGACAATAGATAGACAGACAATGAGGGTAACGGGACAATGAGTCATGCTTTTTCGTGCATGCAGCCAGCGGTCATCGATTTATTAGACGTCACGTCAAAAATATATTTAAATCCTTTTTTTCCAATGAAATATTTCGAGAATAGTTTATCCTGGCATCTCAAATAGATACTAATTGAAAACTAGTCTCAAGTATTCTTAACTCTTAACATCTCCATACGGTTAATTAATTTTTCATTCCTGTTGGTTAGGAAACGATGTTGCTGTGCCTAATACCATAAGTGGGATAGAAAATAAAGGCGGAAGTGTAAGGTGATCATGATGAAAGGACTCTGTTAGGGTATATAAGTAAAAGTGCTATGTATATAAAATCACATCAATTGTATTTCACCAACATGTACATTAACGTCTTAAACGAAGCATTTCACTTGCTGCTTACAGTAAGAAAATTATACAGATTTTGTCGTGGTCGTCGACTCTACACACAAGCCTATGGGTAAAGGCGGACTAAAACCGTGTGATATGTTAAATGTACGGCCAGCAACATATTAGATGACAACGGTCTCAAAATCGCACCTTGGGGCACACCAAAATGTTGACCAAAACGTTCAAAGTTCCAGTGGAACCATTATTCTCGTTGTTGTTTCGATAAAAAGAAGAATTTCATTGCAGTAAAAATGAAATGAATTCATAAACATAATACACAATGTAGCAAATGAAGCACAAGCGATCGTGTTTAGAAATGCTTCATTTTAAGAAATAACACTTCAATACTATTCTTCAATTTTCTTACAAAAATAAATAACACGTACATTTAACATATCAAAGCGTCAAAAAAAATGAGCACACTTTGTGCTTACAATATTTATCTTTGCCACTTTCGGCGATAATTAATTATACAAGACAAACCCATTCTGGGCGACTTCCATTGATAATACTAAATATCAATTTCGAATCTATCAGAATAACGACAGTAAGTTAGAAGACATTGCAAATAGTGTTAATACAAAACACTTAACGCTGATTAACCAATTAACTAAAAAATAAGTCGGTATTAATCATAAAGCAGAAGGAAACAAATACGCAAATAATTTCAAATTCATCAATATTAGAGAAAAATCAGAACATATTACGAATTTTTAAGACTTTCGTGATCACAAAGAATGCAAAAAAATTACAAAACATAATATCGAGTTGACATCTACTAATACTGAAGTAAAAGCCATCATGTCCGTGTCGGCATCGAAACCACATCGTTAAAATTATTTACAAGTAGATAAAAGTATATACAGGGCACAAGTATTTACACATAAATACCATCTAAAATAAATAATGGACATTTCAATTTAATTGAATGTACTAATGTGAAAATGTTTAAAGACTAAGTTATTCGTCTCAATACACAGTTACACGCTAATGTGATTCCAGTAGATACAGGCAATACATAAATTATATTATTAGACGAGACTTACAGTATTACACTAGGATTCATACGATGACGTCCAACGTCAGTTCCTCGACTAAGAGAAATCGAGTCAGTGACGTTTAATCAAGAGAAAGACAATCTAACATCAAAATTCGATCAGATCGTATCAAAATTGAATATAAACGGTCGTAGACTGATAGCTTTCGAAATTGACGCACACTACGAATCGTTTAACATTACGCCATATATAATGATAATTATAATGATTACTTCACTTTTTACAAATATAGCAGCGAGTTTTAAGAGTTCCTATAACGGCCGCGTGGACGCGGTTCTGACAATTTGACATTTCACAAAATGACTAGGTACGCCCCTCGTATGCAGAGCATCTCGCTAATACTGCACGCCGGCGCGCGCTCTCTCCAGTACGTTAACTTATCCTTACAAAATAATTAACTGAAACAACGAGCACATCCAAGATGTACACGACAAACCACAATTTAGAATTTCCGATTGAAAATAAAGACGATCTTAAACCGTAAGAAAAGGTAAATATAGAGAACAATCACCAGGCCGAATGCGTCGTCGAACGTAGTACAGTAACGGAACTCGATCCACTCTGAATAAATCGCTTCATAGCAAAATAACAAATGATCGCGCGCTTTTAAGTATAAAATACAACTATACTTACACCGGCTCCCGTCTATACACGATGCGTGCGCTTCAAATATTCAAAAACTACGTTTTTACAATCAGTACTTTTGACTACATAATAACATGTCATGATCATTTATATCGCATAATACTCGTACAGTATAAGAATCACATAAATAAATGCCAAGTTCACTATGGTTCGGGACCTAAAGGTAACTAAGAAAATGGCATCCGAAGAAATCTCCGTTCTCGAGCCGATAGCCGCCGCAGACCCCTCCGCGTATACCGCGGATGTCTACACGGGCAAAGTAAAATGATCCAAATATTTTCAAAATAGATATGTAAGAAAGCCAGAGCGTTCGAAAACGCCATGTCGGCATCGTCGGAACAAACAAGAGTTCAACGTGTCATAGTCACAAGCCCTCGACAGGGCAGAAAATGAGACCGGAATCGCTCGATCTCGTCGAATCAACTAAAGTAAGTGTACTATTTACAAGATATTATATACAAGAAATCATGTGGGGCGCGCGAGAGTGCGCGCCAGTCGCCGCGGGGCCGCCGCCAGGCGGCCTCGAGCCGCGGCCTCCTCCGCCGGCCGGCGGAGGGACAAGAGGAACATTCGAGAGGTCGCGCCGCCGCTCTAGGTCTCGCGCTCCTTTTTCGGCTTAAACTCCTCGCCGAGAATCGTGGCTATCTCTCCCTGCATGAAAGCCCAAGGGACGGTCGAATTGGCCAACGGACATTTTTCGCCACTCGGACAGTAAACCTGGAAAGAAAAAGTCTATGTTATTTCTGATATTTACCGAAACAGGCATTTAATCTGACAAGATATAGAAAGATCGTAGCTCACCTCTGAACCTTGCTGTCGCTTAATGGAGTCCCGGGAGCAGGGGAAGCAGAACTTGTGGTGCGGCTGGCTAGGGCACTGCACGAAGTGTGTGTCCTCGAGCCGCTCCTGGCACAGCGTGCACTTGAGCAGCGGCGCAGGCGCCGGCGCGCCGGCGTCCGCGCCCTCGCCCACCTCGGTCGACGTTACCGAGGTCGTCGACGACACGTGCCGGGAGCCCGACGACCGCCGCCCGCCGTTCGACCCTGTCGGACCGGAGACCACTAGTTAGCTACCGTCTGCTAAACGACATTTGCAATGGAACACTCTACGCGGACTCTACAGCAGACTGTAGCCGGACGGTTGGGGCGCAAGCGGTCGTCGGGTCGCCGTCGGCCGGACGCCCGCCCGGTTCCGACCCGTCGTACGGTATTGTACATGTTACGAATGCGTTTAAGTAACGCTTCAGCAATTCACATTTTTTTGCACGTCACTGATATAGTTTACAGAACCGGTTTAGGAACGACTGAACTGTATTCAACAAGTTTAGCGTTGCTTATGACCGAGACAGTTAGGAATTCACAATCATCTTCGTTTATTCTTGTTAATGAAACACAATACGAGTATACATATTGCCTTGAAGGCAAAGAATTAAGAAAACTAAGTAAGGATCCAGTAAAGGATAGTATATAGCCGTGATGTCGTGACAGTGTTAGTTTAACGGGAGCATTGTTAAGAGCCGATGAATACCTGAGGAGTTGGGCGAGTGTTGACTGGAGCGGCTAGCGGAGCGCTGCGGCGGCGGCTGCGGCGGCGAGCCGCCGGCGGACCGCGGCGAGCCGGGCGGCAGCGTGTCGGCCACCGACATCAGCGCCGCCATGGGGCTGGGCCCCGCGCCGGCGCCCGACACCGGCGGCGAGCCGGCCGCGCGGCCCAGCGGCGACCCAGCCGATCCGTTTGTTAGTGGAGCTGCGCTAGCGTACCCTGGAATAATTTATTCACCGATATTATTCAACTCTTGCAAGACAAAGGATCATCGAGCAGGAAATTTAACCACTTTCCTCATTAACAATACGAGTACACAAATTGTGTTTTACGGTATTCATATTTACTTCGATGTTATAAATAAGGAAATAATGCAGCTACATCCTGTTTTTGCTTATATTGTTTTATACTCAAAAGCCAATGTTGTCAAAGTTTGTTGAGAAACATATCTCCCATGAATAACTATGATAATGTCGATTATTTGGTTGACACAAAGCCCAAGTTAAAGCAACGAATGCCACATAAATGCCGAAGGCTCATTACGACGACTTGGTAGATAGTGATGAAATTTAAATAGATGTAATAATTTCGCATAAATCAGTGGAAAAGTAAAATGAATCGTAGTTGTCAGCGATCGAAATAGTATCTGGCACGAGACGTGATTTGAAGCGCTCGATTTGCTTTCGTCGGTGCGCTCTGCGGCACTCCGACAGCATCGTTTCTATTTGTCCGAATAACCTCACATTCAATGTTGGATGACACATCGTTTGCGGTGGACCGACAGATAGTAAAACACGTTCACACACGCATATAATGTTATTTATATAGCGTGTGTTAATACGCGCTACGTAGTGAGCGGCGATGTGTCACTGCTTGGTCACAGAACGTGGCGCTTGGCCGACCGGCCTTTCAGTACTACTCCAACAGTAGACGTATAGGTAACTATAATATTGAAACGATATGAATTCTACACTCTACCATGCACAGAGTCGTATCACAAAAAAGGAACCGAACACGCGACGCGACGTTGCCAAACCGCTCGCGATGTGGGTACCGTATCTTTGTATAGGTAGTTAGTTACACGGTCGTTGCTATGTTGTGAAACGTTTATTGCAAAATATCCAGCTAATTCACGTCGATAAACACACCAACGTCAATAGTATAGCTTATAATTATGATAAAAAAAATATCTAGGAAGTATTACCGATTATTAAGATGTTACCGATTTATATTACTACAATGGATTTAACGAAAGCTTTTTATCAAATTATACCATTTCCTTACACAACTGCAACAGTGTAATTCAAAAGTTGCCAACTAGACAGGATAGACTTTTCGTTCACACTACTAAAATTACATTGGAAATTAAGTATGAAAATCCTTACTGGAAACAGAACTATTTTTATTAGAACGAATTTTGATGTCAGCAAATAACCTAGACGACATGCTACTGCAATGTACGTCTTCCAAAGATATTATATATTAAACGAGAGTGATTTTATCTCTCAAGTAAAAATCAACATAATATCATAAGTTCATTTCAATTACAGTTTTGACATAATAGCGTGCGAAGGGTATAAGTTATGGTCGGGTAGTTCTGTTGTTGGCGCGAAGGCACGGCCCATATGGCAGCGATGACGTCACGCTCAGTGACCTTTTTGGCCGACGGCTTGCGGCGGCGACGGCCGCCCTGGTACACACGCCAACGGAATGTGGTCGAGCGACTCTGCCAAGCGTAGGCAGGCGCTATATTTTTTCGCCCGTCGGCCTACCTACATACGTACGCGAGCGAAAATGTCGTCACGCGACGTTGCCACACCGCGTGTCGTGCATGCATTCACGGCGCGGTGCCGCGTTTACATTACGTGTGGGTGTTTGTACGCAATGAGTTTGTGTGCGAGAGGCCGCGGGCGCGGGCGCGGAGTCGCTTTCGAGAACGCTCAACCAACCAGTCTAACCGGTTTCGTATTTATGGCCTGAGTTAATGCACCTACTTAGATATGAAGCCAGTGGCGGACGTTCGCTTGCGCAAAACAACCACACTCATCCGTCTGGACCACGTCCACTTCATCTGCCGCACTAGTATAGATATCGTAAAACCGCGGCCTTTTTGTCTGTTTATATTTGACGTTAATTTTGTAATAATATGAAAGTTATATAATAAAAAACAGCATTGTTCTTTAGTTTGATAACATTTACAATTAGTATATAGATTCATTGACCCCTATAAATAATAAACTGTAGATTCTACTACCAAAGAATATATAAGCAAAAAGATATAACAATGCTGTCCATAAATTAATTAATTTTAGATCCGATCTTTTGATTTTATCCTTCTATTGACTGTATGTATATAGGCAAATAGGTATATGCAATTGCAATATTATATTATGCTTTTGGTCTCTACTAGTTATTGTGGATTCAGTCTTCCTCATTTGTTTTAAAATCAACCATGTTACATGACTACTAGCTCTATTAGAAGGAGAGTATTTAGTTAACTTGGCGCCCATTTAGATCTCACTTCTTTTGTCGTTGAAGTCAACAATCGAGCCGTTTATCACAGTATTGAACTTGGCTCTTATTTTACATTTATGGTTTTGATGGGATTTTGTTTATCACAAAACATTTTTCTTAAAAAAACATTTGAGTACTTGAATGTAATTTAGTACTTTAATCTGATGTACATATTATACGTAGTGTTTGTTTTATACTAGTCATCTGACCGATAGACAGATAGATGGTCAAATTTTCCTATCAATATTAAAATCCCAGATATTGTAGTCTCAGGTCATCAATCCGGGCCTTTGTTTCAGTTTGGGTATTTGCACAATTTTGTTGACGTTTCTTGTTGTTATTGAAGTCCACTACTATAAATTCAATACTTTTTACACAGGTAATAAGTGATTCAGTAAGTAAACATTAAATGTTAACAAGTATAAAAAAAAACAAGCCTTCCAAATACATAAATATTGCTATCCCAAACTGGGCAATGAGGTCGCTATAAAATATGCCATGAAATTGAAAATGTTATATTAAATATTTGCAACATAAAAACGGATACATATGCGTGAGTAGATTTTTTAATTATCCAAAAAAACTGTCTATAAATAATGGAAGTTTTATAAATTGTGTTTCTTGTAAATTTGAATCTATTCCCGATGATATAGAAGAATATTACTAAATTTTTAATCACGTGAAAGCATTTTAAGATGAAACCTATTTATACTAAAACAACTGATGAATCAACAAAGACAATTTTTTTGAACTTTCAAAATTGTAAAAAAAATTTTGAAATGTATAAAAAAATCATGATTTTGAGAATGTATGAAAAACAGAATGTAGTGCCGAGATGTAAGGAATTAGACATTTCAATTATGAATTAGGACATTACAACAGAAAAAGACTCACCATTTGATTTGAAAGAAGAAGCATCGAACGACGGTGTGCGTATTGGATGTTTCTCCTGCTTCACGAACCGATCAGGCGCAAAAGATGTAGCTAAGGACACTGCCGGCAACGAATCACCCCGAGTTAGAGGCGGGCGGGCGTGATCATCCAGCAGCCTCTTGGCCGGTTCATGATGGTTTTGGTGATCATCTTCATCCAAGGGCCTTTTTAAAGTGAGACCTGGCGCCAACCGCGCAGCTCCGTGCGTCGGCAGGTGGTGAGTGGGTATATGTGATAATCTTCTGCCGTCGTGATCATCTCGTCGAGCCCCGTACTCCGCCAACAGGCCGGCACTGGGGGTAGGGCGCTGGTGATGCAACGTGAACCCAGACGTCGGGGTGTGGACGTGATGCGCCGGCGGCGCCGGCTGTCCCCTGGCCGCGGTGTCTGCTCCATTCTGGTGCGCCTCTAGAGGAGCCCTGTGAGCCCCTTGGCGTGCGAAGGGCCGCGGCCCTCCTGGAAGCCATGGGCGCGCTTCAGTTGGCGGGCCGTGTCCAGCACTACCTCGATGCGGTCCGCGCCCTCATAGTTGACGCAGCCCCGGCACACCGCCTCGGAGAAGTCGTGCAACATCGCCCACGGCATGCGGGGCAAGTCGCACAAGTAGCAGTGCTGCCGCTTTTGCATCACCGACATCTCGCCGCCGGGTGTAGCTCGGAGCGCGAGAGATCGGCTTTCTTCGTTTCTCTTGAAAATTGTCACTGATTTATTTTACCGGATAAGAAAAACACCTTCACCATGTTACACCAGAGCACTGAGAATAATATCACATTCGACTCCGCGAACGCTGTAAGCCAGAGGTGCGGAACGTGTGAGGCACTCGCTTCGTGGGCTGGTCGGGGACAGACTGAGGCGAGCGCGCGCGGCGCGTTCCGCGGGGGGCCCGGGCGGCGGCGGCGGCCATTATCGAGCGGTGACGTCAGCGCGCGCACCGCGGCCGCGACGCGCCGTTACCCGCGACGCGGATGCGCCGCGCGCCGCCGCCGCCCCGCCGCCGCCCGCCGCCGCCCCCCGCCGCCGCCGACACTACTAGCGAACGAGAGCGCGGTACATACTACACACCGCTCACCAGATGCAATGAGATTATTATTACCTACACGCCAGACTCAATATCACTGCAAAATGTAGCGCACTGTACTACGACTTCGACTGATACCTACTCCCGGATGTGGAATGTGATAATATTGTATTCAATGAAAATGATGACAATATTAATGTTGAGTTTACAAACAGAGTTTGTACTGACGATGATAAAGACTGTGAATGAGAATTAGCTAGGCTATTATAGAAAAGTTATTTCTTTTCAAGTAAATAACGGATAATTATTGGTATTACCCAAGTACCTACCTCAAAATAATGAATAAGTTTATGAGCTTGGAAAACAACACGGAGGTGGAAGAAATGAAATTAATGAAGATAGCTCATGGAATTCAGTTTGAATAATAAACGGTTCCTAAAATGTTTACTTGATTAGAACATTAACGAAATGAATCACGCACCGGGGCGGCGCGGCGCGGCGGCGGCGAGCGCCACGCACGCTGCCAGGGCCCTCGATTCCGCTAACTACTATCTATGTTATTCAACGAAAGTAAACAGCTTCTGCTGTGGAATAACAATCAGCGTTAGCGCGTATAAGCAAGGCGTTCTATGCATTAAATTTCAATCTATTCTCGCTCGGTTTCCTTTCTGACATGACGCCTGCATTCTAAATTATTATTATTACTCGAGTCGGATCCGGCTGGGAGACGGGACGGGAGAGGGCGAGGCGGGCGGGGGACGAGGCGCACGACCGGTGTGGCGGCCATCTTGAGACGTGACGTCACGTGACGAGTCAGCCAAGCGTGCGGCCCGGCAACGTCGCACTGCCGCCATGTTGCCGTTGCCGCTCATCGCTTTTGTGCTTTAATAATAATAATGAAGCCGCAATCGTTTTTGTAAGCGTTTGAGGATCCGAGTGAAACAGTTATGCGGCGGCGGCCAGGTAGACGCGCCGGAGCGGTGAACGGCGCTGAGGACTGCGGGCTACGGCCGCAGCCGAGATAACACTTCGCTTCGTAGTAAAAATTCTCAGCAAGCTGCGTGGGCGCACATCGATAATAACGACACATTTACGACAGCGTCGACGAATTTCGGCAAACGATCTCATCATTTTAATAAATTTTACTAGCAAATGCGAAATATAATAATAGTTCTAAAAGCAAGTTCAATATCATCACAATAAATTAGATGACACATCTTAAATACGTTCAGAGAAAGAGTCAAGAGATCGAAACCAGAAATAGGTAACTTTGGTCCAGTCCAGGCAACGCACCGACAGCACCGGACGTTAGTCCATACCGCCCTGTAGTCAACTGGGGCATACTCATCAAATAACTCTGAGTTATAGTCTATGGAAATGTAATTTAAAAGTGGTGTGTCAATAAATTATAAATGCCACAGCAGTGAAACAACTGGCTATTTCAGTAATTCATTTCATTTATTCTGTCGACACATAATCGTTTCTAAAAACGTTTCAGTGTAGGTACTTATTCAATTCAAAACATTCACATCACCTGTCATTTAAATAATTTGCACAGATTTTAAAGAGGATCCTCTTTCACTTAGAATTAGAACAGCTCTAATGTGTGAACTGTGAAAAAGTGGCACCAACTTAGGGTTGCCATCTGTAAAGTTTGGGAACCAGGACAAGATTCGTGAAACCCCCCGGATTTTCCAGATTATAGAGCCCATAACCCGGACATGTCAACATTTTTTTACACATAGTTATGTGTAAAAAATGTTATTATCTCTTCTTACATTGAGATGAAGATGAAATCCTGCCCGGACGCTGCCCTGACGCCGTCCAAACTAGGATAAATCGGAGGAAACCTGGATGAATGGCAACCTTATACCAACTGCATACCACCACGGTACTGATTCTGAAAGGAATCCGAACGACTAAAATTCAGAACGACAACGACAAAGAAGAGTGGCTTGATTTCGTGTCGAGATCAATCTGATTACGTTGTGAATCAGAGTGTACAGGTGAAGCATGTATTTATATATGTGTAAAAAAATAAACATTATTTGATATGAAACGAAATTTATTATACACATAGAGCAACAAAACACATGTATAAGTACATTTTCAAGTCTAAAATTACAATGCTTAATACGGTCCGTATGTGTGGGTACAAGTATGATCAGTGGGCCGCAAACTAAGCTCATAGTTTGTATCTTGACGCCTGAGTGCATAAAAACAAATATCGTTCTGTGTACGATTGAAAAAACATAAATATTTAAGTATTAAATACCGTTAATATGTTTATGACATACTACATATAGAACCGCAAGACTGCCATACATCGTTAAACTACTAGATATTTTGTCCGACTACAACGGTTATAACTAAATACCCGATAGCAATGTCTGTAAAACCCACAGAAGTAGCAACTAAAACTACAAGCAGATAACGATGAGATGATGAGAAATAAAACAAGACTAGGAGCTTGAAACGACAGCACAGTTTCATGGATAACGTTCCCAAGACCCGAACGAAAAGATTTGATGCAACTTGTTATTCGAACAGCTGACATAGCCCGAATCGGTGATATTACCAATGGCTGGAATATTGGGGTCTTCAAGTGAATCAAAAATATTACCTATTACCACAGAATAAATGAGGTGTACACGACAAAAGCAGAGTAGTCGAATTTAGACTTTTTGTAACAATTATTAACAGCGGTTAATTACAGCGGTATCGTTGGTTTCCCACTCAACAAGCCTGTATAGGGAAAACCAAAATTCAGAGGAAACAACAATACTCTAACTACCTAAGCGTCGTGTTCAAGACAATCAACAGTTGACAGTTACAACTAAACAAGAAATATCAGTAGAAAGTATTACAGAAGAAAGTGAATCGGTTGATTTTAGATAAATGTGCTTCATTAGAAACGGCATGGTCGTTAACATCATGCGAGATTCTGGTCAAGTTTACGCCTAACAATGATAAAAATGTATATTTATTATCAGAGAGATAGATAAACTCTTAATTGCATCTAAAACAAAATACTGAAAACCCTCGAAACAAAGTAGCAATTGAATTGAGAGATATATATTTTCTTCATGTGACATGATACGATTTGTACGCAAACGTCCGAATTAGCAATCAAATAATCGGATTTGCTCACGCGTCGTTTTCGCCATCACGGATTACGGAATAATTGGATTCAGCTCAAAGCAATTTTCCAGAAAAATTGGATTCTCTTCGTTTCTCACAAACTCTGATATAATAGGTACCTAGTGAATTTGCTTTATATTTTTTCCGAGCAAAAATTTGTTTTCCAAACAACATTATGTCGGAGTGACGTGTAATGTTAGTTTATGTTTTAATTGTTAAACATTTAATATATATATTACATTACATTCATTATATATATATATATATTATAGTTAAACAAAAATCTAAGAAAATTAAAATATCTAACAATACATAGACTATTTTTAACGCGGGAAAACAACTAGAACGGGAACTACGCGGGTAAAATCTAGGGGGCTATAGTAAAGTATTTTCTCGATTTAGATCTATGTGACCCCCCAAAACGGCGTCGCGTCTGGAGCTATCCGATGGGACCGCGCCTGGAAGAAACGGCGTCGCTCCCTATTCTTTACTTTGGCAAAAGATTGAAAAATGATAGTTCTATCCTTGATTTCAAACTTTTGTGTTCGGCATGCATTCGGCAAGTTCACTCGTGAACGTGATACACGAAATTGCACCTCAATATCGGGGAATTGTTTCGTCACACGGTAAATATGCCGTAATTGATGATAATAGCATTGTACCGTGGTAGCTCCGAACACAATATAAAGTTTATTTTATTCTGCTGATTACTTTAATTCAAATACATACTTCGCAGCTGATTGTAGTCAAGAACATTACGTAACATTATAATGACGAAGTCCGCACAATTAGTTGTAAGACTTGATCACTCGTTACAGTCATGCCACAATACTGTTATCAGCGCGACCGAAGACGACAACAATAGTGGATATCTAATCATTGCAGTATTTATTTTAGTTGTTTTTCGCTAAATCGAAATACCTACGCGTATTGGTCCTTATCGCTTACTTTGCAGTATTATCAATGTTTGAGACTTTTAGGTCAACATAACAACCACGTCATTGCCGATATACAACGTTATTAAATAAAATATATACCTAGTTTAATTACAAGAGGAAATCATTTATGAATAGGGATAAACTCGAATAGGCAACGGCAACAAATTCTTGAGTTTATTGCACTTTATTTATTGTTTTCTTTTTACACACGGCGTTATTATGGCAGTTAGGCTTAGTAGTGATTTACTGCCTACAGATACTGATACAGTAGTGATTTACTTGTGTCCACACAGATACTGAAACCACATTGAATTGACTACTAATTACTTGTGTCCACACGTAGAGTGTAAAGCATACTTGAAGTCATAGTGCATAGTATTCTATTAGTCAAGCCCTTTCATTTGATACCCATATTGAAAATTGTCAGCATATAGTCAAGCCCTTTCATTTGATACCCATATTGAAGTAATAGTGAAAAAAATAATGTAATGCGCAATTTTGTGGTGGCGTTAAGATAAAGAACCATCAAAATCGATTCTCAATCAGCGGAGATATCGCGCAACACACAAAAAAAAATACAGTCGTATTGAGAACATTCTCCTTTTTTAAGTGGGTAAAATATGGTAAAGCCTAAAATGGGCATTACGCGCTGATCTATCAGAGTGGGCAGTACGTAAGTACTGAGCTATCAAAGTCCCAGTCTACGTAATGCTGTCAATATAACGGTGTCCACAATATCGGCGGTGGAGCGTCTTCGCGCCTGCGCACTCCGCCGCCGTATTTAAACCATCGACACGTGTTTACGAATGTTTATTTACATTCATCTGAAGCGACGGACGGCGCCGGAACTTACCATCTAACTAATATTTATTTGTAATCGGTAATAGGTTTTTTTAACTGTTATAGGTTTACACTTGACCGCCATTTTGCTTCAGCGTGGTTTACCTAGAAGAAATCGATTCACGCTCGATTTGAAGATACAAACATGGTTACAACCATCGGGAAAACCCCACTCAAGCAACGGATTCCACTGCTTAGATATTGTCTTTGGAACGTCAACTATGAAACGATGTCGTCGCTTGTCCGAGCAGTCCGATAGAAGATGCAGATCATTCGACCACTCTCCGAAATGTATCCGATGGAAAACCAATAAGCTAGCAATTTTACGGCGATGCAACGCCACGTCAAAATCTCGTCACGCCACGTCTCGTTACGTCACGTCAAAATCTGGAACATCGCGACTATTCCAGATTTTGAAGTCTTTTTGGCACAAAGGTGTCGTTGCCTATGAGCCAATTGGCACGTCTCTCAATCGATTCTAAGGCCTCAAGCTTGTGATTTACACTTGATCTGGTTCGGTATTAAGTGACGACGCGGTCTACGATGGAGCTTGGTAATCTAAAAGAAACCAATTCACTCTCGACCTGAAGACACCAACATTACGTACGTCATCAGGAAATACCCATTCTAGCAAACTGACGTTTGCCTCCAGACAAACGTTAGTCTTCCGGAAGTCAATGTGGTCTGTTCGTGCTACGAGCAGGATACAGGGCAAGTTGGTATTCCATCACTTCGATTATAGATTTGTCGAAATGATCGAATGCATGACTCAAAACTATACTGAAGTGGAACTCAAAACGATACTATAAGGGAAGGTTGCTATGAATGGACCACATAACTTTACTACGATCTCATACCTCAAAAAGTGTAGGTAACTGTTAAAATGAAAGCAGTTTATTATTTTTATTTCGTAGGACCTTTATTTATAATAATCAAACGCACAAATAATTCGGGCTTACCCTATTTGATCTAAACCAAGAAAACAAAATCTTGGGCTGTTACCTTCTTTGGACCATGGGCACCTTCAATGAACCACCAGGTTGCCATCAATGGACTTAAAGAAATTTATTCTAGAGGTCCAATCAAGGCAACTAATTATATAATTATCACATGAGAGTTCTTGAGTAGGTATACAAATATTAAATTTTATACATGTTAACACTTTTACACACATTGACATTGTTTATTTTATACAAATTGAATTACTATTATTATTATTTTTGATTAATTTTTGATTTTTCATACATAATGACATTCTTTGAAATTGCTTACACGGCTAAACTGCAAGAGCTACTACTGCAAGACCTTGGATTCTACATGAAACCACACACTTGTCAAAGTCCATAACATCAAGCACAAAAACATCAGATGTCGATTAAAAGTTAAAAAATAAAAAGAAGAAGAAGACTTTATCAGCCGACTATTATATTGTATAAATTCAGACCAATGGAAACTCGATTCCTAGCTCTTAGTGAGTTGTGACGCAATTATTTAAATGTTTTGGTAGCAAACCACAAAATGTCGAGAAAGACAAAATACAACACATACAACAAGCAAACAAAAAAAAAAACATTTCTGCTCTTAGTGAAAGCCCACACACCACAAACACTACAGTGCTGTAAGTGCTGTGACTAAATACCAATTTATGTCATACGATAAAATCGGTGGAACTGTGTCATGAAATCGATTACTTTCATACTTAGTAGTTTCTTACCATAAAATATGGGTTTATTGCTATTTGCATAAATGCCGGTGGGTTTTAATTTCTTTATGTAATGACGAGGGTCTGCTTACTTATTAGGTATTAAAGCATTACTGACGTTGTGCGTCAGTAATGCCTAGTAAGTATCCGTCATCTCCGTTTCAAATTCTTCAAAGGATAAAATCACCAAATGTTCCATAATCAGAGACAAAACAATCGCGAAGATTCGGGAAAAATAAATGTTCCCATGTGTGGAGTGGATTCTAGAATATCCGAAACGCCAGACAAATAGTACGCATGCACAATCCGGTAGAGTGATGGTGCTCAGTGCGCAAAAACCGGCCGTCCAGACTGTTCCCCGCTCCTCACGTACAGCGTACAGCGGCCAGCGGAGCGCCGGTCGATGGCGGCGCCCCGGGGCGCAGGCGCGGCCCGCACCCACTCCACGTGTCACTGTTTATTTACGTTCCAGGCACGTACCGCGGAGATGGCAACCAATTACATACAACTATTGAACTTTGCCGTAACGATTTGCCTTTCGAAGGTTTAGGTATAATCGGTCGGTACAATAACCGTGGCAGACAGGGATCCTACATTTTTCCACCGTTATAGGTGGAAATAATGTAGCTAAAAGAAAAAAATATAGCTGATAGTGATATTGGCGAGCGACAACTGGACAATGGCAAAAATTGGTACCTTCGCATGATGGTTTACTAAAAGGGAAAAACTTCCTTCCTTGGATGATGATACATTATCTACAAGAACAAAATTAAAAATGTTGACTAACCCCCGACTACCTCAGATTTGTTATCCGTACAAAATTCTACCAGTCAACCCTTTCATTTGATACCCATATTAAGGGAGTTGTGAAAATAGAAATGTATTTCGCCATTTTGTGGAAGCGGCCATCTTGGATTTGAAATTTGTCATAGTGCAATGTATTCTACTAGTCAAGCCCTTTCGTTTGATACCCATATTGAGGTAGTAGTGAAAAAAATAATATAATTCGCCATTTTGTGGTGGCGGCCATCTTGGATTTGTTTTTTTCATAGCGTATAGTATTCTACTAATCAAGCGCTTTCATTTGATACCCATATTGAGGTAGGTTGTGAAGAAATATTTTGTCCGCCATTTTGTGGCGGCGGTCATCTTGAATCTATATTAACCAAACATAGCTAAGAACATCCGCACGGATATTAACTTTCAAATAAAAAAAACACATCGAAATCGGCCCATCCGTTTGAGCTCTACGGTGCCACAGACAGACACACACACAGACAGACAGACATCGACGCCAAACTTATAACACCCCTTGGTCGGGGGTTAAAAATAGTTGTTAAAACTACTAAGTGGTATATCAAACGTCAAGTGAGGTGAGTGCATTGCTGAGCAATAAACTGGATTCTTCATATTCATTGTCTCTAATTACACCGTGATACACTGTTGCTGTTATAAAAGTCAACTCTTTGATATTTCCCTGTTCTAAATTCTATTTTGCACTAGAAATTGGTGAAAATTGCCAGGATCGAAGATAACACCAGTACAGTTTGCTTTGCGAAAATGACCCCAAATGACGAAGTTGCCTTGTTCTGCACTCAATTTAAATTTGAAATAAACAACGATGATCAGACGAAACGTAAAATAACATTAGTATTTAGTAGTGGAAAATAACTTACAAACTAGTCCGTCTTCCAATAAAACGTGACTCAAGAAACCAGTCCACAAGAAATAATATAAAGTTTTTACATAACAAGTAAATGCAGCGATTAACAGAGTTGTTTTATTTGTTGACACGTCGAGCACCAGTTACGTACTATGTATACACTATACAACCAGACTGAGCAGATAAGGACACAAAGTAATCAAGTTTTGGTAGGATACGATAGAGTCTGAAGTTCAATCTTGATTTGACCAAAGCATAAAGGGTATGATGGACGTTCCAAAGACTAACGAAGAATCTTGACTCCAGTTTAGTAGGAAGAACATCGAGGCTGTGGAAGCCGTTGCTTGCTTGAGTGGGGTCTTCCCAATGGAGAGAATCTTAGTGTTCTCAAATCGAGAGTGAAAAGGATTTTTTGCGTAGGCACGCTCCAATGCAGACCGCATCATTGATAACCATCGGACGAGATGACAGTCAAGTACAAAGCTATAAGTAAATAAAAATATTGAGGATCAAATGGTTCTAGCTTCATTTAAGTTGAATGGCGATCCTGAACCTTGGCATCAAATCTGCGCAATGGTAACAAGTATGCTAATTAAGAAGTCGAATTATTATTTATGTTTGAGCGTCTGGTCAATGTTTAAAATGTCCGTGAACCCCTTCAAAATAACATTCATAATATCCTAGTTTTATCAACTCCCAGTGGTTCACATATTTCGTATCTGGCGTCGAGGTCTAGATGATGATGATACCATTTGCATAGATCAAATCCTTGAAACGATTTAAAGTCAAATGAAAAGAGGTTATGAAAAAAGATTTGTATGGATTGACAAGTAATAAAGATAACGATCGTGATTGTTTTATTTGTAATGACAAACTATGCAGCTATAAGACTTATCGCCTCATCAATTACAAAACTGGTAAAGATCATCATCAGCGTCCTCATGATATCACTCACAATGCGGCTCAGATTTTCTTTTATCTTTACTACCAACGTCTCAGATATCGTAATTCCATTAAGTTTTAGAATCTTCGAATACTAAGTTTACAGTACCACAGTATCCGCTCCAGAATGTGCTTTTTTAATAACAACTAACGGCTCTACCGAGGAACACCAAAACAATAAAAAAATGAGTTTCATGTTTATAATTTGACTGTTTGTGCGCTTTGGTTTATAGTTTATACAGTAAGCACTAAAGGGCACCAATTGCATTTTAACAAATACATAAATCTAATAGACTCTTTAGTTTAACACCAGCATCATACTCTAATTTTAGATCAATAAAATAGATAAGTTTTACAAACCGCTGCGGCATCCACCCTTGAAAACAACCGTTACATGAGTCATGAATACAACAACCCCACCAAATGCTATATTACATCATCAGGCAGCACGATCCGAGGGACGGCGGGCGACGGGCGGGGTGGTGAGTATTGATCGGTGACGTCACATACTTGAACCCTCACTGACTATGGTATGGTCTGTGGCTGTTGGGGTCCGCCTCGTTTACCCGGGTATATCGATTACTTAGACGCCTATGGGCGTCGTAATTCCATTAGAATTTTAATGACCATCATTCCTTTGAATGTTTGTGTTCACAATCACTATATACATGCTATTAATTCCATGAATTTGAAAGCTCGTGCACTAATACGATCCCCACATAGTAATAATAGTTGTTCACCTCGTAGAGGAAGAACACAACAACATTCAAACATTGCAGATGCAAGAGGAGACATGACGTCGACGTGATGCAATTCGACAGCTGATTCAAACGAAGACGTTCTCCAACTGATTTATGGTATCACCAAGGTCGAACGCTTACGTAAAGATGCCCAACCGGCTACGTAAAGAAATGACAAAATATCTCCTTCCGACCTTGCCTGGATCGCGTACCGTTACAGCGCCTAAGATCCAATAAGCCCGTTATCTAGTGACGTCAATGCGTATGCGAAAACAATTGATATCGGTCGTTTAATCGGAATGTAACCGCAGGTTATCGTAATCGGCGCTCATCTGTGACTTTCGAGGCTTTGTGGTCTCGAAGGAAATTTCCACTCGATTATTATAACTAGATCGTACGCCCACGCCAAATCCTCTTATCGATCTGTATCTGTGTGATTTCTGGCAGTTTCCGTATCTTCTGCGCCGCGTGTGGCTTCTACTACACGGTTGGCTATTCATAATCGGTTGGTTTTATTGACATCTAGACCTATCATAACGTGCAGGAGTCGTTTACCTCGGGCGGGTGACGTGAGGCCGGTGCCGGCGGGCGCCGCGCACGCGCGCGATCATTGATCCTCCCCCGAGGGGGCGGCGCCCGGCGCCTGCCTCGCCCGACACTCCAGCCTCAGTGGTGGCCGGCATCGAAGGATTATGGATGTCGCTTACAACCAGTTTTACCACTTCAATGCAATTTTTAGTCTAATATTCTCTATTTCAAATTAATTTCAAAAAGGTTTCAATTTGGCCGTAAATACCTTTTTGATATTCGGTATAGTTCGATTAAAATGTAATAAAAACGTTTAGGCAGAAAAGGTTGACTACGCTGAGTCAATGCGTTATATACGCAAATCACTCCTGAAATTATTAATCAGCAAGCAACCAAAGGAAATATTGTTTGATCTGGACTTAATGTAGCCTTTCTATTTAGCCCCGTTTCCAACATAATAAGTATACATCCAGATTTTCCTAGAACGTAGCATTAAATGAAGTAAATAAGATTATTTTTGTTCGAGCTCGTATTCCTGGAATTAATTTAGCCGACAGGAAAAATGATATAAAAACTTGAGTACAGAGAAGTCCTTATTAGTCTGTTGGGCTATATTTTATTTATAACCTGAAACCGTTATATTATCACGTTGCAACGAGGACGTAATTAACGGTACGAGTATTTAATATACGGGTGCTTTTGAATTTAAAAATAAATTTATACTGAAAATTTGTTTTAATCTAAAGTCTAAAGACAGTCAACTCTTAAGTCAACAATTACTACGTGGCTGAAATCTACACATGTAGATACAAATAACATGATAATAGCTTCCACGCAAAAGAAATGAAAGAATCCTCGAAAGAAGTTTATGAAGCCTGGTCATTGTAAAATCCTTATCAAATAGTTATTGGTGAAAAAAATCTTCAAAGCCGCGAACAGTACTGTTAAGAACCTTAGTTATATTTCAAATTTGGTCTCGTAACTAACTGTTAAAATGATTATAGTTTCAGCTTGTAGTGGTAGGACTCTTGGCAGAGTCCGCCTGTACCACAACTGGAAGTACCACACCTTTGCCAGTTATTCTAACGCCAAGCAGTAATGTGCAAACATTACTGTGTTCCGGTTTGAAGGCAATGTTTCCAGATAAATTACAGGGCTTAGAGATATAATATCTTAGATCTCTGGGTGACGAGCGCAGTGCAGTGCTAGGTAATGATTTGGACATTTCACGTTCCAATAGCTGCGTGTCACTGTGCTGTTATGTGGCAGGTATGTTACCTACCATCAGGCACATGTCCTGCTCGTTTCGTCACTCTATGCTATAAAAAAATAATTATATACTTGATCACCAAATATAATATATTAGAATAGCGCTAACCCTGAAAAAAACTCAGCTGTTCGTCACAAATATGGAAAAAACTTTTATCACAATTTGACGGAATTTCCACACTTTATGGTTCTACTGCTGTGATTTTTCACAGGACATCGAGGAAACAATAGAGACATCGCGTCTGTTTCTGCATATTAAGTACGTATCATTGTAACCGAGTGGATGGTACTAGAGAGAAGATATACCGGGGTGTGGGTGGCGCAGCGCTGCAAGCGATCAATACGCCGAGGGGCACGTGGGGCAAGGAGCACTAGCCCCCGCCCGCCGACTCAATTATTAAACAATCCACTGTACTAATGCGTCTGGCAATTCTGATGCAACGGTCTAGATTGCCGCGTGGGATATATGCTGTAATTCCCGAGGGTCAGGTCGATGTCTCCAATATTTCGTCGCAATCGTGTGGTTGAGTTTCAGTAGTGTAGAAGAAGAATCTAAGAAGTATTCCGATTTTTTTCATTAAAAGCTGTTCTTTTAAGATTATCGCTAAAAACAGTCTTCAAACCTAAACGAAACAATGAAATCAGAAGGACTAGTGCTGCATGGAACTAGAATGAAAGGCGTGGATGTGAAGAGGAGAAGACTCCATACTTAACTAAACATGAGGCCCATGAGGGTTAATGTTGGCTGGGCAGACAACATTGGGAAGCATTTGATCACTTGAGATTTTACAAATACAAATACACCTTTCCACACCGCAAAAGAATAGAAGGAGACATTTATCCCAGCAACATTCACCTGTCGCAAACAACATGATAAAAATCCTTGAGCGAAACAAATGATTGACGCTGTCGGTAGAGAAGCCAATGAATTTACCTATTGTTACTCATATAAATTGGCTGCATTGCCGTCTATTCTGCAACCACTTAAAATATTCACAGATCAGAAACTGGCTGTATCAGTTCTGTGGCCTCAGAGAGAAGCGAGCCAGGCGCGGCGTCCGTAGCAACAGCCTCCGATCAATAGCTGCATCTCGCAGGATCCTTGGCCCGGTTCGACGTGGCCCGGACTTTGCCCCCGCGACCTCATACTCGTTTAGCCCAATTTCGCTATTCGCACTCGCTTAGATCACATGTCTTTTTATTGACCTGCTACAACAATGAATGGTGTTATTACACTACATGAAACACAGCTTCGCGAATTTCAATCACATATCATGGAATCTACCCGATGACTTTCTTTCTGGGGAAACTGTAAGAATCAGCCTCATATTGGACCACATAGATTTCGTCCAATACCGAGAAAATATTATTATGGATAAAAGTTCTTGAGCGCTGAGAATGTCTGTTGTGATGATGGTATACTTAGAAAAAATAAACCAGGCTCATTGAACACTTTTTTAGAAATGGGTCAAATGCACCACACTTTATAGGTATTGTGGGTTAACTGCACATCCGGATCCTTGGCCCGATTGCGGTGACCAGGGCTTTGCCCTCACGAACTCACTATCCCCCTTGCGTGGCAGCTGCTGATTTGAGAGAACGCAATGCGCACTTTTTGGAGAAAATACAGTAACGACACGAGCTTGTCGCTGTTGTGTAGGGTAACCGTCCCTCATCCTAAAGCATATCATTACTTAACTTTAAGCAATTTGTAAAAACACGAAACACTAGTCAAATTGAGAACTGGCTTTTGGGATTCAATTAATATGGATCATTGAGGAAAAAGCGATGAGCATCTTTACATTTGGATCCTTGGACCGGTTGCGGACCCGCGCTTTGACCTCGCGCCTCCTTCTGCGTGGCAACTGGCTGGCTTACTGAGTGGCTTAACGCAAATCACACTTTATTTTAAGAAAAAGGACGCTGACGTTGTGTTCAATTTAATTTTGTGTAAGTTCTGCATCCGAGCATTACTCAACATGAGGTAATTCAAAATCTATGTTGGAATATTCCATATGGATAAAATAGTTAAAAATAGGGGGTTACATGATATAACGATAAATTGATAATCATAGAATAGAACCTCACATACTATTTTAAACAATTTGAATTCAATTGCTTTCCTTGACCATTTTAATGTTATCGAAGTAATACTGATACTACTGTTTAGCAAACGGAATAAGTGAAGAAATTCCTACATTCTGTGTTTTTACACACATTGTCATCTGTTCTAGAAACAATCATGGGAATGCCAACCTTCACATAAAATTGAATTTAATAAACTGTGGAAAACTATACGTAAACGCTACATTTAAGTACAATAACAAATGATTGAGTCAGACGAGCATCCAGTGTTGATGTACTATGTGAATCACTTCTCATAATACTACGCATAATATTGACCAATGTAGGTAAACATTTCCGATTAACGGTGCTTATTATTTTACCTATTATTAAGTAATAAATAGCATGTCAACTCGGAATGACTCGCAAAGATGTGATAACCACAACAACACACCTTTCGTCTATGAACTCGTTTCGTATGAGACGTCATAACTCATTAAGCAATTAAATACACATTTGACCTCAGCAATCAACTTCTGCTAAGTGGCATAATACAGGTTTCACCGTTTTTAAATTCGTAATTATGACTAAAAAACATGGGTTAAAAACAGGTTTAGTAAATTTAGATTTGAAAAACAATATTGCCCAAAAAATGTGTATTAGTAAATGTTTGAAATTTGCAAATACGAGTACAAGCGTTTTGCAAATTTGTTCCGCGGGGTAGGCAGATAATTGTCTACCAATCAGCAAGTCAATAAGAGCAAGATCGTTTAAATTTAAGATCGTCATTTTAACATAAAAGTAATTTTGTTTCATAGCCAGATAATGTACATCAATACTTAAACAAATTATCATACATATATATACTACTTATGAAATCAAAAATGAAATTAAAAATAAGCAAAACACATATAGGAATAACAGTACAAAATTAACAGTGTATCTATTTTTCCAAAGGCACCCGAACTAGCTTGAAGCTGTGTTTCATGTAGCTATGACCTCCCCTAATTATGGAATTTGCAAATGTTAGCTTTATTTTGATTTATCATAATATTAATTCAGCAAACAAATGCACTGAAAGGTACCTAAGGTAAAGTAACATATTATATACCTTTAGTGACGACAATTTTACAGGTCGTCTTCAAATGTACGTATAGCTTTAGGTACTTCAGCTTTTGTGTTGTTGCGTACTTGTCAAACGATTATTGAGTTGTGTTTGTTATACGAAACGATGAGTTTCACTATCGGGTACACCTACTATGTGCTCGTTCGCTGCTTTTATTGTTAAAACGTACTTCTTATGCACAGTCTATGGGTTCATCACATCGTTAATATTATTGGCTTTCATTGTTTCCCCTACATCATTACATGTTTCCAAAAATCTTCCCCAATAAGGGGCTAATTCAGATGAAAGGTCTTATTTTTTTCTTATTAAAAAACTATTATCGTCAAGAACACCCTTAAATTGTAGGTTACAGCTAGGAGACTTCAGTGACCTTTGTCAATTCACATCTGACCTGAACTGAATGTATAAGATAACGAAAGCATAAATAATGGATCCCCTTTCCATAGATTTGCACGTTTCAATATTTATTTGACGTTGAAGAAGGCAGGCATTTATCCACGGTTGACTTGTCTGATAAACTGCCAAAAGTGACGCATCGAGTTGTCGACCTTAGACCCTCCAGACAACAATGGAAACTACCTTAATTGAGAATTACATGAATATTGGACGAAGCAATTGATTTCATTCTTAATAGCTTAGAGGAAACCGTTTCTGGGTTTGATCGTTAGTTTAACGTTTAATAAATAGGCTCAGCGGTTTCGAGTTAAACCTAATATTACGAGTATTTGTTCCCATAATGGTCAACGAAATGCATTTTGATGATGAAAGCTTAGCATAAGCATACACAGACCACTGATGTTCTCGTTGCTGCCACTTGGGGCATTTCCTCACCAAGAGAGTCGAAGTCAAAATCCACCATGCTGCTCATGTGCCTATATTTCTTGGGGCATACCAGTTTCTCCACGATTCACAGCTAAAGCCAGCGGTGATGGCTAGGATATCTACATCTAAAGATATACTCAGAGGTGCAGGAGGGATCTACGAATTTCTCTACTAGGTCACCAATGCTTCTGAGAATGGAATAGCGAATTATTTCAGTACCTAGAACCTAGTTTGAACACTGTTTTATGGAAATTTGACATAACCGATATTGAAATTGTCACTCTTCCAAGTTTGAATTCAATCACAATTTTCCTTTATTAAAGCAGAGAAGTAGAAATGTCAAAGTTAAGTGCTTGTCATCACAGGGACAAATGAACTAAAATATTCACAAATCCGAGATCAACCCTAATAGTCATTTTATGTATTTGAAGAAAACCTTGAAACCTTGTCGAGTACCAGTTCTGCTCGATATAGCCGAGCCCTGCGAGAAATTTCCCTCGATGGAGTTACGGAGCACAACAAAGGCGAGGCTGCGAGCCCGGGTGCCGGGTGCGGAAGGCAGCATCCTTGGCCTCGTTTCATTCCGCGGAGGCCTTTACCTGTTGCTCTAATTTGTTGACACACCTGTCTCGGGTACCTCCCCATGGGAAATGGAAAAAATCACGTGAGAAGTTAACGCAGATGTGAGGACGGGACCTTGAACCGGGTCGCCAACTGTTCACCGCTCTCTTCAACTGGAAAGGGGCTATCAATTTTAAATTATTATCTGTTACATTGTTTTGTAAATGGGTCATGCCATCTGACTAATGCGAGCCATTACCGATTTACTTCAAACGTTTTGTTATAATCGTAGAAGTATTTTATGACGTGTTAGTGATTTTATTCTTGGCAGTCTCATAAAAAGACTATAGCGAGTTAAAACAAAACAAAATTGGATCGGCATTGTATTCCATTGCATACATACATGTTTAAATAAAGGAGACAATAACCAAACCGAAAACCTCTTTTTTGAAGTGGATTAAATTAAGGTGGAATCCAACTATAATATTATTAAATGCAAAATTTTGCATGTTTCCATCGTAATTTCGGGAGATATAGTCTTATTGAAATATATATTTGTTGTGGACAAAGACTGCCTGGAGAATTATCACACCTTTCCCCATTATCATACCGGCAAAGGGTTATAGGTCATTACTGTGTTGTTGTTGGAGACAATACATATTTGTGGTGAAATAATTACCCCACGCACTCCTAATGTTCTCATGAATCAACAGGCAAGAAGGCTAAAAAAAACTTAACTTAAAAGATTGCTAAAAATACTGTACATGTTTTTTTTGTTTCACAACCAAAAATTACGAAGATACAGTGCCTAGAAGTTTCAAGTGACGTCACTTGTGGGTAAGTACTATGGAACCTTGATAGATTGGTACTCTGGAGATTTAACTATCCAGGTCTATCCATATCTTTGTCTATTGTATGATTTTTAATAATTAATAAAACAAATATACGTGCCCATATTTTTCCATGATCTAGCTGACGGATTAATTAAAATGATTTATTTTTGTCTACATCCCTCGAAATAGTGGGCGAAGAGGAAGGTTGCAATGGTTTCAGGGTGCAGCACCTGGGGTGAATCAATACCCGGGTCGGGAGCGGAGCGGCGGGTCAGGGATCAATACCTGGCGGAGCCATCCTTGGCCTGCTTCCCGTCGGAGACCCGCGCTAGCCACAGGTGGAATCAGATTATACCACTAATACAATGGGAGCAGGTTGCCCGAGCATGAAAAAACAAACTGTATAACTAAGGATTAAGTACTTGTCCAGTTGGTTTTTGCAACACAACAAATTGGTACAAATGTCGAAGTTTGGATGTTAATTTTTTAAATTTGTTTACGATAATAGGTTTGCACTTGACTGCCATCTCGCTTAATTTTAAGTGTGTATTCGTGAACAGTAATTAATAATAATGGATCGAGTACCAGCTCCCGCGGTTTAGTTCGCGTTCCCGTTATTCTTTATAAAATTAAGTAGTGCTGTTTCGTAATCTAATTTAAATTTCTAATTTTCAACTCGATCCATGCCGTTTCGACGTGATTGAACACCAAACATCAAACTTTTCACATTTATAATATCAGTTAGATTAGTAAGATCCTGTTAATTCTGTGCCAACGAATCAACTATTGTTTACCAAATTAATTGATTCGAATCGTCATTGAGTGAAGTCAAAGTCAAAGTACTTTATTCATAAATGTACAATTTACACGTCAATTAATAAAAAATAAAAACAAAAGAAAGAGCATACAAATTGTATACATTTTCAAAGTTTGAAACTACTACTACAACTACTTTTTGTACTTTACTGTATTACAATAATTATTGTACAGAAAACTGTCAAGCATTATACGAGTATAATGTCTTTATTGCAATTGTACTAACCTATGTCAAATTTATTTATTTACATTTTTATGGGAACTTTGCCATCACTCTCTAAAAATTCGCTGTAACTATAAAAAGTTTGATCGATAAGCCAGCACTTTAATCTGTTTCAGTGAATGACCTATTTCAGTATTTAAATTTCAATTTCCTTCCACATATGCGCGCTGGATATTTGTTAGAGTTTGGAGTGACCTATTAATGACCGTGTTAATAATAAGTCACGACGACCGCAGTCCCGTGTCGGTGATAAGAAATTTGCGGTTTGCCTGTTTTGCACGCAAACTCAGGAAAACCTTATTATCCTGAACCGATAGGCGAATGAGTTGCTCAGAAGTACCTATAAGGAAAACGTTGGCGAGACGTGGCATTCAAATGACGAATAATAATGCGAAATATAAGTTAGGTACTACTAATATACTTACATATATTTATAAATACTAATTTCACATATTTTGTGTCAAGATTTACATATTTGCAACTAGCTGACGCGGCGAATTTCATACCACCATTTTGTTTTACAGTGAAAAACCCTTCGCTGAACTCTATTTCTTATTCTAAAATAAAAGGAGCCTAACAGTGTAATCAGTCTACACGATTACGTATACCTAGTGTCATACATTGCGGCCTTCTACCTTACAGCAATTTCTTCTAGCATAAGCATAAGCAGCCTACTAAATGTTCCCACTGTTGGGACTCGGAGTCTTCTCTCGTATGGAGAGAGTTAAGGTCATAATCTGGCCACGCTGGCCAAGTGCGGGTTGGTGGATAATTGATTCATAATTTCTTCTAGCCAACCTCTAATAGCAAGAGACGTGAGACGAAAAACAAAGCAAGGGTAGGGTGTGAAGGTACAGTATTTACGTTACTATACGCTTCGATCCACACAGGTATATCTAAATAGAATAGACTAACTCTATGAGCAAACAAACAACATCAAATCTATATCTTACCTATTCTAGCTTGGTACGTTTCCAAGAATCGTGGAAATCAGATATCGTGAGCAAACAGTTAGCAACAGCGATAACAAGGAATAGTGCCTACTCGGTATCAACAGGCTTACGATAGACATAATGGGGCCTTGTGCGGCTCCGCTGAACGACTGCCACGAAACAGTCGGCACACAGTACTTCAACCTCGTCTATGTTTCTTTCGTTTCATACTTGCATTCGACTGTCGCGCTAGGGTTATCAACTCTGGCTTATGCGAAATCACTATGTGGTAGGAATCTTAGCAGAGTTCATCTGGAGGAAGTAACACACCAGTTATTTTACCGCCAAGCAGTAATACACAAACCTCGCTGTATTCGCTGTGTTCCCATTTAAATGGCAATGTTTCCATTGAAATTGCAGGGTATAGAGATAAATCATCTTAAATCTCTGGGTGACGAGCGCAGTGCAGTGCTAGATAATGATTAGAAATCTTCGTGTTTAAATAGCTGGATATCACTGTGCTGTTACGGGCAGGGATGTTGCTTACCATCAGGCACATGTCCTGCTCGTCGCGTAAATCTATATTCTAAAAAACAAACTTACTTACAGTGGTTGCGCTAGGGTTATCAACTCCGGTTTATGCGAAATAACTATAGTGATAGTGGGATTCGTGTCTAGTTTGAATGATTGTTGCGAATAAAACAGGAAGAACGGAAATTAACAAATTATGTTCTTTAGACAGGGTGGTTTCAGACAACATGTGTGAACAACCAGAGTGTGACTTTTGATATATTTATAAATGTTTATTTATAAATATATGACACCATGTTATAGATTCTATATTATGTATCAAACAATTTAAAAATGAAATTAGGTAAATAGTATTTACGTCATTTGTTCGTTTATGTAAATTTACATTCATCATCATCATCCACAGCCTTCTCTATCCCACTACTCGGTCCTGTGCCAATCGAGTCCAGGTTCGACCCGCGATAGAAACGATATCGTATGTTTATTTATAATATAAAATATAATAAAAATTTACATTACCTAAGATGTTTAATTTTTTCAGTAAATTTTACTTCTAGAGTAGTTCTTGGTTGCTTTTATATATTATTACTTTTGTTATATAATTAGCTGAGTGTGGATATGTGTCAAGTTTCATTTTATTGTTTTAAATTGTATGTATTTTATTTGAAGACTGTCTTAATATTCTAGTTAAGTAAGCGTCAATCATTGGATAACGGTTTAGATCATCACATTCAATTTATCTGTCATGTTTTTGTAATCAGTTATGTACACCAGTTAAATAAATGATTAAATAAAAGTTTTTAAACATCGTTATAATTTAATTAGACGAGTATTTTCCCCGCGGATTCGTTCGCGCAGAATTTAGTAAATTTAGAAAAATACTAACTTACTTAAAATACCATATGAATCCTTATTTTTTCAGGATATAAAGCAGCATGTATGCTATTCCAGAGCAAGTAATATCTCTGAAAGTCTATATCCGAATGTCATTCGTTTTATACATTTGGACGCGAATGACAAAACATTCTAACATCTCAATATCGAAACTTTTACATTTATAACATTAGTTGGATTATATTACGGAATTATTTGGAGCGGCACTGATTGAACAACACAGGATTTTGTAAAAACAATGACTTTTCATTGTTCATTGAAACTAAAAGTAAACAGAATATATATCACTAAATACCTAGTGGATTTCCACATAACACAAGCAGACTGTACTATTTATGTTTCCACTAGCTGTACCCTGCCCCGCTTCGCTGTGGCACATTGTGATGCAAAAATTAGATAAAAACAATCCTTGATGCGGATTATATATCATTCTAAAATTTCAGCTCGATCGGTGCAGAACTTTTTGGAGTTTTTGAAGCGTACACAAACCAACATAACACTTTTATATATAAAGATTGGGACTCGGGGAGCCATTTCTAACAAAGAAAGAGTTAAGTGCGGGTTGACGGATGACGCATGTCCTCGAAAAGTGTTTTTCTTGGAAGTTTCCTCACTATGTTTCCTTCACCGTGAAAGCCTGTGGTGACGACAAACTTGTTACATCTACAGCTGGAGAAACACTCAAGAGGTGCAGTCGGGACTCGAACCTCATGAGTGAGAAATCGCCCGTCTTAGCCACTATGTCAAATACAAATATACAAATACAAAAATCTTTATTGCTGTTTGTAGGTAAGATAAGATGATACAAAACATTTTAAAAGTTGCCCCATACAAACTGGCCTCTGCGAGAGGCATGCAATATGTCTGGCAAGACAATTTCTTGTAGTCTCAATTTATAAACGTAAAAAAATAAATAATAGTCAGCTGATTAAAGTCTTCTTCTTCCTCATCTTCTATTCATTTCTGGTTTTTATTTATGTCATCTGATTCTTCATATTCGATTCATTTCTGGCTTCTATTTGGTTGTGATATATATATATATATATATATATATATATCTAATATATAAAATTCTCGTGTCACAGTTTTCGTTGCCATACTCCTCCGAAACGGCTTGACCGATTTTGATGAATTTTTTTGTGCTTATCCGGTATCTATGAGAATCGGCCAACATCTATTTTTCATCTCCCTAAATGTTAGGAGTAGTCCACCCCTAAATTTTTTTTTTTATTTTTTAGACAAAATTTTTAATTTCTATTTTTTATGATACAACATACAAAAAATACATACAATCCTCAATTTTCACCCTTCTACGATCAACCCTTATTTTTTAATAGCCGTTTTAGTAATTTAATCATTTTTCCTCTCCGGTCGAAAACTGATCAATCGTCATTGTGACAGGTGTCACTTCTGACCCAGTAAACAGCACGATAATTTGGGGATCAAAGGTAGCCTATAGCATATATATAGTTTGAACACGCTAATCTCGGGAACTACTGGACCGATTTAAAAAAATCGTTTACCGTTATTTCATATGTTCGTAATCCTTGACCGCTGTAGGTTATATACATGTACCACGGGCGAAGCCGGGGCGGGCCGCTAGTCTAATATATAAAATTCTCGCTGTAGGTTATATATATGTACCACGGGCGAAGCCGGGGCGGGCCGCTAGTATGTGAGATAAAATTCTCGTGTCACAGTTTTCGTTGCCATACTCCTCCGAAACGGCTTGACCGATTTTGATGAAATTTTTTGTGCTTGTCTGGTATCTATGAGAATCGGCCAACATCTATTTTTCATCCCCCCTAAATGTTAGGGGTAGTCCACCCCTTAATTTTTATTTTTATTTTTTAAACTAAATTTTTAATTTCTATTTTTTTATGATACAACATACAAAAATACATACAATCCTCAATTTTCACCCTTCTACGATCAACCCTTATTTTTTTAATAGCCATTTTAGTAATTTAATCATTTTTCATCCCCGGTCGTTAACTGACCAATCGTCATTTAATCAGTTATACCCGCCAGTTGTCTACTGGTGTCACTTCTGACCCAGTAAACAGCACGATAATTTGGAGATCAAAAGCCTATAGCATATTTATAGTTTGAACACGCTAATCTCGGGAACTACTGGACCGATTTAAAAAAACATTCACCGTTCTTTCATATGTACGTAATCCTTGAATGCTGTAGGTTTTATATATGTACCACGGGCGAAGCCGGGGCGGGCCGCTAGTATATATATATATGTGAGATAAATGCTTGGTGAGCACAATTTCAACCAACCAACGTCTAATAAACCAAACTAGTGGTCGGAAGTTCGACCACAAAGCAATATTAATCTATTCTGAACTTGACCACAAACTTAAACAGTAAACAAAAGAGTATTTATGCGTGTGTAATGTTTTCTTTATTGTACCTGTGTTTTTGTACAAAAAGAAATAACATTCTACACGCTCGGTCTCCTATTTTAACTACTAGCAGCCCCCCCCCGCGGTAATCCGCAGCTTCCGTTTAACTTATTTTCCCGTGATAAAAAGTAGTCTATGTGCTTCCGGACTATAATCTAACTGTATTCCAAATTTCGCCCCGATCCATGAGTCACGACGTGATTGAGCAACAAACATCCAAACATCTAAACATCCAAACTTTCGCATTTATATTATTACTATGAAAACTAACGTGGTTATTACACATTTTAAATAAATACACGGGTACCTCACGTTTGATATAGTCAGTCCAGTCCGACTCAAGTTTCGACCGCGTCCGGTGATCTTTTTCAAGGAGAGTGCGCGCGGGTTCGCAGCTCGTTTAGCAAACTCAATATTAGTTATAATATTAGAATATTAGTTGGATCATATTGGTCGCTGGAAACCGCTGGTTGCAGGTTGCACAAGACCGTTCGTTGTGGAAATCTAGGGAAATCTATGTTCAGCAGTGGACGTCTTGCAGCTTATGATGATGATGATGAAGAATATTACTTGGATAAGTGTGCGAAATTTCAAAGTCCTTCGTCCGCGCATTTCTCATCAAAGGGGGTTCAAATGTTTTGCTTCACATCTATAGGTAAGATTATTTAAAGGGTTTTTTCGTTTGAACTCGCTAATATCGCAGTAATTACTGTTTTAGCAATTTCTAAAATTCTTTCACCGTTTGAAATGTACGTGATCTGAGTGCTTTATGCTATATATTACGTACCACGGGTGAAGCCAGGACGGACCACTAATCTATTAAAAAAATAAACAATCCGAGTGTTAGTGAGTTGTTCCCGCTAAACGAGCAGCAAACACGGCGAGACAGGCAGCGAGGGCGTCAGAAGACAAAGAACCCACGCTGACACACGCACCGCCAACATTGCATACTAATCTAAGCTTCATGCAAATACCTGCAACCTGCAACGTTGCAGCGGCGCCGAGCGGTTGGGACACACGAGGAAATAGTGTCGTCTGCACCGGTGGACTACAGGCTGAGACTAAACCAATATTAGCCTATGACTAAACGTAAAAGATGCACCCTCCAAGATAGCTGTTGAATGACTGGCTGGTCAAAGCAGCGTTCTATACGTTTGACCATCTCATTAGAATTAAATTAACAGTTACATTTATTACCGATTTTCTTTGTGATATTAATAACTATTTATTAAATAGGTACTAATTTTGGATAATGGGTATATTGTATTGACATTTAATTTAATCGCAGTATAATTTTCATTTACGAGTATGTCTTCTGCTGTGATTATTGCTAAATTTTTAAGCTTAATAATTAGTTAATTAGTTAATAAATAATTATGTATTACTTTTACTATTGATATGTATGAAAGTAATTATTGTATAAAATGTAATTCTATGTTACATATAAATAGATAGATAACTCTTTATTGTAATACAAACCAACATAAATATTACAGTAAAATACTTATGAACTAGCGCCACAAATGGCGCATCCACATCCACAAATGCATAGGTAATGATCGATTTTATGACGTGTAATTGAATGTTGTTACTTGTTAACAATAAAGTACCAGTATTTGTTCGTCTACCGATGCATGATGTACGCGCAGGTATGTGTCGACGGACTAACTCATTGTAGTTCAGAGGTAACGAGTTTCCGCAACAATCAGTTTACTGTTACTCGCAAGCATTGCTCGCGCACAAGTCATGAGTTTCAAAGATACGATGCACAGAGCAGGAATGTAAAGCTCACTTATTTAAAACAGTTACAAACTAAGCAAACTACTTTATTGAAGTGAAAACTTCTTCAAGCGTGTTGATCACTTTGTGCGTGAACAATAAATATGCATCGAGGCGACAAGGGATGTAATTTCCCCGAAATTGTTCTCCAACGCAATAGAGGATATGTATAAGGAGCTGGTTTTGGCTGGACGTAGCATCAACATCAATGGCGAGTACAAGATTACCTACATCTCTCACATACGATTTGCAGACGACGTCGTCGTAATGGCTGAATCACTGCAGGACTTGCAATCGATGCTGGACGGCTTGGCTCACTCTTCTCAATGCATCGGTCTCCGGATGAACTTGGACAAAACCAAAGTCATATGTTGATCCGATACGGTTGGGATAGACAGGTTCTGGAGTAGACCAATAATCGACAAACGTAGTGTAGGACAACAAGAGACTAGATGGAGTGATGATTTACGAAAGGCTGGTGGCGGTTGGTAACGTAGAGCCGAGGATCGGACTGAGTGGCGTATTATTGGAGTCGCCTATTTCCAGCAGTGGGCTGATTGTGATGGTTTTTTAAGACGTGGTTAGTTCTTGTCTCTTTGAGTTCGTTGTCTATCCGGAGTGTTGAAAATTTCAATACAATTTGACTGTACTCAAAAAATTTACAGGCTATGCTCGCGCAAGCTTTGAGTAGGTAAATATTTGGAATATGGTGATTAACATAAGAACACAAGGTTAGACCGAATTCTACCGTGCATTATATGACCTCCTACAATCTCGTGGAGCTTTGTAAGCGCGTTCGACGTGATATCATCCGAGCTAGGAAATGCGGAATTGAAATTGCATACGAAACTGAAGCCGTGTTCTAGTACCATTGTCTTACTATCGCATGCACGCATCAGAGGACAGCAATGAGGAAGACTACCCAATAGCTACATATTGGGTACGAATTTGGGTATGTTTTTGTTGTGCACAGAAATAGCCTGCTGTATTGAAGCCTTTCAATAGAGCAGGTTATTTTATTCTTAGGCTTACGTTGTGCGAAGGTTGTGTAATTGCTTCTATTTGCAACTGCCATTGACACTAGATAACAACGCAACCTTCAAGGATAAAATTTTGCTTGGAGCATGGAGTTTGGAAGGCTGTTGTTTTCCTTGTGGTAAAAAATGGACTACTATGTACTAGTCGAATTTTGTAAATTTTTAGATTTTGAAGTTGTCGATTTTGGGGTTCTCGTCACTTGTGACTCCCGTCCCTCTTCGGACCACGCGTGACAGCTGATCTGTCTGACAGCTGAATAGATTTGAACGAAATTATATACGCAGTTTTGTTCACTGGGTTGACGTTTAGGTACTTTTTTTTTACTTGCTTTAATTCCATCGACTCCAGTGTTTTTTGTATGTTCAAGACTTGTAATTTTTACATTTGACAGAAATACTTAAGGTTTGACCATTTACGTACTAATCTATGAACATTTTTTGAAGAAATTTCTCCCATCCGCTTTCTCCTAAAATGTTAACAATATTGTATTACAATAAATCTAGGTACTCGGTTTTTCCGTTTCCCAAATGCTCGTGCAACGTGGGGTTTAAACTTGGAGGGTTTTAAATCAGGTCGACATATTCTTTCTAAAGTTTTGACTCTGCTGAGAGCTGCATACCCATACCAGTATATAAAGGATATAAAAGTTTATTTTTCAGAGAAAACTTAAGAAACTAATTATAAACAATTTACTTGTGAAGCAAATTATTTTGTGAAATAACAGGGCATCTAGATCTCACAACATTCACTCGCATCTGGAGTGAAGCTATCGACAAGCACGGGGAACCACTTGCAGTCTCCCTGGACATCTTGAAGGGTTTGGCATGATGGCCTTATACGATATGATATAAAGATGCCCATGATATGAAGCGTTCTGTTGATGGTATGTCTCCTGGTTTTATAGTGTGAGTATCGAACTTTTCGAGGGCTCGATTCATACGAGTGGTCGTTGATGGCCGCTCGCCTGTCACTGCAATAGCTGCGTGACAGTATGCTGCTCTAGGTAGACCGTGATGGTTATTATCAGGTACACGTCCTGCTCATCCCGTCACAATTTACTATAAAATAGCAAGCGTTCTTTTAGCAAAATGCAATAGTGGCGCCGCCCTCCATGGATCATCACCGGATCAAGCGGTGGCTCGGACTGCCTAATTTAAGAGTCACGTCGAGAGATACCTACAGGCAGTTGATAAGAGACCTGCAGAGAGCAGTGACGCACACGTCAACGAACTGGGTGGCAGTAAACAAAGCCTGATTGATGAGGTCATGGCGACGGCACAACTACGTACCTACCCTGAGAAATTCCATCACTTCCTGTATTATGTGACTAGTGACATCCCGAGGTTTCACTCGCGTAGTTCCCGATTAATTTCCCGGAAGAAAAAGTATTGGTGTTATTCCCGACCATTGCTTTTAAAAGTTTAGAGTGACAAGACGAACAGGACATGTGCGCTTTTCCTGATGGTAACCAACATGCCTGGCCATAACCCATAACAGAACAGTGACGCGCAGCTATTAGAACATAAAGGGTCCAAATCATTACCAAGTACTGCACTGCGCTCGTCACCCAGATATATAAAGTGTTTTATCTCTTAGCCCAGTAATTTCTCTGGAAACATTGACCTTATAACCATAGCAGTCATGTTTGGACACTACTGCTTAGCATCAGAATAACTGGCCAAGGAGTGGTACGTACCACAGTTATTCTGATGAGAGCCCGCCTGGGGATACTTCCCCTGAAAAGAGACCTACTAACCTACTAAGAGAGTACTACGAGCATACTTTCCCTTCAAGTTGGAATGCAGTAAGTACGTCAAGAATACAACACACAATGCTATAATTTGTAAATTGTAACTAGTTCACTTATAATCGCACGACCATGGAGTAAATCATTTTGTGACATTTAATATCGTCAGCCAGTCCAATTAGAGTTACGCTACAAAGTATCGAGTGAGCAAACAGCGGCTATCGGCGAGGGCGCATACTTGTATACTTCACCTAACGGTTTATCAGCTGCTATATGTGGCTATCTAATTCAAACATGTTGTATTGGTTACATAACTGCACCTCTCCTATGTACTAGATAACGGGAATCGATAGAGCTGAGGTTATCCATGTGAGGAGCTTCAAGGGCATTGGATGATATAGAATTCATATTCATCGAATATGAATTCTGAGTCACCACACAAAATCCCATCGATTGTAAATGCGAAAGTTAGCATAATTATTGTTACCCAATGACGTGGGATCGCGTCGAAAACTGGAACACAGATAAGTTATGCGTTGAGCAGATGACATGCTTGAAATTTAAACACAAGAACAAAATTAAAAATTTTGATTAACCCCCGACTACCTCAGATTTGTTATCTGTACAACATTCTACTAGTCAAGCCCTTTCATTTGATACCCATATTAAGGGAATTGTGAAAAAAGAAATGTGTTTCGCCATTTTGTGGTAGCGGCCATCTTGGATTTGAAATTTGTCATAGTTCAAAGTATTCTACTAGTTAAGCCCTTTCGTTTGATACCCATATTGAGGCAGTAGTGAAAAAAATAATGTAATTCGCCATTTTGTGGTGGCGGCCATCTTGGGTTTGAAATGTATGTAACCAAACATAGCTAAGAACATCCGCACGGATATTTACCTTTGAATAAAAAAACCGCATCGAAATCAGCCCATCCGTTTGAGCTCTACGGTGCCACAGACAGACACACACACAGACAGACATCGACGTCAAACTTATAATACCCCTTTTTTGGTCGGGGGTTAAAAAGAATCCTTTACATTGTTGCTGCGTCTGGGTCCATAACTATTATCAATTAAAGAGTCCTATTAATAGTTTTAATATAATTCTGGTATAGATAATGTCACGACCACCAACAGAAACGCATAATCTATATTGAATAACATGCATGCAAATAGCATAAGCTTCCCAATGTGCTGATGCTGCTGCATTGCTGAGTGAGACTCTCACAAGTAAAGAGTCAAGGCCATAATCACTGGGCAAACGAGTGTTGGCGGATGACATAAATCCTCGAACAATGTCTTTCACTTTCATCAGATTAAGCCGGTGTCTTCACGACGTTTTGCTTCAGCCTAAATCCAATAGTGATGATAAACCTGTACATTTGCACTTGGATAAATACACAGAGGTGTAGGGATTTTAAGATCGGACTACAGTTTTTCAGTCGCAGTCTCGTAGTATCGTAAGCTAATCTGTATCACGTACACCACATCCTGGTCCTTGAGCGTCGACGAGGAAGTCAGAACGTCAGACCCGCATCTACCAACAGCCTCGCGTGCCGTCATGTTTTCAAGACTACCCAGTCATTTGGTATTGTAAACACGCTTCACTCGCACTTTAACGCGTTCAATATAAAACTCAATTTCGCATCGTACCAACGTTAGGTAAAACGAGCTCATAACGTTACTGACACTGTTACGACCATTGTGCTGTCACTGCGCAGTGCGCACGCCTCTTTTCCAGAACACTCGTTTCATTATCATTATGGATCACGTTTGCTTTTGACGCCCGGTTATTTGCAATTTGTGTGTTCAGTTCTATTTTAGAATAAGGTTTGCCTTTGCCAGTTATTCTACCGCCAAACAGTAATGTAAAACATGACTGTGTTCCGGTTTGAAGGGCAATGTTTCCAGAGAAATTACAGGGCTTAGAGATATAACATCTTAGTGATGAGCGCAGTGCAGTGCTAGGTAATGATTTGAGCTCTTCATGTTCCAATAGCTGCGTGTCACTGTGCTGTTATGTGGCAGGCATGTTGCTTACCAGCACATGTCCAGCTCGTCTCGTCACTTCTTATTTAAAAAAAGGGTTTATTTTATTATAAACAATATCACATGTTACAGTATTGTGCTGTAATCTCGTGTGCGATTTGTTAAATGAAAATGAGTTTCAACGACTGATTGTAATGTAGGAAATTCCATAGTTTGTGTCAAAATTGAAATATCGGCTTGATAATTAACAATAGTATTGTTATGTACATATATGAGAAATATAAAATACACTTGACCGCCATTTCGCCTGATGTTAATCGACGATGCGGTCTAAGATGGAGAGTGGTTACTTAGATAAAACGATTTTCTCTCTTTCAAATTGAAGTCACCTAAAATTACATCCATCTGGGAATACCCACACAGCAGATTCGAGTTCCGAAACTCTATTGGCTGATTTTCGAATGGTTATTAGTAGTTGGCTACCAACTGCCAGTAATATAATTATCACAATCTGATGATACTAAATAGGTATAGAGATCCTGTTAGCCAATTGTGCCAATGCCGAGTCATCGTGATGCCGACTTCTTCAGAATCTAACACTGCGTTTCTTTTTTCTTAGCCTTTATAGGTTTACACTTGACCGCCATCTCGTCTGATGTTAAACAAACAAACGACAGAGCGTTCTAACCTAGAAGAAACCGATTCACTTTCTTAAAGACACCAAGATTGTAAGCATCGGATAAAACTCTTATCACACAAGAACAAAATTAAAAATTTTGATTAACCCCCGACTACCTCTGATTTGTTATTTGTACAACTTTCTACTAGTCAAGCCCTTTCATTTGATACCCATATTAAGGAAGTTGTGAAAAAGAAATGTATTTCACCATTTTGTGGAAGCGGCCATCTTGGATTTGAAATTTGTCATAGTGCAATGTATTTTACTAGTCAAGCCCTTTCGTTTGATACCCATATTGAGGTAGGTTGTGAAGTTATTTTGTTTATTATTATTATTTGTTTTTATATTTAGTTAGTTATTATTTTGTCCGCCATTTTGTGGCGGCGGCCATCTTGAATCGATATTAACCAAACATAGTTAAGAACATCCGCACGGATATTAACATTCAAATAAAGCAAAACCGCATCGAAATCGGCCCATCCGTTTGAGCTCTACGGTGCCTAGACACACACACAGACAGACAGACATCGACGTCAAACTTATAACACCCCTTTTTTTGGTCGGGGTTAAAAAGTAGAGACAAACCTCTTCCCGAGTCTTTGGAACGTCAACTATGAAACGTTGTCGCTTTTCCCCGCTACGAGGGGTAACGATAGAAAAATTGGCGTGTTGGTATTAGATCATGCAGATCAGTTGCACTCTCCGAAGTGCATTCAATAAGCCTGTAATTTTGCGGCGACGTTAAGTCTCTTTCGCACAAGGGTGTCATTGCCTATGAGTCTTTTGACACGTCTCTCGATAGCTTCTAGAGCCCCCAGCTGATACTGGCCCGATCCATCCCAAAGCTGCGAGCCATCGTTTGCTTCCTGGATCTAGACGTCGGCGTCGGTCTGGCGTCTGATATCTATGGTGACAACATAGTATCCATACGAGCGAATCTGCTTGGTATAACGTGAGTCGTAGTTAGAATATAGGTATCAGTTTAAAGGGCTTGACTAGTAGAATACTACGCACTATGATCAATTTGAAATCCAAGATGGCTGCCACCACAAAATAGCGAATGTCATTATTTTTCACTACTTCTCAATATAGGTATCAAATGCAAGGCCTTGCCTAGTAAAATACTGCGCACTATGACAAATTTCAAATCCAAGATGGCCGCCACCACAAAATGGCGACTGACATTATTTTTACTACCACCTCAATATAGGTAACAAATGAAAGGGCTTGACTAGTAAAATACTATGCACTGTCACAAATTTCAAATCCAAGATGGCCGCCACCACAAAATTGCGAATGTCATTATTTTTCACTACTACCTCAATACCATGACCAATGACCATGACCATGACCAATTACAGTGACCATGAGGAACGGCCATGACCAATGACCACGAGCAATGGCCATGACCAATGACCGTTCCGACATGTTTGAGCAACGAACTTCCAATATTAATTAATCATCATTAATTTTTACTACTACCTCAATATAGGTATCAATTTAAAGGGCTTGACTAGTAGAATACTACGCACTATGATAAATTTGAAGCACGACTCACGTTATACCAAGCAGATTCGTCATTTCATTCCAATTAATCTACTCGAATAGCTTTTGTTACAGAAGAAGTAGTACAATACAGTGACTCGCGTGTTTCCGTCCGTCGCCCGTACACTAAGCCCACTAATTTCATGATTGTAGTTGCTCAACAGCTCTGTGTAAACACAGTGCGAGTACCCGACGCTGGTAGTTGTCACAGCCGGCACGTCACAGCCGCGTGGGTGATAAGCGGTATCAGCGGAGGAACTTTCCACTGCCGCCGTATCACTAATGCCGGCTTTACATTGGTACACTATTGCTGGCAGAATTTAAATATTGAATCATGGTAATTTAGATAGACTTGATATGATCATTCGTGACAATACTGCGATTAGACAGCGTTGTCGTTTCAACGAAACTACGATAGAGGAATTCAGAATAGTGAACCGACATAATTATGTAGAATTTATTAAAGGTGTGTCATCCACCAACACGCACTGGGCCAGCGTGGTGGATTATACCCTTGACTCTCTACTCAGAAGGCCCCGAGTCCCAGCAGTGGGATCATTCAGTACGCTGCTTATACTGATAAGTCGAAGAGATATAATAAGAAATTAAGGCTGGTAAGTATATTCGGATGAACGGCAACTACAGATCCGGTGCCCCTGATTATGGAATCTCACGCGCACCATTATCTTGTCGAAGTCATGCCGTAAGCTTTGAAGGAAAATTATCACGAGGAAACCATCAAGATTAATATCTACTAAATCCGTCTTAGTTTAGTGATACAGTCGACCTAAGTTACTCCTTTATTACTAATCTCATCATCATCATCTATATAGCGACTTATCAGCCCACTAAATGTTCCCCACTGCTAGTTGGGACTCGGGGCCTTCATCCACCACGATGGCCCTAGCAGACTTTTAGACGACATGTTCGAGCAGTGGGAACATTTAGTGCTATGTAGATTTTGATTGACGATGAGATTAGTAATAAACTAGTAACTTAGGTCGACTGTATGACTAAACTAAGACTGATTTTAGTATATATTAATCTTGAAGTTTCGCGATGCTAAGGATCGAACTGAAACAGCGCTGAGCCGGCTAAGTTCATTGCGTAATCTAAGACCTACAGCCCGATTGGTACTGATTTGGAACATGAGTATACAGGTCCAATTTATATAATAGGTATGGTATACGCAAGGCCACCAGAACGTTCAGTGACATCGAAATTTTAAAGCTCAAGTCGAATAAGTAATTTTATAAAGAAAATGCGAAATGACGTAACTGAAACTTAGTATTATTTTAGATATTTCAGTGAGATAGTTCATGTGAAATTCCTCTTTTGAACGATTTAATCTAGTTCACAACTAGATATTCGGTACCATAAGGTATTATGAACATGCCTCTCCTCTGACACGCGACTCTGTCAGACCATAGACTCCAATTTTGTTTTATTTAAGTACATATAATTTCAATCTTGCAATTCATCAGACATTATCCAATTTGTGATTCATCACAGAGTAAATATCATTCAATTTGAGGATGTCGTCATTATGAAGTCATAGTATCGGTCGTTACAAATACTATTCTGACCTTTCTTAAGTATTTTTCGATTCATCTATCAAATGGTCGTATTATTTGCATTATAAAGACATGGTATTGATCTTCGTTAAATAAAGTTTCACCTGCGTTAGGGTTCCCATTTATTAATTTGAAAAGTCCTGACAAAAAGGCTAACATTTCGATAAAAGTCCGGACACTTATATAATATGCAGTATTCTAGTAATGTATTTCCTCAATTGATTAATTTATTTTTGCAAATTGTGGCATCTGCAGCAGTCTCTAAATTTGGATATGTTTTGAATACTTGAGGGACGTCCAAGGGGATACTTCTATCATGTATTAATTAGAGCTATATTACCAACTTGTTAAATATTATGCTGTATCTTACTTTGGAAATAAATTAATACTTTACTTTACTTAGTTACCGTCTCTCTGGTTACCGTCGTTGGATAGGATTCAGAGTGCGGACGGATATTGATATTTTCTTGACTTGATATTACTTAAGATGTATAATAGTTTTATTTCGCATATTCGACTTTTCGGATAAAAAAATTAGAAAGCCGGACAAAGCCCGGACTATCATTTGAAAATATGGACAAATGGTGTACCCTACATGCGTTCATTTTGCATTGATACAAAACCTTGATTTTTTAAAATTGGCTACTCTATTTGGTCCACCTCAAACATGGCTTTATCAACAAGCATATGTCGATGTGAGATTTCGCATTTCAGCCGGATGTTTACTTACGCGGAGATAACCGCTAAAGGCACAGATATTTATCCACACGGTCTACAGTATGTGCTAAACGATGGATCTGTTTGAGAAACTGAATTCAATTTAGTTTGAGAAAAATATTCTTTATCTTTGTTTTCAATTGCAAAATAGAAAGCTGCAGTAGAACTTTTGGTTCATTATATACAGTATCCAAATAAGTTCACAGGAGCACCCAAGTAGCGACGATTTTAAGGTTTATACGCTAAACCACGTCATTGGCGTCCAGTTTTACTGATCCCACTATTAAGCTACTACCAACATACAGTATACACCCTGTTTCTTACTTGACAGTTTCGATCCTGTGTCAATCGATCCCAAGTTGTCTACTGCTCAACAATATGTCTTATATCATCGCTTTGGCTGTATCCTTTAAATGAATTGGAAATTAAATAATAATAAAAAATAGTTTAATTACGTTACGATTAGTACCTACACAGTTAAGTTACGAAATAGCAAAGTTCGAGTCGCGATAGTAACGACATCTTCAGTCAGCACGTACCACGAAAAAACCTAACGAAAACTGCATAAGACATTGTTTATTAAAACATAATATACCTACGTGAATAACTTTTGTCAAAAAGTGTTTTAATAACGAAAAAAAATTGGTTGCCTGTAAAGTCGGTATATGGGCGAAAGTTTTACGTGACAACGACTTTGAGTGGTAAAATAATTTTACGGAAGGGACGCGTGCCTTTCACTTTTTATGTCTGTCTCTCTCGCTCTTAGGCGGGCTAACCATGCCCGAGTGGAAGGGACGCGTGCCTCTCACTCGCTCTCGTTGTGAGCGCATAACGTGAGCGGAGCGTAACGCAGTTTCTTGAAGTGTCACCCGGCAAACCAATTTATAAGACGTTGTCACGTCAAAATCAATAAGCTTGTTTGTCACCTCGTCTGTACAATAAGCTTTATTGTAGATAATATTATTTGTGTATTATTTACATCATCTATATTTTAATTGGAATGACGAGTCTCTACAATAAGAAATACAAATAAGTAATTACGCATCAAGTTATCTGTGTCGAGCTCTCAGCCCGCAGTGAACGCCACGTAACCGGCCGCGTTACGTGGCCTTATCTACGAACACGCGGACGTGCCGCAGCTTATTTATATATAGATATATGTATGTACCTACTGTCGCATAAACTGTTGACCACCACCTTATCACCGCGCCGGCTCGACCAATTAGCCCCGTCTCTTATCGACACCCTCGCAGAATAACCAGCAGTTACCACTACACTGTATCTGTGGACTCAGAGCCGTGGACGAAAATAAACGCTTATGTAACGAAAATGGCTTACGATGATCAAACCAATTAAACTTGGCCTGACTGGCTTAAAAAAAATATCAGGAGGAAACATTTATCGAGAAATTAAAGGTCAAGTAAAATACTCTTTTTTTACTTAAAAAAAGAGTATAATTTTTTGGTTGTATAATCACAGGGAAAAACCACGAAATAAAAATAAAACAAATCATTTTCTAGGATCTCACTGAATTCAAGTTTTTGTTCGAAAGCTTTTGTTCCACAAATAGAACCTACAATGCGGTGAACTTTGTTAAGCCCCTACTCGCTTGTACAACAACAGCAAGTCATTTTCCATACTTGAAGCCATAGCCGGCAATGCTAATAGGTACGCCAATATGCCAGAATATCTAAAGTCAACAAACAACCGTTAATCATCGTGATCACGTAAATACCGGTCATGTGACGAGCTGACGAGTATTTTTATACTCATCACTCATCACCCTCATCAGGAATAACGTAACTATCAATCAATCATGACCTGCTGACTACTGATTGTTGTTAATCACATCATCTAGCTTCATTATAATAATTTGTCCTTATTTTTTACTAATCCAATTAAAATGGATACGATGAAACCCTAATACTATCCTACTAAATGTACCAGAATATTCTTTCGTGATTTCGTTATCCTTGAAAATATTCACACTGGAGAAGAGAGTCGAGGTGAAATTTTTACATGTAGCTTCTTTACATCACTCTCAAATTGACAGATTAGTGGAATATACACTTTTTAGCATGTAATCAACTCGCCCTATCTTAATCTGACGTGCTCGATAGTTTCTGACAGTCAATTTTTTTTATCCTTTATCGGCCTTATTTTTAGAACTCATATTTGGTTGAGATACTACCGAGGTAATCGGGTACAAGGTATCTTCTATCTAGTATATTAAGTAGTATGTATTTTTTTAAATAAAGAATGTCGAGACGAGCCGGTTTTTTGACGTGACAACGTCTTAAATTAGGTTGCGGCTGGGAGTCACTTATGAAAAAGTGTAACGCTCGGTAACGTTACGATGAGTCACCGAACGAGAGAGAGGCCCGCCGAATGCCTTGCGTCTCTCTCCCACTCAACTATGATCGGTCTGCCGCGCGCGCTAGAGAATTAGGCGCATTGAATCGGCGCATGCTTGTGTCTCTGTCTTTGTCTTTCTCGAACGTTCTTGGCGTTGGAAAAACAAGAAAGCGTCATAATACAAGTTCACACGTGTGGTTAAAGTATCGTCAGCTGTGTCTGTAGTGAAAATGTGGAGTGCTTAGATCCGTCATTTACAACAACTACAACAATAAAGGTAAATAATTGTACACTGATATTTCATTATCGTAAACTATGATTGATTGATTAATTTCTTAATTTCATGAAAAATACGTATAATCTTGATTGCGTATCAAACGTTTCTAAGTCAACTACGTTAAAAGGAACAACTATCGACTTAACTTTCGCAAGACACATTACAGCAGAAACACTTCCTTTCATTTCATATTTCTCCTATCATCGTCCTATCCTCAACAAAATCACTCAAATAGGAATTAGTTAAGTTTAAGTTTACATGTACAATGTTTTAGTAAACAAAATATATTTCTATAGTTAAAATTTGTGCAATTCTTATTTTCATTCAATTCCTTGTTCCTATTGTGCAATTTAATTATATTCATATCAATAAATATTCTACCGAGAAAAAGACGTTGTCACGTAAAATCTTCGCCCGTAAAACCGACTTTACAGGCAACCAGATTTTTTTTTTATTTTTACTTTTATAGTCATGTGCCTGATGGTAAGCAACATGCCTGCCACATTTAAGCTCAGTGACACGCAGCTATTGGACATGAAGAGTCCAAATCAGAGATCAACCAGAGATCTAAGATGATGTATCTCTAAGCCCTGTAATTTTTCTGGAAACATTGCCCTTTAAACCGGAACACGGCAATGTTTGCACATTACTGCTTGTCGGTAGAATAGCTGGCAAAGGTCTGGTACCTTCCCCAGGCGGACTCTACAAAGAGTCCTACCACTACAATACTACTAGGTACTATATTAATCTGCCGCGCTGGAGTAAATCTCGAAATCCCCGCTTGGCCTTCCCTACTACTCGTATAAGGTTTTCATGTTTTCATTGATGCATTGACACAATTTCGTGTTTTCGTGTCGAATGTCAAAACTTTTGGTGTGAAATCTACAACTATGTCATCCCGATAATTGTACGCAAATTTTAGTTTTTTGTTCATATTTAAAACACCACTAAATCGATTTCGATTATTTTCCATTAAGTATAAATTAATCGACTATATTACATTTATTTGGGAATATAAATTTTATAAGAACGCCCGTACCGGATTTTGTTCGAATGGATATGCTTCTAATACATATAAATTTCCGGGTGTTCTTGAGAAATCAGGTAACATACCTCCTACATAAAAACACATGGTGGTCGAATTGATAACCTCCTCCTTTTTGGAAGTCGGTTAAAAATGGGATATATCAGAAGCAGGTTACGGATTGTACAAAAGACATGTGAGAATACCTACGTATACAATTTTTTTTGCGAGTATAGGTACATTACGACGTTGACGTATATAAAGGATGTTGATGAAAAGATGACGATAAAAACGAAACACATGATTTAAGATGCAATGTCTGTTTATATGGGATATCCCATTTTAGAATTAGTCCAAGAATTGCGGTATTGCAAAACTTTCTTTGGACAATGAAATCAAGGTAAAAAATCCCCTATCTCTAGCACTAGCAATCAGTTTTTGGGAATATCTTTAAAAGTAAAATTATGCGAATGGACTTCAAACACCAAAGTTTTATCATCTTCGATTTCTTCTTTTACTACTATTCCATTTAGATCAGACATTTCATCCGTTCTTGTATTTTCTGACGAAACCGAATCTTCGTCTATGTGTACATCCAAAGGATCTTCGTCAGGTACTGGGGTTGTTCCTCCGATCGTAAGATCATTTTTGGAATTAATCGCCTCAAGTTCGCCTAAAATCAAATCTTGAATTCCATTCCGTACGTTAAGCTTTTCTTTCATAGGTAACGCTCTCATGAATGGTAAAAGACTTTTGAAGAAACACAGATCAGCGTCAAATTCAGTGATCTCTGTCTTAAATCTCTTAGCAGACGGGGCAGCGTCCACATCCGACGGCGACGGACATTCCACGTTCTTCGATATGTTAGTCGGTTTAAATATTATCAGCGGCGGCGGCTCTCTTAGCGAGATGGGGTTCATGATTTCGGGCATCACTTCACTCGGACTGCGGCTTGACGCTGACGCGATAGGCTGCAATGGTGGCGTTTCGCATTTCATTACCTTGGCCTGCATTGGATCAGAACTTGAAATAGTTGGATTTAAAGGTTTAGGCGAGGCAGTGTTTACATAATTTCGTAATTGAGCATCAAAGTCACGTTGTTCACGTCTAACTTCCTCCAGAAGGTCCTTTTCGTCCTCGTTCAATGTTTGTGTAAGTTTGCAGTCGACCGTACTTGTTTTATTTACCAAAAGAAACATGAGCGTGTCGTACAGCGGCCATAAACAGCGCTTTCGCTCGCCACTCATATTTTTGTTTTCCATGTCTCTCACTTGTTTGAAGAAATAATCTCTGAGATGCTTCCATTTCCTTTTGATTACATGTTCTGGAAAAAAGTGAGTTCGATGTAGATAATATTGTTTAGATTAAACATGTAGGTAATATTGCACATAGTTATATGTATTTTTGGAATTGATCGTCAAAATTATTTATTTACATGGCCTGGTAAATAATTACACACAGCCTACAAAGTTACCTCCAAAACAAATTATCGTTAAAAGATCTCGACAAAAAAACATAACAGTTCGGACTTAATTTTTTTTGTATGTATGTTACACACAAAAATAAAACACACACACACACACACACTTTTACCACTTTGGAAGAGTCCCTCGCGCAAACTATTCAGTTTAGAATAGGGTTTTCGAATACCGGATTTTTTCAATACCGGTATTACTACCGGATGTTTTTTTCTAAATACCGGGATTCCGGGATACCGGTATTGAAACAAAGAAACCTTATTTTGATGTGCCTCAGGAAAACATACAGCATTATATGAAGAAGCAGTATGTATACTTATCTTATTAATCTGTGGTCGACGTCTATACCATAGACAATTAGCTTCATCTTGACGCCACCAGAGGGCGCCGCAAGCGCGCCACCAGCAAAGGCACCCGGCGCGGTGCGATCTTTGGGATTCATAGCGTTGTTGTACTTTCGCCACGAGTGGTCGAAATTATAGAAAAAATATTCAATTATCACTAATTAACAATTAATAACTCTCGAAAATAATTTAAATGTGTTTATATATTACACGAAATTTTATTGAAATCTCAACGGATTGAGATTTTCGAAGTACCCGTGAGTGAAGCGGATAATTCATCCATCGAAGAAAAATGATAAATCCTCTGCGTGAGAAAAGGTGAGATCGACCGATTCCAGAATCAAGGTCTTATACATGCAGGTCAGTCTTCATTCATTTATATGCATTTTACCAAAAGTGAGCAGCTGGCTCACTAGTGCGAGTTTTACCTAATCTCTAATGTATGGTTTTGACCAATATATCGAAAACATTTCGATCATTTACGCCTGGTCGCGGAGACCTTGCGTTTGAAGGGTCGTGTCAGTCTTTACTGAACGACTTCCTTCTGGTGCAGTTCCAAATTACGTTTCTAGGTTGCGGAAACCGTGTGATAGCTGGAACACACTTGTACCAACATAGTATGTGACCGATACTCTTTGGACATGCGGGTAGACACACGTAAAAAGGTTTTGAAGGCTATTATGTAAATTATTAGACCAGCTAACGTTAAATTGCTAAGTAAATCTACAGCATGTACCTACCCGCTTGGCAGCGTGTCCGCTAAAAGAAAAACTAAGGGTTTCAGGTGCATCTCCCAGTTTTTAACTGGCTTGTTTAAATTATTTATTGTTTGAACCTTGTCTCAACTACCTACCAATACTAATACACTTTGATAAGGTGTGTAACCAATAAGTTACTGCTTAGTAACATCTGGGAAGCTAAACTTATTAAGAGTATCTCAATATTACATATAATTATGGCAACATCTAATCCCACTTTTCAAAAAAGAAGGAAAAATGGCTATTCAGAATCGGAATCAACATTGAATAATATTCTATGAAATTAATTAAAACATCAAAACAGGTATAAACGAAATTAAATTTTATACCCTTCGGTGTCCACCGCACTAGTTCAGACGTATACAAATACATAGACGTGCCGATGGGGGTTGAAATGAATATATCATAATTATACGCATTATTAACTAAGATTTGACGAAACTTAGTTCAGTTGCACTATTGTAATTACACCATCACTTAATTTAGTTGCACTATCGAATAAAGTAAGCTGCTACAACGTGGACAAATTTGCAAACATACATGCATAACCATTTATTTATGTAAGGATATTCTAAGTTTGGATCTTTTATACAATACGATCGTGAATGTATTGCATTTTAAAATTCTTACATACCTACAAAAAAAATTTCATATGCAATGGCGAGCTCTGGGTGCCAATATAACTATTTGGGAGAATAAAATTTCACATAAACCCATATCAATAGATTTAAAATTCACAGCTACATCCAACTCATCACATCGATAACTATTGATTCAGGGGAGGAGTCCCTGTTATAAAACAAACCTTCTCTGCGGAAGAGAAGCAAGTCGCCAATTTCAGAGATATTTATAAGAAATATATCATTCAAGTAGATGTTCTATTGTATTATCAAATGTTTTATGGCATGTTTTATTTTAATACGTATACATATTTAAATTTTGATCTCTCCTTAGCACCACATTTTTCATAACATGCTTGGTCGCGGAAACCTTGCGTACGAAGAGTCGCACTTCGCACTAATCTTACAAGACGACCTCCTTCTGGTGCAATAAAAATTTAAATAAGCCTCTAGATTTCGGAAACCGCGAGACATCATTTGGAACAATTGATACCTCACATTTGACCAGGTCCCAGCACCATATCTTACCACTAACACACGCTTGGTCGCGGAGACCTTGCGTTCGAAGGGTCGTGTCAGTCTTTACTGAACGACTTCCTTCTGGTGCAGTACCAAGTTAAGTTTCTTGGCTTCGGAAGCCATGAGACACTTGGAACATACTCATGTCCAATATATTTGACCAATACTTGTTTTGGACCTGGTCCCCGCACCATATCTTACTACTAACACACGTTTGGTCGCGGAGACCTTGCGTTCGAAGGGTCGTGTCAGTCTTTACTGAACGACTTCCTTCTGGTGCAGTGTTCCAAGTTACGTCTCTAGGTTACGGAAGCCGCGAGACACTGAAAATGCCTCAAAACTATGATCGAGAAAGCAGGTATCTATGTATATTCACATTATGTATCTGGAAGGTTATTGACAGAAAATAGGAGCAGGTCAACTATGGCGCACATATATCTACACATAACAGCGTTTATAGAAAAGTACATGAATCTACCACATCTGACGCAAAAGTTAGATTTGATTTGCTTAAATTGGAATTGAAGGGTGGCTTAAATTTTACTGTTTCTGGTACCATACGGCAGACTCTAACATCCGCCATCTCAGATTTAACCAGTAACAGCTTCGTCAAATATGACTTGTACTTACATGATTTAACAAAAAGGATGTTTGTAGTACCTACTGCGATGGTGTGGTGGCGCGGAGCCACTTCTCATTATGTTTCAATACACAAAGCACCATGAGCAATACTAACTACGAATAATTACTTAACGACTAATACTCTATCACAACAACGAAGGAATCTATGACCACGAATCGTTTGCATTCTTCTGACATTCCCTGATGATGTTTATACTCCTAAAACACATGATAATTTAAAAACACGCGTCTTACGCAGTTGTGTTTTCAATTCCAATGAGCGATAATGTTGATTAATATTTAGTTTGTGAAAGAGTGCCCAGCTTGCCGTATAGTCTCTATTCTGAAGAGAGAAACCGTATGCTCTTCGATTTTATAAAATCTGATAAGTAATAATAAGGTTAAATATTAATGGAAAAAGATTTAAGATTTTTATCATTTCGAGATAACACCAAAACCAAATTGAAAGTAGATACGGTGAACAGTAACATGAAATAATTGTAGCAGAACCGTTATGTAAACGGTATCTTAAGTTTAAGCTTGAGGATGAGATTTAAAACAGCGACTAAGAACCACCATATTTTATAAATAAACGGATTCAAAAGATCCATTTGCAACAAATAATTGCAAAATGTCGTCAACAAAGCCTATAAATGCTTTCGACAAGCTCTGATGAACCCAAATTCCAGTATTCTTTCCTGGTTATTATTAGCACATTCGAACTGTACAACAAGGACGTACAAGGTAGTGGCTCTCGACTAGCCAACAAACAAATTATATTTATACGAAACCAGCCCAGCCTTCTGACTCGTTCCCATCACTGGGAGTCGGCAAAAGCCATGGTCCACCGGGCTGGTGCGGCCTGGTGGATAGCGCGTGACCTAGAAAGATTCTAGGTAAATGTCGCTGTAGAGTGTATCATTACATTGAAATCTTCATGAGTATTGATAAAACCCTAGATTTTTGGGAAAATGAGGGTAGATTTGAGTGAGAAACTCACAGAAAAATAGTTTATAAAATAACGCTAGGTCAGTGGAATCATTGCCAACCCTTACTGTCACTCGGCACCGGACGAAACGATGGTCGAGCGAGGACTTATATGCGTTAAATATGTTATAATATATCTTAAGTCTGATCAAAATAATTATAATTTGATATTAAAATTCAAGAACTGCTGACAGCTAAAACACGGATAAGTCTAGTTTCAAATAACAGCTTATCACTTAAAACAGAATTAGTACACATAGTATGTACTTATATTATGTCGCCTATTTGCAGACAACACACTAAAATGGAACTTCATAATTATGTATATTTTAAAATTTTGCGAAAGCGATAATCGTCTGAATTCTACAGCTACCTGAAGTCTTAGAGAGTTACTTTATGTAGATTGGTTGTTTTCCAATTCCTCCAAAAACAGTATGTAAAACATATATGTTTGGAACGGTTCTTTAAATAATAACCCCTTTTAAATATTATAGACCGAAATATACATAGGTATTATTGCTATATAGCAGTATGAACATGGAAAATGAGAATAATTTGTGTCTTATCACATATTTCTAGTTCCTATCTGAGAAAAACAGAATAGCTTTGAGTCAAATCAAATAAATTTTATCTATAGCAGTTGCTTAACATCTTGTTATTAAAAATTGGATATGTCCAGTCCAGTGAGACAGTGCCATGAACGTACAACTAGGAGATGTGGACCAGATATAGCAGTAGCCTTTGGATGATCAAATACCCAATCGATTGATGACATTATTAAGCAAAATATGGAAAATAAATAATATCTTAACACATTAGCATGTTAGGTTAATTTACTCATGAAATTAACATAAATGGTTAACCATGTTCTTCAAAGTTTACATCACACACAAATTAGCTTTGTTAATTTAGCTAATTACAAAATGTTATTGAACACTTTATTTTAATAAGTATTCAAATGTTTCAGTCATCATAGCGTTGTTATTTTTGGACATACTTACACCAGCAGATAACAAACACGTCTTCATATAATGCTGTATGTTTTCCTGAGGCACATCAATATAACGGTTTTACATAAAAATAAAACCGATATTATGTGCCGAGAACGGAAAAATATACAGCATTCTAGAAAGGGCTTTCTGGTGAAGACTATGAATCCCAAAGATCGCACCGCGCCGGGTGTGCCTTGCTGGTGGCGCGCTTGCGGCGCCCTCTGGTGGCGTCAAGATGAAGCTAATTGTCTATGGTATAGACGTCGACCACAGATTAATAAGATAAGTATACATACTGCTTCTTCATATAATGCTGTATGTTTTCCGTTCTCGGCACATAATATCGGTTTTATTTTTATGTAAAACCGTTATATTTTCAGACTTTGAATTTTATTCTTTTTTGGAAGTACGTATTTAGAACGTAAATCAATAAACAAAGTTTCAATGTCAAATCATGTATTATTAACGTGTGGTACAAACAATATTTTTTTTGTATAACAATAATATTAAGTTCAGTTAGATCAGTCTTCTTTTACGATAATCCGTGTTATAAAAATTATGACCAGTAATAAGAATCTCAATGATATTTGGGTTTTAACATTTAAGATAGACAATAACAGTGAAAATAAAAACTTTTACATACTCCGTAATCAACACATAATGTCTAGCTAACAAAAGATTTTTTTTAATAAAATCTAATTTATGTTAATTTATCTTAATAATATAATTTGTAAACCTATGTAATTTGGTTAACATTTACAATAAAATAAAATAAAAAAAAATATAATGGTTAAAAAAGCTTAATTCACAATTTTACTTTTCTTATCAAGCACGATATCATTGGGCTGTGGCTCTTTCTTCCTGAAATTGCATTCTAAGTAAAGATAAAGCATCTAGACTTTTATCAGAGAGCGAATTTCTTAATCGATTGCATAAATATGTGACCGAGGAAAACCTCTTCCGCTTCTACACTTGTTGGTTATAAGCCATATCAAGATACATTTCTCGGCCACCTCCAGTACTATCATAAATACCCATTTCAACGCGTACAATAGAATCAATATCAGTGCTAGAAGAATCTTGCTGTTTAGACGTCTTCTTTGAGTTTTAGCTTGTATTTCTGCTTCTAGTTGCTTTTCAATCGGCAATTCAACATAAGTGGGCATGCTCAAATTCAATGAAAGAACGTCGTCGCTACTGTCACTGTCTATGGAAACTATTAGCAGTTTTAACAACGAAAGCCCCGTTTGAATTGTCATCTGCACTATTTTCACTCTCGTTGCAATTTGAGTCATCTTCAGAAGTTGTTGAAGCTGTAGGTGCAGGTGCAGGAGTGCATTGTGCAATTTCACTGCTCAATGTTTCATGTTTTGTACCAAAATTAAAATAACATCACTAATACCGGGATCCCGGTTATGAACATTTCAATACCGGTATTAAAAAACTCGAAAAAAATTCCGGGATCCCGGTATTGGCTGATACCGGGATCCCGGTATTGGAAGCCCTAGTTTAGAAAAAAATATGTTAGAAACCTCAATATCATTTTTGATGACCTATCCATAGATAGCCCACAGGTATGGTATTGATCAAAAAATTTTTTTTTTGTTACAGTTCTATGTTTGGGGCACCCCTTATTTTTTTTCTATTTTTGTGTCAAAATCTTAATGCGGTTAACAGATTACATCTACTTACCAAGTTTCAATAGTATAGTTCTTATAGTTTCGGAGAAAAGTGGCTGTGAAATACGGACAGACAGACATGACGAATCTATAAGGGTTCCGTATTTTGCCATTTGGCTACGGAACCCTAAAAATATCTTCTTCGAATTGTGAAAAATCAGTATCGTATTCATTGATCTTACTAATATTATAAACGCGAAAGTTTGGATGTTTGTTGCTCAATCACGTACATTCACGTACCTACAACGCAAAAGTTAACAAGAACAAAATTAAAAATTTTGATTAACCCCCGACTACCTTAGATTTGTTATCTGTATAACATTCTACTAGTCAAGCCCTTTCATTTGATACCCATATTAAGGGAATTGTGAAAAATGAAATGTAATTCGCCATTTTGTGGTAGCGGCCATCTTGGATTTGAAATTTGTCATAGTGCAAAGTATTCTACTAATCCAGCCCTTTCGTTTGATACCCATATTGAGGTAGTAGTGAAAAGAAAAACATTGTATAATTCGCCATTTTGTGGTGGCGGCCATCTTGGATTTGAAATTTATTATAGCGTATAGTACTCTACTAGTCAAGCCCTTTCATTTGATACCCATATTGAGGTAGGTTGTGAACTTAAATATTTTGTCCGCCATTTTGTGGAGGCGGCCATTTTGAATCGATATTAACCAAACATAGCTAAGAAGACCCGCACGGATATTAACTTTCAAATAAAAAAAACCGCATTGAAATCGGCCCATCGGATGCTTCAACAGACACACACACACACACACACACACACACACAGAGACAGACAGACAGACATCGACGTCAAAGTTATAACACCCCTTTTTTTGGTCGGGGGTTAAAAACAGCCGGTCACATTGTTACCGTTGTTGGTATATTACACGAAATTCCATTGAGTGACGATTTTAAGTATGTGTAAGTACCTATTTAAGGCCAGTGGTAGGCTTTCCTATCTCTGCCTGTCGCGTAAAGTCGAGAATCGAACTGCACCGGTAACTGTAACGGTACCATACCGCAGGGTAAACTAATCGAAAGGTGTCAGAGACCACAACTCACCATCCATCTCGACTTCCTTGGAGACTTGTCGCCAACAATACATTAACACCCTCACATTCTTGTGCAGGGAAGAGGTGCTGTCCCACAGCGGGCGGCGCTTGCGCACGGCTTCTATCAGACGATCGTCGATACCGCAGCAGTGGTGTCGCTTGGGATGCTGGTACGTCGAGGTCATGACGTCAGTCTATACTTTGATGACAAACTCCGCTCGACGCTACGGTACCGTCGCGTTTAATCGGCGCGATTCCCGCCAAGCGAATAGCTAGGCGGCAAATGACACGAAACAAAACAGCATCAATTGAAACCAGGCGTGGGGCCGAGACAGGGTGAGACTGAGACTACCGAGCGGCCGAGGCGAGGGCCGAAGATAGCCGAACGGGACCGCGGCGGCCCCACCGCGCGCCGCCGACTGCCTGCCTCGGGCAAACTCGGCGGACGTTCGGCGCCGCGAGTGAGACGTACTACCTGGCTCGTGGCTCGGCTGAACGCCAGTCGCTCGCCGCGGCTCCCGCCGACGCCGACGTGGACTATTAATATGCTGTGAGCATACAAATAAATCCTACTTATATTATAAAAAATATCAATGTTTGGACGTTTGTTGCGCAGTCACTTCTGAACGGGTTGAATTTCGGAATACAATTTGATTATAGTCTGGAATTACAATATAGTATACAATTAAATGATGATAGGTAAGATTTTTATCCTGCGAATATAACGGGAACTGGGCGGGTGAAACCGTGGGGCCCTGCCAGTATGTATTACAATATGTCTGTAGCTACACGCGACAAGCGACAACATAAACCAGCCATGGTCGAGTTAGGGGGCGCGTGCTCCTACGTGTAAGAATGGATGCCTTATTTCTTTTAGTTATTACATTACTATTAGCGCCCGTCGGTTTCACCCGCGTTGTTCCCGGAATAAAAATAGCAAAATAAAAAATAAAATAAATAAAAATGTGTAATTCCAGATAAAATTTAGACCTATGTAACAAATTTAATCCAATCCCCTTCAGTACTTTTTGCGCAACAAATATATGTAAGTACATACATTCTTACAAATTTTTGCGTTTATAAAACTAGTTAGATTAATCTTGTTGAGGTGTCCAAAAAGTTTTTAACCAACTACAGAAAAGGAGGAGGTTCCATATTCGATAGTATGTTATACTTTTTGACGTGACAACGTCTTATAAATTGGTTTGCCGGGTGACACTTCAAGAAACTGCGTTACGCTCCGCTCACGTTATGCGCTCACAACGAGAGCGAGTGAGAGGCACACGTCCCTTCCACTCGAGCATGGTTAGCCCGCCTAAGAGCGAAAGAGACAGACATAAAAAGTGAAAGGCACGCGTCCCTTTCGTAAAATTATTTTACCACTCAAAGTCGTTGTCACGTAAAACTTTCGCCCGTATACCGACTTTACAGGCAACCAATTTTTTTTTTGTATGTATGTTACACGATAGCGCCGCCAATTGTGAATCGATTTTGCTAGTTATTTTTTTGTTTGGTAGATCATACTTCAGAGTTGGTCCCATTTACATTTTATCAAAATCGGTGCAGCGGTTTTGGAAATACGATACCTCGATTACGATTACCTCGATGGCAAAACGGAACGTGGGTAGAACAGTTCTTGTGATATGAACAAATAAGAACAAAATTAAAAATTTTGATTATCCCCGACTATATTTACTAATTCGCCATTTTGTGGTGGCGGCCATATTGGATTTGATTTTTTTATAGTGTATAGTATTCTACTAGTCAAGCCCTTTCATTTGATACCTATATTTAGGTAGGTTGTGAAGAAATATTTTGTCCGCCATTTTGCGGAGGCGGCCATCTTGAATCGATATTAACCAAACATAGCTAAAAACATACGCACGGATATTAACCTTCATTAAATCGGCCCATCCGTTTGAGCTCTGCGGTGCCACAGACAGACAGACAGACAGACAGACATCGACGTCAAACTTATAACACCCCTTTTTTTGGTCGGGGGTTAAAAACACTCCTAGCTACGTGCTGTGGTCATGTGACATGCGCCCGCACATATTATACGCAAGCGCTTCATTTCCTATCAGGCACATATCTTGTAACTCAAGTCACTCTATCACACTATACTATATTTATAGAAAAAAAATTGAAACGACTGTAATATTCATATTATACTCGTACATAGAAGCGTATGTCGAATACACCGGTTTTATCTATATTTTCACGAAACCCGCGGTGATAACAGGTACATTACCGTTATCAAGTTATCAGTTAGTGAAAATGTACTGGTTTATCGCTCTATTGCTTACGCGATAAGTTCTGTGTTGTGAAATAATCTTGAGATTTCAGATACAGTAGATACAGGCTCAGACGTTGCTCGCAGTGTGAAATGATAATGTTACGATATGGATAACGAATATTTGTTCTAGATAGTATTTTTTTTTTAACTTTTATAGGTTTACACTTGACCGCCATCTCGCCTGATGTTAAGCGACGATGCGGTCTACGATGGAGCGTGTTTACCTAGAAGATACCGATTCACTCTCGATTTGAAGACATAAAGATTGTAACCATCGGGGAAAACCCACTCAGGCAACGTATTCCACAGCCTAGACGTTCTTATCACAAAAGTAGAGTCAAATCTCTTCGTTCGTGTCTTTGGAACATCAACCATGAAACGATGTCGCTTTTTCGAGCTACGAGCATTCCGATAGAAAAAAGGGTAAGGTGGTATCAGATCATGCAAATCAGTCGCACACTCTCCAAAGTGTATCTAGAAAGAATATCCATTTAGTTCTCCTTTCCCGTTTTTAACCCCCGACAAAAAAAAGGGGTGTTATAAGTTTGACGTCGATGTCTGTCTGTCTGTCTGTCTGTCGGTCTGTCTGTCTGTCTGTCTGTCTGTCTGTCTGTCTGTGTGTGTCTGTCTGTGGCACCGTAGAGCTCAAACGGATGGGCCGATTTCGATGCGGTTTTTTATTTGAAAGTTAATATCCGTGCGGGTGTTCTTAGCTATGTTTGGTTAATATCGATTCAAAATGGCCGCCTCCACAAAATGGCGGACAAAATATATCTTCACAACCTACCTCAATATGGGTATCAAATGAAAGGGCTTGACTAGTAGAGTACTAAACACTATAACAAATTTCAAATCCAAAATGGCCGCCACCACAAAATGGCGAATTATATAATATTTTTCACTACTGCCTCAATATGGGTATCAAATGAAAGGGCTTGATTAGTAGAATACTTTGCACTATGACAAATTTCAAATCCAAGATGGCCGCTACCACAAAATGGCGAATTACATTTCCTTTTTCACAATTCCCTTAATATAGGTATCAAATGAAAGGGCTTGACTAGTAGAATGTTCTACAGATAACAAATCTAAGGTAGTCGGGGGTAAATCAAAATTTTTAATTTTGTTCTTGTGCCTAAGTGTATTGGGATTAGTTGCGTGTGTTTAAGCATGCATACCACTCCATGACTACGAGCACAGTATAAAGATTTTATAGCCTGTGCTACTAATATTATACATATTATAAAGTACCTACCAACATTATAGTTTTAGTTTGATTCTATGGAAATACAGTTTTCTAGGGCTGTTGTAGGTTTACAATTCATGGTCATGTCGCCTGATGTTAAGCAATGATGCGGTCTACAAAGGAGCGCGGTTACCTAGAAGACATCGACGCATTCACGATTTCGTGTATAAAATTATTGTTTAATCAATGATAGCATATCATTGATTGCATTGATTGATGCACTTGACCGTCCTCTCGCCTGATGTTGAGCAACGCGGTCTGCGACAGAGTGCTTGCATATAAGAAACCGATTCACTCTCGAATTGAAGACATTGGTGTCTTCAAATCCAACCATCGGCGAAACTTCAGCTGATTCATTCCACAGCCCAAAACGTTCTTATTGCATAAGTGGAATTCATTCTCATACATATTTTTTTATATATTTTATGTTCAAGTGCCAGTCATGATAGTTTTAGGGCGGCAAGTTAAACGAGGTCAATATATTTTAAGCTTTCGCAATTTGAGTTCATATAAAAAATGTTACGCGGTTCGCCCGGAGACCGCGACCGGAGACCGCGACAGGACATGTCTCGCGACACGTGTCTCGGTCGCGGTCTCGGCGCGAACTGGTGCCCATGCAAATCCATAGTGTCAAGTGTCTGTCGCGGTCTCCTGTCGCGGTCGCAGCGCGAACTTGTACCTTTAAATTGTATTTTATTAAATTACTAGCTTTAACCCGCGGCTTCGCTCGCGTTCAGTAAGTTTTTTATTGTAGATTCCTACTTTGATAGCATGAGCGTCAAATAATAACATAACTAATGCTCGTCTATAATAGGTCTAAGGGTAGTTTATGCGTTATTATGTATTTTAATTCCCTATTTTACCATCTCAGGGGTTGAATTTTGGAAAACTAATACGCTCATTATTTTAATGTTCATGCAAATAAATGTTTTAACTGCTATAATAGGTTTACCTACTCTTGACCGCAATGTCGCCTAAAGTTAAGTGATTATGTGGTCTACGGTAGAGCTTGCTATCCTAGAAGAAACCGATTCAGTCTCAATTTGGAAACACCAGCGTTGTAATCATCATGAAAATCCATTCAGGCAACGTCTTAGAGTATCTCTCCACTTAGTTTGTGAACGCCTTTCACAGCCTAGGCGTTATTGTAACAAAAGTAGTCCGTCAAAGCTTTTCGTTATAGTCTTTAGAGCATGTCTAAAGTCCGTACAAAATTTTATCCACTATTACGTACCTAGTATGAATTTGAAAATATCCTTCTTTCTTGTTTGTTTATAAAATATAAATATACTTACATTTTCACACATGTAAATACAATGTCTCCTGTGCGTAATATTATTTATAATATATAAAATTTTCATACCCACTTTTCATACACTTTCTTTGGGATTAAATTTAGAAAACTCTGTTTTACATAGCTCATTATTTTTCCGTACTCATATCCTACAAAGCTTAAAGCAAATATGTCACAAGAAATAAAAATGTTCACACAAACTTTTTCCCTTATTTTACTACATTAGACGATGTATTTTGAAAAAAACACTGAAACACATAACTCATTACACATATTAGCTGTACTCAATTTATACGAAATTTCATTCAAATATGTCCAAGGAATAAAAAGTTTCATAATACACACACTTTCATACATATTTTCTTTAGGCGTTGAATTTTGAGAAATCCGTCCTTAGTGAATAGGTCTACGTCATAAAAAGAATACGTATGTGACAATTTAAGAATGTCATATTACCCTCTTATGGGTTACATTTTGGAAGTAAATGTACTCATAACTCATTATTTAGGCCGTACTCAATTTCTACAAAATTTGATGCAAATATGTACAAGAAATAAAAGTTTCATAAAACTATGATAGTTTACCCTTATGTCACCCCTTTGAGGGTTAAATTTTGATAAATGTTGTAATATGTACCTCGTGATGTTAGCTGAAATCAATTCATACGAATTTTGAAAACCTTCCTTTGGTCGATGCCTACGTCATAAAAAGAATACGTGTGTGAAATTTTAAGTATGTCTTAAGGGTACGTCCTGTGTGTTATCATAAAACTTTCATCCCTATTTTAAAACCTAGAGAATGAATTGATAAAAATGTACTACGTAAGTCATTATTATGGCCGTACTCAACTCTTACAAAATTTGATGCTAATATGTCCAAGGAATAAAAAATTTGTACAAATTGTCAACCCTTATTCCACCCCTTTCACGGTTTAATTTTGATAAACACTGTAATACATACCTCATGATATTACCCAAACATAATTTAATGAAATTTCATGCAATTATGTCTTAGGAATAAAAGCTTCATACAAACTTTCATCCCTATTTCATCTCTTTAGGGTTGAATTTTGAGAAATCCTCCTTGGTGGCTGCCTACATTATAAAAATAATACGTGTGTGAAATATTTTAAGAATGTCCTAAGTGTATGTCCGCTGCGTTTAATATTTATTTTATAAAACGTTCATCCCCTATTTAACTCGTTTTAGAGGTTAAATTTTGAAAAAAATGTGATACACAACTCTTTATTTTGGCCACACTAAATATGTTCAAGGAATAAAACGTTTCGATACAAAATTTCATCCCTTATTTCTCCCCTTTGAGGATTGAATTTCGATAAACGCTGTAATACGTACCTCATGATTTTAACTGAAGTCACCTTATATGAAATTTCATGCAAATATCCCCAAGGAATAAAAGTTTCTATACAAACTTTCATCCCTTATTTCACCCCTTTGAGGGTTGAATTTCGATAAAAGCTGTATTACGTACCTCATTATTTTAGCCAAACTCAATTTATATGAAATTTCATGCAAATATGCCCAAGGAATAAAACGTTTCGATACAAAATTTCATCCCTTATTTCATCCCTTTGAGGGTTGAATTTCGATAAACGCTGTAATACGTACCCCATGATTTTAGCCGAACTCAATTTATATGAATATGAAAGTTCATGCAAATATGCCAAAGGAATAAAAAGTTTCATACAATCTTTCATCCCCTATTTCACCCCCTTGGGGATAGAATTTATCAAAATCCTTTCTTAGCGGATACCTACGTCATAACATCTACTTGTGTGCCAAATTTCAGCCTGATCCCTCCAGTGGTTTGGGCTGTGTGTTGATAGATCACTATGTCAGTCAGTCAGTCAGTCAGTCAGTCAGTCACCTTTGAGTTTTATATATATAGATTACGTGATTATTAAATGTTTCGGTCGCATGACAACAGCCGTACTCACAAGAAGACTTAATCAAGCACTTAGATAACAGTTTTGCGATTGCGATTAAATCCTGTGTAATATTTTCATTACGTAATTAGATATGAAACTATTCATTACGACACCTGACCAACGGAGACGGCTACTAAGAAGTGCCACTAATGGCTGCGTCGTCGCTTAAATGATAAGTAAAATGTATTACAGTCTAAACTCTGTACTCTGTATAACGACACTTACCGAAGTGAGCTTTTAGGGCGTTATAAACAGTGGTTGTTAAATGGAGACAATTAAAAAACATATATATTTTTATCTATTCTAGAATAATACTTATATACTAACATAAGTACCTATGTAAGCAACTGCGATAAATATTAATCTGTAGAACTTGACAAAATTCTGCTAGGTACCGAGGTAAATACGTCCAAGTTTTTTAAAATCGATACGTTTGTCCAAGCGAATGCACGCTAGATAATGAAAAAAAAACGTACGCTCTAATGATCCCCTCTTTTTTGGAAGTCGGTTTATAAGAAGAATACGTACACAGCTACAGTATACGTCCGAACATCCGAACTATGGCAGCAAGAAAGCATGTTTTGTAATGTATTGTTGTCGTAAGCGTGATATTACATATACTCACAGAGTGTAGGTATTATATTGCATAGAAAACCAGGTAAACCAACCAAAAAGCAAACTCGACTTTTTAAGGAGACGGTCGTTAAGTCGAGACCTTATAAAGAGTACCTAAACAACGTACATATTTCAAGTAAGATATACTACATTGCAATGACACTACTTAAACTGTTGTGCGACATCTACATATGTGTAGAAAATTATTGTGTTTTCACGGGGCGGCATTGTCGTTGTGCGACATAAGCCACTAAAAAGAAAAAATAACGATTTAAAAAAACAGTAAGATAAGAGTATCTCAGGGTAGTGATTCTAAACGCAATCCGAACGGCTCGAATTCAGAATGACAATCCTTGTCTCTGACATTCGAAACAGATAAGACAAAGACCGAAAGATGATATTCCGTGTCGGATCAATCCGACTGGGTTTAGAATCGCGCAAGGCAGGTCGAAGTTAAACCCTCTACACACGAGCCCTAATATCACAGGAAATTAGTTAAAACTAGTGGGGCGGACCCTACATCGCACCATAAATCACCAATCATATGGTGCGATGTAGGCTCCTCCCCACTACTTTTACGTCATTTCCTCTGATTTTAGGACTCGTGTGTGGAGCGTTACGTTACGGCTGGTCTAGTCGGGAGAACGGCGCCTGCCGATCCGGAGACCCCGGGTTCGAACCCCACACGCACCACTGTCTTTTCGAAGTCATGTGCGTAATGCCGCTAACTTAAAACGGTGAAGGAAAACATCGCGAGGAAACCGACATGTACGTAGAATCTTTCGAAGTCATGTGCCATCCACCAACCCGCACTGGGCCAGCGTGGTGGATTATGGCCTTAACTCTCTCCTTGGAAGAGAAGGCCTGAGTCCCAGCAGTGGGAACATTTAGTGGGCTGTTGATGGTGTGGAGCGTTTTAGGGCGAGCAGTTTGTACCTACTTGTGTGAAGCTACGTCTCCCCTCTCAGCCGTCACGTTCCCCGCACGCAATGGACCGGATGACAGCATGTCAATGTCACTTAGCGCACTGTCACTGCGGATTACCATCAGCCCTGTACCTTCGATAAGATACGTAACTTGCGTCAATCGCTCGCTATCAGCGCTCGCTATCGCGCTATCGCTAGCGGGATAAAGTCACAGACCTTTATACAAATAGATCCATTTGATAAGCGTGATATGTAGCAGTACTGTAACAATAGAATCTATTACTAACTTCTGCCCTCGGCTTGAGTTCTTGGAGATGCTTTTCCAGGTCAGGTAGAACTTAGATAATAATCATAAGTATTTATTAATAATGTCTGTCGCGTGTCAACTGTTATATAGGTACAGGCATCGATATAAACCAGTAGATGTGCCCTCGCAAACTTCATGCGCAATTATGTCATCGTTGGGAAGAGTGAGGAGGAGCTCACTCTTTCCGGTCTAGTCGGTTGGAGGAAGCGGTGAACGCCGGACGTTTTTACCTATCACTATTCGTTGTCAACAACCAAAATAAGTAGATCCACATATCAAATATAATACAATTTTAAAGTGACATAACACTTCATGACTTCACGTTAAATTATTTGGATATTGCTCATAGAAATTACAAAAAGATAACAAAATCGCGGTTAAAACTTAAAAAAAGCTATTCCTATGCTATTCTTATACCTACCAAGTCCTCATATTAAAATCTTACACACTCAGGAGACGCCGGAACAGGCCGCTAGCAGGCACTCGTAGTAACTGAGCCACCAACCAGAGCGCCCAAGATACAGCCATACCCTAGTTTGGGGCTCAACGTTACCTATGTAGCCATTGACAAAATAATTAGCTATAAACTCTTAGTAAAATGTAAACTGTAAAAATGTATGTTTTTAAGGAATAAATGAGTTGATTTGAACTATTACATAGACTTTAGTAGACCATTTTTAATCCCTGACCAAAAAAAGGGGTGTTATAAGTTTGACGTCGATGTCTGTCTGTCTGTCTGTCTGTCGGTCTGTCTGTCTGTCTGTCTGTCTGTCTGTCTGTCTGTCTGTGTGTGTGTCTGTCTGTGGTACCGTAGAGCTCAAACGGATGAACCGATTTCGATGCGGTTTTTTTTATTTGAAGGTTAATATCCGTGCGGATGTTCTTAGCTATGTTTGGTTAATGTCGATTCAAAATGGCCGCCGCCACAAAATGGCGGACAAAATATTTCTTCAAAACCTACCTCAATATGGGTATCAAACGAAAAGGCTTGACTAGTAGAATACTATACACTATAAAAAAATCAAATTAAGATGATGCCGCCACAAAATGGCGGATTATATTATATTTTCACTACTACCTCAATATGGGTATCAAACGAAAGGGCTTGACTAGTAGAATACTTTGCACAATGACAAATTTCAAATCCGAGATGGCCGCTACCACAAAATGGCGAAATACATTTATTTTTCACAACTCCCTTAATATGGGTATCAAATGAAAGGGCTTGACTAGTAGAATATTGTACACATAACAAATCCCAGATAGTCGGGGGTTAATCAAAATTTTTAATTTTGTTCTTGTTCCAGGAGTTTGAACAAAAACATCGTACGAGATTTTTATATTATGATATGGAAAAGATTAGATTAGACGTAGCACATGGAACATTCTACTCACGTGTTTAAATACCTACTTGCTTGGTCTAGTTACTCACTGTTCAGTGATAAACGAGATAAGCATACGGGATGTACATATATTTTTAGAATTAAGTACTTGCTTAGATTCGGACGTGATAAGAAAAGTGCAGATTATCATTCTGCGAATTTGTTTTTGTCAGTGGGTGCCTGTCATACTTCTACAATCTACATAACACTAGCTAACTCCGCAAACGTTGTCATGTAAATTGTCAACAATACAACAATGAAATGTCAAAGTAACGTGACATTTGACGTGTATGATTTCGCGCCATGGGTGTGTGACTGTGTGTTCGTTTAAGTTTTATGTTATACTTATGTTTTAGGATAATCAATCAACCAGGCGCGGTCCCAGCCTCGAATATTCGAGGGGGTCATCAGTACGCAGCCTCAGATTGGGGGTTACCAGTATAAATACAATAAATCGAGTAATAATACTTTACTAGTAGCGCCCCACGATTTTACCCGCTTTTCCCGCGTTATAAAATAGTCTATGTACCTACTACCTATTAGATATTTTGATGAATTTTTTTAGATGTTTTATTTAACATATACAATATTGGGGGGGTGCATGTCCCCTGCGTGTCTCCCCTTCGAACCGCGCATGCAATCAACCTGTCGAACTAATAAGCCTATAATTATTTCAAATATGTATCACTGCCGTTCACGAAGCTGCCGCGAAAGAGGCATTGGCAAAAATGTGTCGATCGCATATCACTACCACACACATGTCACACAGACACGATCCAGATATACGACTACAAAGCACTAGCACGTTTTACCCGCAGAGTTCCCATTACTGTTATTTTCCCGGGTTAAAAAAAGCCTGTGTGTTATTCTAGACTAGATATAGTCTGCTTCCTATTTATAGTATTAGTAGGACGACCCGCTTCTATGTTCCCACAGCTGGGATTCGAGGCTTCCTCACACATTTTTGTTGTCTAGTGTAAACAAAGCTTTTTTAATTTTTGATGCCAGTTTTCACGCCGAAGGGGCAATCAAGGCGGCCTATATTAAACTATATCGTAGCTTTACTTAGTTTGTGGCTAGCTGGTGTTGTGCTTTGAGAATTTACGTGTTGTGTGAAAAAGTGTCGACCAATATTTATTTCATGTAATATCTATCTATGAACGCAAATGATTAAAATAAATAAAAGTCTGTTTGCTTAGTTTACGCGTCCCGTGATCAAAATGCTCGCGTTTACTTGGCCCAATGTACATGCATTGCCATTCAGCGTCGTAAAGCCGCCAGTATGCTGGGAACACTTCCTACTGGTTTTCATATCATGATAATTTGATAATCTTTAGACCTTCATTGGTCTGTGGATAATTAAGATGAGCTTAGTGTAAGTGACTACCTAGTTAGGTATCCAGCGTAGTGTAGTTTCCATTGTAGGTATATTCCGTTTAAAAAAAAAACATAAAATGGAATCACCGCTGCGCGCAATAATAACATTCTAAAAACACTAACATTGAAGTTAATTTATAGATGAAAGCGATATTCAGAGTAGTTATTCTTAGATAACAAATTTATAACGTAATACGCTTTCAATGACTAATGCGTTATTCACGAGATACACAACATTTCTAGATTATAAATCATGAAAGATTTACGAGGCGCGAACACTCGGTGCTAATATTATATCGATTTGTTTTTATTTTATGTAGGTTCGCAGTAGATCGCCACACCAAAAGTAGTTCCGATCCACTTCTACGACTACGCTTCGCTTTCAAATACGCTTAACTAAGAGGTAAGCGTATTTGAAAAGTCAAGATAAGCTTTTAACTTTTAAGTTTCACGGTTGTTGAGTATCTCTACATACAGGGTATAATAATTAATTAGATGATTAGCCGGGCATCATGTTCACATAACATGAACATAATTAAAAAATTCAGTTACCCCCTCCCATCTCGGAAAAAATATCGAAAAAAAAAACAACAACCAACTTCAATCTAAAATTAAATTTCAGGGATACCACCAACTTCAATCACTACATCAAGGTAACGGAAGTCATATTTTGTTCATTTTTACAAAATCCCGATTTCGATAAAATTTCTATGGGACCATCTCTGAACTATGATCTAACAAACAAAAAAGAACCATCAAAATCGATTCTCAATTGGCGGCCCTATACAAAAAAAAACACACAGTCACAGACAGAAACACACACACACATAATCACCCTCACACATTTTTAACACCACGTCCTTTTTGCATCGGGGGTTATAAAAACTGCATCGAAATATCGGGAGACTCGCTTCACCATACAACGACGGAAAACATCTCGTAATAATTAATATATTACATCGTTATCTTTTTCACAGAGTTTATTATAACAACGCATGTTGACAAATGAACTAATGTTTTTAATTTGTTTTATCAGCGGTAGGTTATAACTAACTATACCAACCACTAGGTTATAATTAACTACCTAGAGTGGTATGTTTATTATATATTATAGTTTGGTATGGTATTGTAGGTAAATTGAACGGAGTTGTACAGTTCTGATACTGTGCTTGAAATATACTAAGAAAAAACTGTTACAGATTGCAAAAAAGTGAGTAGAAATACTCACTTTTAGCAATCTTTGGTTTTCACCACTACTAATTACCACTAAAAATTAATTTATTATCAAAAAAAAAAAGAGTTATCGAGTAATTAGCCATGTTTTCCTCCTTCCTTCTCTCTTGAGAGAGTCAATTGCGGGTTGGCGAATGGCGCAAGACCTCAAAAGATTCTTGTAGCATGCAGGTTTCCTCACGACGTTTCCTTTCACGAGTAAAAGCCAGTTGTGCTGACAAACATTTGCACTTGGCAATACAGCCAGAGACGCAGCGAGACACGAACCTATGACCTCGTCAGTCTAGTCTCTAGTCACTAGACCAGGAGTTCCCAAACCTATTTTGTCTGCTGCCCACTTTCAGAATAAATTATTTTTAGCGCCCCCATTATTTCACATAAGTACTTTAAGCCACTATAACGTCAAATTAAACTGATTAATTATTGTGAGCTATATATTAGCGGAGTTTAAACATTAATTCTAAACACGACTTACTATAACCCAGTAGGTAGTACAGAACGGACTCCAAGCCTCCACACAACGCCCCCATTTTTTCTGGGTCTCTTACCGCCTCCCTTTAGGCCTGCAGCGCTAACAGGGGGGCGTTATCGTCCACTTTGGGAATTGCTGCACTAGACTATACTACATTCATATATTCAATACATTTAGATATGGAAGTGGTATAGCATTTTAGCTATTAAGACGTAGTTTATCAAGCGAAATGGGTAAGAAGAATTATCATTGTTTACGAAATGGCGCTGAGACGTGATAGAGATAGCCTGTGACTGAGACAGACGAGTCACGTTCCACACGTAGCCTGCGGGGCTGATTGTGGGGTCAGCGTGGGGTTGCCAAATCTACTATGTAATATAGTGGAATACTATAGTCTGATAAGCAATGCTACTATCGCATTCTGCAATACATTTGATATTATCTCATCAAGTTTACTGTTGCTCCCCAATCTGTTACTTTTAAAACTAAAAAACTGTGTTGGCTTAGTGGGTGGAACTCAGAAACGTGAGATCACAGGTTCGAATGTCGCCTGCATCTCTGGGTATTTATTTATCTAAGTACACTCTCTTTTTTCCATCTTTTGTACATCTTTATACCAATATCTATCGCCAATCAAATCGCCAATATATCACCAATAATAATACAACGCGGCATCAAATTTAGTGCGGTCACCAATAATAAAACAATATGTCGAAAAAAAAATAGACTTTACTAGTAGCGCCCTACGATTTTACCCGCGTAGTTGCCGTTCAGTTGTTTTGCCGCGGTAAAAAGCCTGTGTAAGTACTATTCGAAATTTTGTAAATTCATAGATTTTTTCAATTTAACATATAGGTATTAGGTACCTGAGAACCCCCTTCGGGTCGTGCTTGTACAGTGTACACACTGAGATAGATGATAGATAGATAGATTAACTCTTTATTGCACTTCACAAGTGCAGTAAAGAGTTTGGGGACTGTGTCAGCTTCGTCCGTGGGAAAACACCTGTAAATAGAAACCCCACACGTGGTCCCTGGGTGGTGCTAAACAGCTGACAAAAATACCGGTGGTAGGCCTCGGCCGTGGCTGGTGACCACCCACCAGACTAAGTCATGCCGCCAAGCGGCCTTGCCGTGTTCCGGCATGTAGTTTGGTGACGCCATTAGGGAAAACGGGTCAGAACAGTTGCTGCATAACTGCACGACTGGAATGCCGCACACCGATATTTTGCATCGGAAAGCTAGTCGTGGAGGGTAGCGGGATCCGAGGCACGGTTGCCGCGGCCGACCGCAGACAGTAGGGGGCCCAAGTAGTGAGCTAGCCCCTCATGAAAGGCTGCCCCGCCATCTAGCGAAAAATCCCGGGATGCGCTATCCTGCCGGTTGGCGACCGGATATCAAGGCCAGATAGACATCCCCGGGGGGGCTCGGGCGTCCCCGCAGTCTCCAGACTAGTTTCCCATAGATGTATTTGTGTTGTGTGTTGTGGCCGTTAGTCAGCAGTATGTAGCCTCGTTCTACTTCCGTTTTCCCACCGTAATTCACCCTCAAGTATCATGAACAAAGTAAAAAATAGAAACAACGTTAATATGCGGCTGCACTCCTTGATTCTTAAAGTGCACCTCGAGAACATCCGAGGTCTGCACTCAAATATCACAGCAGTCCACCACCACCTGGAGACTGAGCAGCCATCACTGTTGTTTCTTACGGAGACGCAGATAGGACGTCCGTCAGACGTGGCGTACCTAACATATCCTGGGTACACGTTGGAGCACAACTTTAAGCCACGTGCTGGAGTGTGCCTGTACGCCCGTGACGATATCTGCTGTCGGCGTCTCCGTAATCTTGAGGACACCAGATTCTCTGTTGTTTGGGCGTTGATAGACACAGGCATAGACAAAATTGTATATGCCTGTGTCTATCGGTCGCACAGTGGAGATCTGGAGACGACTAGGCTCATGGAATATTTAAGTGAGGCGGCGGATGCGGCTCAGCAGAAGTACCCATCAGCCCAACTTGTGTTGCTGGGGGATTTTAACGGCCATCACAAGGATTGGCTGTTCCCATACCGGGACACTGACCACGCTGGGCTGGAAACGAGAAAGCTAGCTTTATCGTTAGACCTGACCCAGCTGGTCCAAGAGGCCACACGGGTACCTGACGTTGAGTCGCATACTCCTTATTGTTTAGACCTTCTGCTAACTACTGACCCAGACCGATATTCTGTGGCGGTATCTTCGCCGTTGGGCAGCTCCGACCACTGTCTGGTGAAGTCAGTATCAATGTACCATCCGCCCGATCCCAGCCCTAGAGGCAACCGGCGGTTGTGGCGATACAAGTTAGCAGATTGGGATGAGATGCGTTCTTTTTTTTGCGTCTTACCCATGGCAGTCATTGTGCTTCTCTTCTGGTGATCCTTCAACTTGCGCGGATGCTGTGACTGAAGTGATACAAACGGCTCTGGAATATTTTATACCGTACTCTGACGTCCCAGTATCCAGCAAAGCTCGCCCTTGGTTTGGGCCTCAGTGTAAAAATGCTGAAGCATTTAAGCATGGGGCTTACCTGGCTTGGGTTGATGCTCGACAACGTAAGGCAAAGGACACACACCAGAAGAAGAAAGCGTTTAACAAGGCTGCTAAGGCATGCAAAAAGGTTTTACAGAGGGCTCGTTTTGACCATATTAGTCGAATAGGGAACAAACTAGCTTCATACCCTGCGGGTAGCAAAGCGTTTTGGTCCCTAGCTAAAGCGGCCGAATCGAACTTCTGTCGCCCCTCACTACCCCAATGCTAAAACCTGATGGTACGTTGGCTCACACCGCAACAGAGAAGGCAAACTTGTTTGCATCTCAGTTTGCGGAATCTTCGCGTCTAGATGCTGGTAGTGCGATACCTCCTTCTCCACCTGGCAGTTCGACTGTAATGTCTGAAATACATATTCGCCAAAAGGAGGTTATCAAAGTGCTACGCAATCTGGATGTGAATAAAGCCAATGGCCCGGACGGAATTCCTGCCATAGTACTGAGGGTTTGTGCACCTGAATTGTCTCCAGTACTAACGCGCCTGTTTAGACTTTCTCTCCAAACTGGGAAAGTTCCGAAGTCATGGAAGCTTGCTAACGTGCAACCTGTGCCCAAAAAAGGTAGTCGTGCTGACCCTGTCAACTACAGGCCCATCTCAGTCACGTCCATACTCTGCAAGACTATGGAACGTGTCTTAAACCACAGGCTCCTGACATACCTAGAATCGAACGACCTCCTCAGTGACCGGCAATACGGGTTTCGCCGGAACCGGTCCACCGGGGATATTCTAGCGTATGTCACCCACATCTGGAGTGAAGCCATCGAGAAACACGGGAAGCACTTGCAGTCTCCTGGATATCTCGAAGGCTTTCGACAGGGTTTGGCACGATGGCCTTATAAGCAAGCTTTCTGGCTATGGTTTGTCTCCTGGGTTTATTGCGTGGATATCGGACTTCTTGAGGGATCGATCCATACGAGTCGTCATTGATGGCTGTTCGTCGGATCAAATGGCTATCAATGCCGGGGTTCCTCAGGGGTCGGTACTCTCTGTGACGCTCTTCCTGCTACATATCAACGATCTGTTGAAGCCCGGTATTTTGGGTACGCAGATGATAGCACCGTCGTAGAGAGTTATATATCTAGCGCAAGAGCCAGTGGGCAACAAACTCAGCTACTGAGAGAGAATATGATCGAGCGTTTGAACTTGGCCCTTCAGGCAGTCTCTAAATGGGGCGATGCCAATTTAGCCAGGTTCAACGAAGGAAAGACACAGGCGTGTTTGTTCTCCGCTAAAAGGAGTCCGTTCCAACTGGCTCCTACTTTTCGAGGCGTATCCGTGCCGGTCACTGACCATCTTGAGGTTTTGGGCGTTTCTTTGTCATCGACGCTCAATTTTGGCACGTATATTGAGTCTAAGGCTAAATTAGCCGCAAAAACTTGGTGTCCTCTCAAAGGTGCGAAGATACTTCAATTCTGAACAGTTGCTCACGTTATACAAAGCACAGATTCGCTCCTGTATGGAGTACTGTTCGCACCTTTGGGATGGATCGGCTAAGTATCAGCTGGAGACTCTGGAATCGATTGAGAGACGCGCCAAAAGACTCATAGGCAATGACACTCTTGTGCGTAAAAGACTTCAAAGTCTTGATCATCGCCGCAAAATTGCTAGCTTATCGGTATTTTATCGGATACACTTCGGAGAGTGTGCAACTGATCTGCATGATCTAATACCACCTTGCCCTTTCTTCTATCGGACTTCTCGTTCCACAAAAAGGCGACATCGTTTCATGGTTGATGTTCCAAAACACGAACGAAGCGATTTGACTCACGTTTGTGATAAGAACGTCTAGGCTGTGGAATGCGTTGCCTGAGTGGGTTTTCCCCGATGGTTACAATCTTGGTGTCTTCAAATCGAGAGTGAATCGGTTTCTTCTAGGTAAGCACGCTCTATCGTAGATCGCATCATCGCTTAACATCAGGCGAGATGGTGGTCAAGTGCGAACCTATTCTAGTTAAAAAAAAAAAAAAAAAAGTAAACAAAGTTACAAAAATATACAAACACTAAGAAATAAATAAAGTAACAATTGGCGACCTTATCGCTAAAAGCGATCTCTTCCAGGCAACCGCTGGATGGAAAAGGAGAAATGAAGAATAAGTAGACGGGGAAGTACAAACAATAAGTAGGTAAAAGATATTTAGAAATCTGTATAAATGAAAATTAACTTTTTAGCATACTATTATAAATACCCTACAATACTATTAAAATGCACCTACATATTAATAACTACATCCTAATACACAAATACGAATATAATATAAACTAATATATAAATATCATGTTTTACTAAAGGAGATATGGAATGAAATTGATATACTTAAATTATTTACGATTTAAATCAGAGTAGGTAATGACGTCAACTAAGTAAATTATAACGTAGACAGATAGTTCTGATGGATCAGCTGTTTGAAAACAGCAACTGACGGAGCTTGTCTAGTAGTTACAGGCAAAGCGTTCCAAAGCTCAACGGCTCTAAACGCGAACGATTTGCCGTAGAAATTTTCGCTGCGTGCTAATGGCGATTGAAGTGACAAGTTGTTCTTAGACCGGAGGGGCAGAGAGTGCGCATCGCTCCAGAAGGTAAAAACATCTTTCAAATAACGCGGTGACGAGGGGTTAAATAAAATATTATAGAGCAGAGATAAAATATGAGCATTCATGATGATAGTTTTTTATCTGGGCAGAGCCTTTATTAACAAAACTAAAATACAATGAGAACTACATACACTATACTACAAACCTAACTAACTACTTACACTAAGCACACCTGAATTATCTATATACCACTGTAGGTCTATAATAGTGATAGTTACATAATAATGCTACCTATTGGTACAGCCGCCACGTTTTACACTTACGGTCAAGAGGAAAATTAAACAGCGTGTTTCCCATTGCGAGGAATTTCAAGTATGCTTGAAACTGGCCGTAAAATGGCGTTTATTTTACTGACGGACGCGTGTCGTGCGATGTGCGAAATGATAACAAAATCGGGGGATTCAGCTTGATGTTGGAGCTTCATAACTATCATCTTCTGTAGTGGTAGGACCCTTGGCAGAGTCAGCCTGGGGAAGTACCACACCTTTGCCAATTATTCTACCGCCAAGCAATGTGCAAGCATTACTGTGTTCCGGTTTGAAGGGCAATGTTTCCAGAGAAATTACAGGGCTTAGAGATATAACATCTTAGATCTCTGGGTGACGAGCGCAGTGCAATGCCAGGCAATGGTTTGGACTCTTCATGTTCCAATAGCTGCATGTCACTGTGCTGTCATGTGGCAGGTATGTTGCTTACCATCAGGCACAAGTCCTGCTCGTCTCGTCACTCTTCATTTTAAAAAAATCTTTATACAGAATCAAATTACAGCGATAGTTCGCTAAATCACTCAATCACTCAGAATTAATTACACCAAGTACGGATTGCGACAAATTGCGCGCCGAGAGGAAAGCAATTGTTTACGTATGCACGTACAACAAGCGGCCTTGTCCATGACGCAGCCCATCCATTTTTTGATGAACTCTTCTTCTTAGTCGGACACTCTTGACACAGTGATCGTGGTTGGTCTTGTTCGTCCTCAGTCTTCTCTGCGGAAATTACCGATCTCATAATGCATCTTCATGATCGTTTCCTCCCATTACAAGAACAGTCTCACCACAATCATGGAAAACTGTATGGCTGTTTCACATCGCCACTTGTCAATTATCATCACTTGTGTACACGATTAATTGTGTCATATCGTTAAATTTATACAAATTGTATAGGATTACTTTTTATCCTTGTGTTGTGTAAATAACACATATCTTTTCCTTATCTTTACTTTAATGAGGTATATCTATCGTGTGGATAATCTGCCCTGATCCCCTGACACCTGGCCCGGAATCACTAGTCTTTCCACTGAATCTTCATTTCTGGTGACATAACCAAAGAATCTTACTCTTCGTGTTTGCAGAATTGACGAAAGTCTGAAAAGTGACAAAAGACTGACGAAAGAACTTAAAATAGATGTATTGGTTTGGAATGCACTCCATGGGATTTTGAGAAGGCGCCTCCAACACTACATCCCTTGGGCATACATTTTTCGACGATCCAGTAATTGCAAGGAACAGGCCTCCGCTCTATTTCAATACAAGATGAGATGAGAGATTTGATGAGTCGATCCTTCCTGTTTCAGTTACCCTTTTGTTTATTTACTGTTCCACTGCAGATCTAGTTATGGCACACCTTTGCGTAATCTCGTCCATTCAACCGCTCTCGTTGGATACAGTGGATCAAATTTAATGTAAATGGAACTTTGCAAACCTTCACAATTAGCTACAGCCAGTCACTTGGGACTGTTGTTCGCAGTTAAGTTGTAATTTTGTTGCAGTAAGGGAAAATCTTGTATTTGAAACTGACGTCGCGGCTCCGATGGTCGTGAGTCTACTCAGATAGTCGTGGGTCGTGAGTTCGATTTCCAACTGGGTGTGATTATTATACCAGCAGCGCCCCACGGTTTCACCCGCGTAGTTCCCATTCCCGTTATTTTCCCGAGATAAAAAGTAGCCTAGTTTTCAGACTGTGTTCTTAATTTCAATCCGATTCGTTCAGACGTTCCGACGTGATTGAACAACGAACTTTCCAATTTATAATATTTAGCATTAACAATATTCACCTAACTCCCCGCTGCGAGCGAATCCGTCCCTTAAACACAGAACAGTGGCAATGATTCGTCGCGCGTCTCGGATGAGCGGACAGCGCGACACGTTCGAGAATCAAATTCAAATGTCAAGGTGAAGGCGACGCGAAAGGAAACGCACGGTGACGTCACGCGGCCGCCATCTTGCCCCACGCAGCGACACTCCTCGGTGCGCTTGTGTACATCGTACAGCACCAGACAATCATTGATCTCGATTCTAAATATAATCGGGTTACGGCGCGGTGGATTAACATTAAATACGTAGAATTTGTCATTGGTCCGGTCGTGGACCCGGGGGGCACCGGTGCGAGGCCGAATGGAACAATTGCGATCGGAAACAATCGCAGCGGCGATGCAATTCTTGAAAGCAATTAGTATAGTCTCGGTAATCGTGACGTATGAGTTTATCGGGTGATTTCACAGAAAGTTAGAGATAGAGCTCCATTCATAGCGGCTGCTCGATGGCTGGCTCACGTGTGAGATATGGAGTTATCTTGCAATTCGCCAAATTATTGCAAAGACAGTCTTTGTACGACGGCTATCATTTTACTTTCTTTGTTGTTTTTTATAAAGATGCCTATTAGTATTTCTACATACTTACATATGTCTTATGTCTATACATATACACCCATATGTCTGACCCTTCTAGGGCCTAATTAAAACAGCGCCGGCGCCGGATTTGCTATTGCCCTCTCTTGAATGTTATGCGAAAATAAATAAAAATGGTCAAGTGCGAATCGGACTCGCCCATGAAGGCTTCCGTAGCAGCAAGTAACATAATATAAAAGTTCTTGTACCTAGTTCGTTGTTACTTTAATCAGTGTTTTAACAATAGTGAATTTATGACGTATTAAAATAAAACTACTTACTTTATCTCATTCAAACCAATTTTCGTAGATAGTTTACATGGTAATGGAAGAACATTACTTGTACCCTTTTTTATTTTTGACATTCTCTTATTTTAGAAGTTACAGGGGAGAGGGGGGTGAAATGGTTTTAGCGGTGAAATGCCTGTTCCCAATTACGGGAAAAGAAAAGCGTACAAGCCCGACTGCACTAATCTACTGTGTTCCAAATTTCATTCCGATCCGTTCAGAAGTTCCAACGTGATTGAATAACAAATAAAATCGGCCAAGTACGCGTGCACGAAGGGATCCGTACCATTAGCAAATAAACGGCGAAAACCTATCAAGTTTGCTGTATGGGTGCCCTTAAATATTTATTTTGTTCTATTTTTAGTATTTGTTGTTATAGCAGCAATAGAAATACATCATCTGTGAAAATTTCAACTGTCTATCTATTACCGTTATTGAGATACAGCCTGGTGACAGACGGACGGACGGACAGCGACGGCTAATGAGCCGTCTTAATTACTGAATTTCGTTGGGTTCCGTTTTTACCCTTTGGGTACGGAAACCTAACAAAATCGAATCTATAGGCATCAGTGTGTTGGCCAGCACTCCTGCGCAAGTAGACGTTTTCTCACGTGCTGCGCCTGCGCCGCGCCGCGCCGCTTGCGTGATCGTGTTGCGTTACAGCGGCGTCAGTAACGACGCGTTTCCCACTAGTCACACGCGAGACTTACGACTTTCTTCCACGCCATCTGATAAATGATTATCAGTTCCCCAGACGGTGCATTGTTAGTGGAAATCTTGCGCCAATTATTGTCAGACAAATTCCAACACATTGACAATGGTTCTCAGGTTTGCGTTCGCTTGCATCATAGTTTTTTTTCGCTCTCCTCTAGATAATTATCGTTTAATTAGTTTGCACTTCCTTTTTGCATGTGATGTGTAAATAACATCGGCAAGACCGATTTCATATTTAGTTAAATATGTACCTACATGCAAACCCCGTATGTACAGACATACATTCACAAAACTTTGACGTGTCGTCATAGTCGTAGACTAGTGCATAAGCAGGTCACTAAATGTTCCCACAGCTGGGACAAGCAGCCTTTTAGTATAAGGAGAGAGTTAAAGCAATGCACAACGCTGGCCAAGTGCGGGTTGACGGATGCCACATATCCTCGAAAAATGTTTGTCTTTTGAAAAACGTCGGTTTCCTCACGAAGTTTTTCCTTCATCGTTAAGGCGGTGGTGATGACAAACTTGTGCTGCTCTTGTATAATACACAAAGGCGGGATTCGAATCTACGCCCTCACAATTGTGAATGGGACGTCAGGCTTTGTCCTGTAATATCTCTGTAAACATTATCCTTCAAACCGGAACACAGTAATGTTTTCACATTACTGCAGCAGAAGAACTGGCAAAGTGTGGTACTACGTCCTTAGACAGACTCCGCAGAAAGTCCTACCACTATGAAAACTATACTATACTAGCTGCACCCTGCCACGCATCGCTGTGGCACATTGTGATGCAAAAATTAGATAAAAACAATCCTTGATGCGGATTATATATCATTCTAAAATTTCAGCTCGATCGGTGCAGAACTTTTGAGTTTTTGAAGCGTACACAAACCAACATAACGTTTTTAAATATAGAGACATGGAATATCTTGGCCCTGATAATATCTTGTTAATTAGACTTTAAAACCTCATGCTACTTCATCCGTTACACTTGAAGTTCTTTCGACTACTCTAAGTGTTTGTACTCTCACTATGCTTCACAAGTACGCTTCCTCACTCTCAATAGGAACTGGGGTAAGTAGAAGTTCCTTTGAGTCCGTGGGAAGGTTCCCACAGGGCACGGCGCCGTCAACCGGTCCGCTGGGGTCGAAAGAAACGCCCTGCGACTCACAGGCTCTTTGTGTAGAATTGATTTAGTGTGCTAAGTTTGATCGTCGAGATTGGACGTGATCGTGACGCCACGGATTGTGCTGATGCACTCTTTACAGATTTTAAAGCATTAGGGTATTTACTTTGTACTCGTATATTCGTCATGATAATCACCAGTACCTATATTTGGCATTCGTTCATTGCTAAGATAATAATATCTGTCCTAATCACAGAGCTCTATATGATATCTGAGCTCTGGTTTCTGATATCTATGGTTCTAGTGAAGTCCACAAAGCCCGGTCCACTTTATACTTGCCCACAGTTAACGGGCTGCTCGTAGTACGAAAAAGCGACATCATTTCATGGTAGATGTTCCACAGACTCGAACGAAGAGGTTTAACTCTATTTTATTATAAGAACGTCTAGGGTGTGGAATATTGGAATATCTACGTCACCGGAGTCCACCTTCAAATAGTTAGATAGATAATCTTTATTGTACACACCAAAAACAAAACAAAAAACACTTATACAGGAGAGAAGAACAATAAATACTAGAACAAATCCAGTGTGAATCGGTTTCTTATACGTAATCACGCCTTATCTTAAACCGCATCGTCGCTTAACATCAGGCGAGATGGCGGTCAAGTGTAAACCTTTAATAGTTCAAAGAAGACCTACGACTTCAGGATTGTGAAATATGAAATTCTCGTCACTAGGGCATCACGGCTCTATGTACTTACCTACACACATAAGCTTTATTACTTATGCCCGAGCGACACGAGGCTAGTTTTTCAAGATAGGATAGCAAGCTAGTGTTAGCAAGCTCGTACCTTCTACCTTCGTGAAGACAACGCTACACAACTCCAGTTTTGTCTACACGAAGCTAGAAGCTTAGCTTGCTAGTTTACTAACACTAGCTTGATAACCTAGCTTGAAAAAATGACCTCGTGTAGCTCGGGCATTAGAGTTACAAAAACTTGGCTTACATTGCAAGCCCAACATAAGATTGAGCGCGGAATATTTATAGCCGCAGCTAAATGGGGTCTGAGTAACTGAGTAACGCCGCGCCACGGTTCCCACATCAAGTATTCAATTGAAGCGGTCGGCCTTGACGGATCCGGTTTTGGACACACAAAACGTATCTTATTTGGCTTAGCAAAAAGAAACGTGACTGGCCCGGAACGTGGCTTTGTTCGATCTGTGGCCGCAATGCTAACTACGTTGTAACGCCTCAGCCTGTTGTGGGATCTTTTCGTTGGGTACACAAGTTATTTAATGACGTATTATTGTTATTAAAAAAACAAAATTGGACAAAATCTTTAACTAAAGTAAGTGAAAAAGCTCACACTCATATGTCTCATATGTCTTTAACATTTGGAACAACTAGGTACATCTGTATAATTTACTAGATGCCCGCCCCGGCTTCGCCCGTGGTTTATTTATTATATAGCACTCATCGGGATATATCCAACGGTGAAAGAATGACTGAAATCGGTTCACTCATTCCTGAGAATATCGATTTCAAACAAAAACCTCTTCAGCTACCTGATACGCCACCTGTCGGAAATTAGTCGTACCAACACAGATTTAGAAAAAAAATTAGCAAAGGTTTATTCAATGCACAGATTACTGAAATTATGCTTGATATGCTGTCATATGTCATGTCAAAGCACGAAACGTACAAAACTCTCAAAAGGGGAATATTTTTTCCCGATTTTGTTACATTCTTGTTTCATGCTCCGCTTCAATTAATAGTAGGTTATTTTCTATAGCCTAAAGCCTTCCTCGATAAATGGACTAGCTGAAAAATAATCTTTCAATTCGGACCACTACTTCCCGAGATCCTAGTTACACCCGGACACTCCACTAAAATTCCATACAAACGCGACTGTGGAGCTACCTACTCTTCACACAACTACGCAGATGTCGTCGTACACACGCGTGAATGTGTGCGTTAGAGCTAGGGCTACTGAATTGTTTTATTGAATAGTTTGCCCTTGAGTTCACCTCGTGACGTAAAGAATAACTATAATTTTGAGTTACATAAATAGAATGGAACCAAATTATATTATTCGTGAAATACGTAAAATGAAATGAAATGATAAATTAGATCAGGTAATTTAGATATGTATTTCTGTTAGTAGGTACACATTGCATTTTATTTACACTTACTCATGAAGGAAACTTTATTCTGTCACTATAATTATTCCTCCAGGCATTATCAATCCAATGGGCACATAAGTTACTGGCTGTGTAAGTTACGAACTTTGAGTTAAAATTGACTTCGTTATTATAAATAAATAAATATTGGTAGACAATTCACACGCAACACCATTTCAAAAGCTTGTAATATTATAAAGCAACGTTATTGTTTCTAAGTGCGTTATTTTATCATTAGGAAATAAAGCTTTTAATCTTGGTTTAGTTGACGGACAGCCGGTCACAACAACCCACCATGATGATATTTCGTTAGGAATTAGATGTTCGATACCAGCCCTTCGTTGAGTGCCTAGCGTATCCGAAACGGCCTGAGGGGTGAGGATGCTTGAAATTGGCGGGGGGTGGGAGTGTCCATTCTATCTATATTATCTATTCTATGGTTCAAGCAAACAAACAAACAAACAAACTCTTCAGCTTTATAATATTAGTATAGATATGCTGTATAGATATACGAGGTTGCTTCATAGGTTCAAAGCTGTTAGCTGTTAATGAGTTAAGTAAAGTAAAAGTAATTTATTTCCATAAGAATAACAGCACGCGAATACTAATTGATATTGTTGAAACTTAGCTCTGTCCCAATCTAGGCTGCGGCTGGCACCCGAGGAATTTTTGCAGTGACTTAGCTCTGATCGGGCTGGAAGGAATTTTTAATGACTTGATAATATGTAGTATAAAAATTAATGGAGACTTTCGCTAGACGGTTGGAGCAAGGGTCAGATGCAGAAGGCGGTCATCCTTGACACAGCGCGCAATCGTCAGGTTCCTCTTGGTAACCACCGGTAGCTTGGGCCCTGTCCCGCTCCTGGCGGAACCCTACTTTTTAAGTTTTTTTACAATGTTTATATTTTTTAAATTATTGTACAAAACTTTAAAATTGAGAAGATTAATAAATTGAAAATTTATGGATTTAAAGACAACGGTAACGATAACATTTACATAATTAAATTAAAAGTTATTTAACATTTCATCTGTCCGTGTATCAAGTAAAAATATCAGATATTGTTTTTAAGCTTCCGCGATTTGAACACATACTATGTATAATGTACGGGGCTTCATCACGATACACTCGTAATTCATTGTTTAATTACCTCGACGTTTCGGCAGCGTTACAAACAAAAAACAGAGTAAAAATATCAGAGTTAAATTAAAATCAAATCAAGATCAAGTTAAAATAAAATTAAAATTAAACTACGAGTCCAATTAAATTAAAATGAAATCAAAACAAAATTAACCTAAAACTAGATGAAATTGAAATCAGATCCAAATCAAATAAAATTCAGATCAATTCACACAAAAGTAAACTAAATTAAATTAAGTTTCAATTGGCAATGAAAGCATCACCAGGAAAGAAAAGTGGAAAGAAAACTGGCGTTTTCCGTTGCAAAGTGTCTGTCCAAAAGAACGACTTTGCACTAATGGGTATGAAGTAAGATAGCATACCTCCTAGTTTTACCTCCTAGTCCTACTTTTCCAAATTTAGCCAGATTTATTTATTGAGTAGGTCTTGGGAACTAAAGATAAGGGGCCTCACTGATGCGACTTTGCCCACGTCTCTGATAGTGCATTCGTCACTGACATTTGGCCTCGAATGGGCAATTACAAAACAATCTTATCTGTGGGGCTAATAAAATGTGAGCTCCTAAACTAACATAATATTCTACAGTAAAACAATAAAATTTACCACACCACACCTATTCTACCAATCACTTAAAATTTCTGCGGTAGCACGCAATAAAAATAAGAAGAAAATATTAAGTACAATGTCACAGGTGACACCTACATAACATAAGTATATATCGCATTCTTAATAAAATAAAGACTCAACTCCAAATTTTGGCAAAATGAGTTTTAGTAAAATAATGACTTAACACGTCTAGCTGCATCATCTAGAAAATAAAAGGACCTTTATTACGTTTAGTTTAGGGTTCACAATCATTTGAGTCTATATTCCTTCCCCCGCCACCCGCAATCTTTCTTAGCCGAACACAGACCTATTCAGTTCCACGTCGACTGTCGAGCGGGAGGGTGTTGCGGAACAACGCCCCATTTTGAGATGCGTCGCTGTTTTACCAAGACTAGGGTAAGTTCGTATTAAATGTTATAAACAATATTGGCTCATTTTTTATTAAGTCATTGTTCTAATAAACGCAATAGAAGTTTCGCCGACTTGTTTATTAATCCGTCTGTATTACATTAAACATCAGAACAGTTTGCGTGACCATTTTAGTTTTGAGTCGTTATACCTTTTCAGATGAAAAAAAATATCCGAAAGATTAGCAAAACGGTCTTTGTTCTATTCGATTTTATATGGTTTTGATGACACATTTGATTATAAGCCAACTTTTTACTGAAATACAATCTATAATGTGCGTAATATTACAAAAATAGGCTTTATTATGGTTAATAAAATGGGAATTGTGGTGGTTAATCTAAGTAATTATTTTTGTTTCAGACTTTGCAAGTACTTTTCAAAATTTGTATTAAGTGTAATTATGGAAAAACAACGGTTAAAAATATTTTTTTAAAACATCGAAGCGAAGAATATGCTGTCTAATACACCTTCGGTAAGTAAAATATTAAGAACAGCGCCCCGGGGTTTCACTCGCGTGGTTCCCAATCCTGTTAATTTTCCGGAATAAATAAATGAATAGTTAAAAAACACGCTTATACAAAAGATTAACTAAAAGTATAAAAGTAACCTATGTGTTATTCCCGACCTTTATCTATCTATCTACCAAATTTCATACAAATTCCTTTGGTAGTTTTTACGTGAAAGAGTAACAAACATCCATCCATCAAAACTTACAAACTTTCACGTTCGTAATATTAGTAGGATTATGAAGCATAATGTCATATTACTTAATTAATGACAGTTAGATTGGTTTGTAAGTTCTGTCTAATCTCAATAAATTTATGATTATATACTGTTGTAATTTACTGGCTTAAATTTACACCAGTAATAAGACTAAATATCGACCATTAGTGCTTTCCAAATAATACACTTAATTATATTATTCACAATCATTTTCAACTATTATATGTGTACTAATTAATTTACTTAACTAGCAGCGTCCCGTGGTTTTACACGCGTAGTTCCTGTTTCCGCGCTATAAAAAAATAGGCTATGTGTTCTTCCAGACTATAAACCTGTGTTCCAAATTTCAACCAGATCCGTTCATACGTTACAACGTGATTGACCTATAAACAACCAAACATTGACATTTATGATATTAGTAGGATTATATGTAAAACATGATTATTTAATCACTTATATAAGTATTTTTTATTTGACAGATCACCACTGTTGCAAATAAGAAAGTTTATAGGAGAGAAACGACAGCGAAAAGAAGATTATACTTTGGAGACGCAACAGCGACCACGTGTAATAATTTAAATGATGAAGATCTCAGTGTTGTGACTTCTTCTCTTTTGAAGAACACGGTCTCTGAAAATGAAATTGGCCAAGATTGTTCGGCCGATATGGTTTCAAAGTGTGATAAACCAGCTGCAGCTAACCAATCAGCCACATATCCAGTTATATCTAATTTCAGTAATACTCTGGAAAGAGATAATAGAGAGCCTGTCAATGCAAACACCGAAAATTTAATGACCACAAGTAATTCTAAAGCTCCGACATCAGAACCTACTGTGGACCAATTAGCCGAATTTAATTCACTAGCTTTTGTTACAAATGATCTGGAGAAACAATTGTACCCTGACATCATGACAGATCATATGAATTTGTCGTCCACCAATATTTATTCAATTTTTCATCAGTATTCGAATAGACGTCAAGCAAATAATAAAGGAACTTACGAAATTTCTCCAGTGAATTCTGGAGAAAGTGATCCAGATTTGAGCGACACAGATCCTACATATAATATTAAAAGAACTAACCGCAACAAATATATCACTGAGTTTACGGTGGTTACCATGTTTACCACGTCGGTCCTGATCCATAAAATCGTTTTCGTCATATTTTTCTTTTACTGTGCGTATCATTCTGTCCGATATATCAAATGTGTTCAAGAAAAAGGTTTTACAAACTCTTTTTTTATCTGACCCCAGCTTTAAATAGAAAGCATTATTTGCTTTTCTTGGATTTTCTGTCCGAGAGTATTTATATTTTGGTTTCACTTCGACCATGCATGTTTTAATGAAAGATCTTTGCAAAGCTAAATCTTTTAAATCCCAAAATTTACGGAACAACAATTTTCTGTCTTCTTCAGTTATGTTATTAGAGCATTTCAGGCGACATTTTTCATTACATGGCGGCTTAATTGAACGCGCAGGTACATTTTTTTTTGTTCTAATAGAGGTGTACGATTCACCTGCATTACGTTTACGCTTTGCGCAAATGTCTCTCCAACTTTGCGGATTGCTTTTTCGCTTTTTTGGTTTATATTTTATGATTTAATTTAAAATGTTTTATAATTAATGTTACTTAATCCATAATTGACCGTCCAAAGAATAATTATTATAGAAACTGTGCTGTGAAGGTGATTAAAAATTGTAGTCTGTTAAAACCTAAGTAATATTTTGTAGTTTTATATTATATTAGGTATATGATAACAATATTTTAAGTATGGATGGTTACTCGTTGATCTACGCTCCACAATTTTAAGTATGTGCAATGTTGTCATTTAGAGTGTTACTTTGGATTCATTGGTAATAAATATTTTACCTATCTGTGATTTGTATTGGATTTGGTGTTGACAGATTGATAACACTACTACTGACCGAGACTGATTAAAACTTAATGGTTCGATACTAGTTTTATAATAATTATAAAATAAAGCATGTTGAATAATAAATAGTTATAGTTTTTAAGTCATTATCTGAAGCGCGTGTTAGTTAGTTTAGCGACTAAAATAAAGTATTCCAGAAAAATGTTCCTATTTAACGGCTTAAATATTTAGACGCCACATTCTGTTACTTGTATATTAATACCTAAGCATTAGTGATTAACATAACATGTAGAACATATTTCATATGCTGTAACAATTATTGAAACATTTCAAAGATTTCGAAAGTTCAAATAAATACTGAAAGTGATTTAAATTTTGCATAACTTTTGTTTAATTATTCCTGTCCTAAAACTTGCATGCTATAATTCTCAAAATAAGTCACACGATTACTTTTACTTTCAATATTAAACAGACTTAACTGGGTATATGGCTAACAAGTTTTATAATTTCTCGTGAAATAGCGACTCTAATTAAAATGTGACTCTGATTGTTTATTACATTTTCGTAAAGTATCGACTCATTTTGAGATAGATTTACTTACTTCCTATTTTCTTTGACGAATAAAGACTCAACTCTAAAGGATACAATATCTATTGTTTTTTTATATATTAATAGCATGCTATATAATATTTTTATAATTAATATGAGTAGCCAATATATCCAAGATCATACTTCCTTTTACATTTTTTGAGCTACGTTTATAAGTAAAAATTTTATACTTACTTAAAAAATTATTCCATCCACGCCGACATGTTTTTTACCGATTGCCACAAATGTATGTTTTTGGATAAGGTCATTATTTTACTAAGAGTGCGATATGGTATTATTTTTAAAGCAGTGAAAACAAACCGTAATAGTATTATCCACATTACATCTGCTGAGGCATGTGATCGTTTCAAATCCAATAATAATAGAAACATGAAACTTACATTTAGAGCGGACGGAGTACGTCTACCGAGGGGAGATGAATAGACCGAACTCAAAGATGGACTCATTTACTCACATATTGACAAAAGCAATGCGAAATTCGCCAACACTAATGGGGCAACCGCTTCGGTTGATCCAAGAGGAAATAAGGCATGTGTAGTTAAGTTCGGGTACGGTTATGTTTGTGTACACGTGCTTTATTCTAGCAAACCTCTCGACTCGAGATTCTGTTGTTGAGGGCCAGAACAATTGCTTTCTCCTTGCTTACCTGTAACAAAGGAAAGGATGTTGTTAAAATAATGATATTTTAAGAATTTATATTTCATGTAACAGTACATTTAATAAAAATGGCAGTAGTGTGCAATGTTCAGGTATCATCACAATCTCCACAAAATACAATAGAACCCAATATAGTTAAATAGAAGAGATTACTTTGCAGTCAACAAAAACGTTCATAAAAATCAATTTCAAAAAAGCTTATAAATCGTGGGTGGTCCTGGGTAAAACGTTTTACCTAACGGTAATGTACCGTGAGGACAAGGAAACAACACACGGGAAGACAATGTTGTGTTGCGGAATACGTTAACTGTGTTTGTAGAATGTTATCTACGACTTCTCAGATAACTTTTCTTCTTTTGTAGATTATCTGTACAAATCCATAGAAATGTTTTTAACCATACCGACTTCTTAATTTTCTTTTCTGTAACTTATCTGCACAAATCCGTAGATAGGTCCGTATTATTAACATAGTACCTACATTATTAATTTACAACGAATACTTTCGTGCATATTTTTTTGGAGATAAATTCCTCGGTAAACCGATTATTATCTACTAGCGGCGCCCCCGGTTTCACCCGCTTAGTCCCAGTTCGCATCATTCGTCATGATCATCATCATAGCGTTTAATCCCGGTTACGTCCTTAGCTTTCGCTCTGGAGCCCAGGGTCCGCTTTCCTACTTTTACTTCTCCACTTCGCACGATCTTCGCCATCCTTCAGTGTGAGACCAATGGCACGCGTATTGTCCACCACGACGTCAAGCCAGCATTTCTTAGGCCTTCCCCTTTTACCGGGTCCCGACGGAGGCGGTATAACTTGACATTTGTTGCATAGTCCATACCAGTTCGCATCATTATACGCAAAAAATGAGTAAGTAGTACAAGGGGCCTATGCGTTATTTTAGACTATAATTTGTGTTCCAAATTTAAACCCGATCCGTTCACATGTTCCGCCGTGGTTGAACAACGAACATACAAGCTTTCGCATTTATATATATATTTTTGCATAGAGTAACGAGACGGGCAAGACATATGCGTCATGGTAAGACATATGACTCATGGTAAGCAACATGCCCTTAAAAGCACAGTGACACGCAGCTATTGGAACATGAAGAGTAGACATCTTCACAATATAGCACTGTACTCGTCGAGATATAAAATGATTTATCTCTATGGCCTGTAATTTCACTGGCAACATTGGTCTTCGAACCGAATATTAGTAGGAAGTAGGATACTAGCAAAAAAATTACAAGTACGATGGTACTTGTAATTTTTTGCTAAAATCTAATCATTCAAGTATTTGAGCGCCACCAAATATTGTCATAGTTTGAAGAAAAAAGGCACACCACTTTTATTTAGTAAAATAAATGTATTTATTCGTCGGGAGCCAGATTTATATTCGAGGTTTTAGACACAGAAGCACCATCAACACAGATCCATTATATGGAAGCCGGTGAAGGCACCGCACCACGGCACGGCGCGCCACGCAAGCCTGCGTGCCGGCCGCGCACGCAAGCCCGCGCGTGCCGCACGCCACCGCCGGCGCCGCTGGGGTCCGGACGGAATAAATATCACATTTACCTATTTCATCAGAATATTGCATAGCTCTGTATCTCTAGGGAAATAGAACTGAACTAGAAGTCAGAAGCGTAGTTGACGATCATTAAAGATGTCAAATTAATTAATCCTGGAGCTTTGCGTGGACCAGAAATACCTGCTCAAATGTTATTAGAGATTGCAGGACATGTGCCTGATGGTAAACAACGTGCATAAACAACGCATGGGAACATGACGGGCCCAAATTATTACCTAGCACTGCACTGCGCTAGTCGCCCAGAGATATAAGATGTTTTATCTCTTTGCCCTGTAATTTCACTAGAAACATTGCCCTTGAAACCGGAACACATTAATTTTTGCACATTAATGATTGGCGGTTGAATAATTGGCAAAGACGTGACATTTCCCCAAACGGACTCAGCAACGCGCCTTACTACTAAATAATCTCTATATATAAAAATGTTATGTTGGTTTGTGAACGCTTCAAAAACTCAAAAAACGATCGACTGAAATTTTAGAATGATATATAATCCGCATCAAGGATTGTTTTTTATCTATTTTTTGCGTTACAATGTGCCACAGCGAAGTGTGGCAGGGTGCAGCTAGTGTTTTATAGATGTGGGCTAATGTGTGATGTCAACTCACTATAGATGGACAAGGACGGTATTAAATGACTCAACCACTAGATTTATTTTATTGTACAGGAAATGAGTCAAATCTAGGACGTATTTAATAGTGACTCCCGCGGAGTTTCCCTGAAAGTCCCAAGCATCCGAGTATTTCCATTGTTATTATTCGTATGTATAAGAAATAACTATAGGGATTTTAAATGAGAACCTGTCTATAAAAGTCATCCGGTTAATCCGAGTATTTCCGAATATCGGTTGACTTATTAAACGACGCATTTATAACGACGTATTTGTAATTAACTTTGACATTATTTTATTGTGATTAATTTTAAATGAGAATTTGTCTATAATTTTAAAATTTAATTTTATTGTTCATGATAACGGTTAATCCGTATTATAAGCTTTGTAAAGAATTTTTCGGTGGAATCATTTCTGAAATAAAGTTTTTAAACGACGCATTTATAAGCAAATTAGCAAAGCCCCGTGGTTTTACCCGCCTAGTTCCCGATCCCGCCCTTCTACCGGCTAACTAAATCTGCTTTCGCTTTGCTAGTGCGGTCTCTATCATTACAAGCGGAAAGAAAAGAGAGGCATGTCAAAGCTAAGCCAGTTCTAGTTAGGCGGTAGACCCCGTTCTTTTCCCGGGTATTTAGTAAAGCCTATGTATTTTTCCAGATCATAATCTGTGTTCCAAATTGCAACCCGACCCGTTTATACGTGATTGAGCAACAAACATCCAAATATCCAAGCATCCATTGACATTTATAATATTATTAGGATTAGGATGGTAAATTTTCAGCAACTACCTGTAACAAATCTGTGTATAGTTACACAGTTAGCACCAGTATGACATCTGCTAGCCGATTCTTGATAATTATTTTTGTCTGACCAAATAACTGATTTTAATTTCAAAATTAAACACACACACGTAACGAAGTCTCAAATACGTTTTTAAGCTTTCTCTGGACCACTACCTCTCTTGGTATTTAGTGTGTCGTCGTTCGCCGGTTCCAGAGGAAGATCACCGGGTGCATACCACCGATGTTCGCTGAGCTGGGGCCGGATTGTGACAAAAATATGCAAAATAAATAGATAATGTGTAATGAAACAATTAAGTGGACACAATTCGGACTTGAGATTACAAATCACATCCTTCCCACATCTATAGTCATTGAGTGTATCCAGAAGAGACGGCGACTAACTTGTACTTAATTTTGAACCGTGTCTTCAGAATGAGGATGTTGGACAACATAAGTTTTAATATTTGTCAACTAATTTTCGTAAAATTTGCGAAACCAAATAATATAGGTGATCCAAACGGATTGCTTCAATAAGGCAGCGAAGTCTTGGGGTCCCTACGTTGATGTACTTTTCGATACGATACTGGATATTACGTATGTAATCGTCGACACAAAACATTAATATTTTAAATCCATTGAGGCGTCTTCGAGTGCAACAATGAACATGGACATAAAATAACTTCTAAGATATGTTTCGACACTTCGTCGCCTGTTCCCCAAACATCAGAACTGTCGAAAAAGTAAATTAAGTTTGCAAGTTACAGCTACTTTAGACTGAAACACAGGTACGATAACAATCTCCAGTGCATCATTAGAGGCGGCGCGGGGACGGCAGCTGTCGTGCGCGAGTGCCATTAAGCGAAGATAGGAGGGGGGTCGAGGAGGAGGTGGAGGGACGGCAGGACAGCACGCAACGCTGGATCGCCACAAATTAGCGAGCGCACGCGAGGGTGGTAGAAAGCGGTCACGCGCCGCTGTCGGCGGCTGACGTGACGTGACGGCAGTTGCCGCGGGGATGATGGCCGCGCATTTCTACTTTTCCTTGTACCACGTTGTACATTTTTACTATATGCGTAGTTCATGCATAGTTCTGTATGCAGTTCGCAACTTGGGTCGGCTAAGTACATGAAATTTACAAGGCAAAGAGATAAGACATCCTATATCTCTGGATGACGAGCGCAGAGCAGTGCTAGGTCAGGGATTTGGATTCTTCATGTTCCAATAGCTGCGTGATGCTGTGCTGTTATGAGCAGGTGCTTACCATTAGGCGCATGTCCTGCTTGTCTGGTCAACTCTTTACTATAAAAACCAGTTGCAAGTATACTGATACCATTCAGCTCAGTGCGTTTCTGCAGACTCCAGAATAGTTCCCTCCTGACGTGATGTGCCGGTGCGGTCAGTGATCCAACGACGGACGTCTCGTAACGCCGGACGTGCATTTGGGCTAATGTCCATCCGCCACCCGCTAATGGAAGGTGATTACCTTCCATCGCCCTGCTACGAGTAATCACCTACTCGGAATCGACTATGGCACGTCACGCATCTTTATAAACAGTAGGCTAAGTACGAAGCTCGTGCGTCAACGTAGTATAACTTAAGAACACAGAACACTAACCGAAGTGATACTAGATAGATTTTCTACTATCGGTTCGCCCCGGCTTCGCCCGTGGTGCACACATTAAGGGGTCACGTGCATACCCAACGGCAAAATAATTTCTGAAATCAACCTGCTAGTTTCTGAGATTAGCGCGTTAAATAATAAACTTTAACGTTAATTAATAAGCTTTCAAATATTAGTATTGATTACTATACGATAACTATTTATCCTACCATGATAGATACTACAGAAAATGGTTTTAGCTTTGATACGGCTCTCTCTTTACAGCTCTTTGTTCGGCGGTAGAAGGAGAGATCTTCTTTCAACAGTAATCATTGTATGTATGGAGAATCTGAATGTGCTCAGGGTTTTTCAAATTACTTTTATTAAGAAAAAATCTTGAAACTACAACTAACGTATTTTAATTGGCGGCGTCACCTGCTGACAGGACACGAAACAGCCTTTAACCTTATTAAATAACTTCAGTAGACAACATACATAATATATTCAGTAGACAATGTATCCCACTAATATTATAAATGAGAAAGTTTCATGGTTGTTGCTCAATCACGTCGGAACACCTGAATGAATCGAATCGGAACACAATATTACAGTCTCAGAGCATTTAGCCATTATTGAGGGAATAGCACATAGATAGATAGATAGATATACTCTTTATTGACACACCAAACAAAATTAAACACAGAAAAAAAAGAACAATACATTTTACAGTAGTGCGACAATGGGGACCTTATCGCTGAAAGCGATCTCTTCCAGGCAACCTTAGGATGGAAATTAATAATTGGACAAGTATACGGGGTGTGTAAATAAGAATTAAACAAACATAGGTAACTTTATCACGGAAAATTAATGGAAACGCGGGTAAAACCGCGGGGCGCTGATAGTTTTACATATTTTATTGAAAGTTCGACGAGTAGCATTTCCAACATTGACATTTCGTGTCGCCCGGCGCTCTCTCACGTGAGGGGCGCCGGAAACCCCGGGGTTCCGTGACGGAGCCGTCCCCGGACGAGCTCGGGCCTCCTCAATGTTACCGGAGCATGCAACGCGGCATCGGTACACGCCAAGTCGAACGTGCTGCAGCTGAATTAACTGAATTATTGAGACTTGTAGAAAATTTCATCAGTTTTGGGAAAATTATAACGGTAGGTATGCATGGACGTATAAAAAAGTCGGACGTAGTCTCGCTAAAACAAAAACTGTGTCACTAGAGTCGGCCATGCGTTGCCGGAGTATGCGTTGTCAGGTTGTCACTGATAGGCTGACACGCACACATATACACAATTAGCGCGTGTAATGACCCACTGATGTGTGCGTGTCAGCCTGTATGTGACTGCGCACTCGTGCATATTATGTGGCCGACACGATGGACAAAATATTTATTTTAGCGAGACTACGTCCGACTTTTTTTTATACGTCCATGATGGTATGTTTATAATGATTTTTAACCCCCGACCAAAAAAAGGGGTGTTATAAGTTTGAAGTCGACGTCGATGTCTGTCTGCCTGTCTGTCTGTGTGTCTGTGTGTCTGTCTGTGGCACAGGTAAATATCCGTGCGGATGTTCTTAGCTATGTTTGGTTAATATCGATTCAAGATGGCCGCCTCCACAAAATGGCCGACAAAATATTTTTTCACAACCTACCTCAATATGGGTATCAAATGAAAGGGCTTGACTAGTAAAATACTAATAACAAACACTATAACAAATTTCTAATCCAAGATGGCCGCCACCACAAAATGGCGAATTACATAATTTTTTCACTACTGCCTCAATATGGGTATCAAACGAAAGGGCTTAACTAGTAGAATACTTTGCACTATGACAAATTTCAAATCCAAGATGGCCGCTATCACAAAATGGCGAAATACATTTCTTTTTTCACAGCTCCCGTAATATGGGTATCAAATAAAAGGGTTTGACTAGTAGAATGTGGTACAGATAACAAATCTGAAGTAGTCGGGGATTAATCAAAATTTTTAATTTTGTTCTTGTTTCTACCTACTTACTATGTTGAAGTGACCATTTCTTTGGTCACGTTGAGTACCACTTGTATCATTGTAACGTAAAAAAAAAGAAATGTCGTATATTATCTTCACCCAACCAATCAGGCGAGAGTCCTCTTCTAGGGAGAGATTCTTCTATTTCCCTACTTTTGTCTGAGACTGAACAACCAATGACAAAGTCCAATTCATGTGTGTTGTGTATTTATACTTTTATACGTTTTTTGTAAGTCTAATTACGATGGAGGGGCGTGCATTTTTAGAATGGTTTATCTTATCTCTATGTCATGTGATTGCTCTAGAAATATTGTTCTTCAAACCGGAACACAGTGATGGTTGCACATTGGTTTGGTAGTAAAATAACTAGCAAAGGTGTGGCAATTCCCCAGCCGTACTCTGCAAACAGCCCTACTCAAAGAGTTTAGATATACGTTACTACGTATAGTTGGCACAAACGCTTTACACCGAAAGCAAGGGTAGCATCTTTCTTGCCTTGTCGCTCTTGTGGATCACTGATGCCATAGAAAGTATGGTGTATATACGACAGTGTATATGTGTCCCTTCAGACGTCATCTGCTTACGATTGACACAAAGGAACCGGGTGGAAAATCTAACTCTATACGTAGTATATGTAAACTCTTTAGCCACTCTTTACCACTTCAAAAATTACGTTTGTGTGGCTGTTTGGCAGAGCCAATCTCCACATCCACATCCTCTCCATACACAGAATGTACTCTTTCATAGAACCATATCTAAAAACGTCAAAATACAACTGTTTCAAATTAGTGTGCGGCACACCTATAGCGTGACGTATCCAGCAATTCGACATTTGTTCATCCTCCACCCCATTGAACTTTGTACTACATCCATGACTGTTGGCATTAAGCGGTGACATTTCGTGATCCGCGCCGCTGACACGGACCTCGTGCCGGTGGCGTGAGGGAAACACTTCCACTGTTCAAACTTTTACGTGAAGCAGGCATTCGGAGCCATTAGGGTCAAACAACACGGCTGATATGAACCATCACTGAAATGTGAGCACTCAGACGAAAACGTTGGACACTTATGACTATTTGTATTACTATTTGTCATGATTCCAGCGAAGGTTAACACGATAATATTTAATTTATTGAATAGCTAATGGGTATTCACCGACCTGCACAGGGTCTGGTGGATTATGGCCTTGACTCTCTCTCTCTTTAACACGAAGCGTGCCCAAAAAAAAAAACATTTTTCGAACATGTGTCAGCTGCCAAACCTCTCCTTGCAGCGTGATGGATTATGGTCTCGAATCTTTGTAAGAGAAGGCCCCGAGTCCCAGTAGTTTGAGAACTTAGTGGCCTGCTTATGCTGAGTTAACACTCGAAATATCTTTAAATTTCCTTCCGCTATATAGCTGGATCAGATGCACTCGGCAGTTATCATCGCCACAGCCCGCATCCTCATAAGTTTCCGTTCTTTCCATCCTTGTCCAGCAGTAGCTTCGGGCATCTTTTCTGCAACGGTCTGTATTAAGTTTCTATGTTATTGTATTGTTTAAAACCGTATCATAAGAAAATAAATATACCAAAAGCAAATATTTGTGACAAAGATCGTTAAAATTGACAAAATTCATTTGAAGATCCATTACACATCGTGTTGACTCACGGACATCTGGCGAAGCTGACGCGACCTATAGCTGACCAGGCTGACGTCTGCCGGATGATGCGGTGGTTAAGCAAAAAGCATAATAAGCGTTAATTAAGTACGTGACCTCATGTTCTCACTGACGACGTAATTGCGACAGGTCTATTTATATCTGATGGACAAACTCAGATTGGTTACGTGCCTCCGGAGACCGCCAGATGGTTACGGAATGTTACATGATCGACTGATTAGCGGGAGAGAGAAAAATAATAGATAGATAAAAAAACAATGGTTTCAGAAGAAAAACAAAATCGCTATCATTTTTTTTTTCTTTTTATGTAAAAATGTCTAACATGTCGACGACAGGTTATTAGTTACTAGCGTCATGTAGTTCCCGTTCCTGTAATTTCCTCACAATAAAAAGTAGCAAAGATATAAGTAGATCATCATAACTCCGGAGTGGGAGGTTGTGACGTCACAACTACATAAAAATCGTATAGACGTGACGTCCCTCGAAACTTCAAGCAACTATATCTTTGACATTTTCTTTTTGTTTGTGTAACAAAAAAAAAATTCGTGTACTTACAATATTTTTTCTGTAGTCTAACTGACGGATTAATTCAAATATTTTTACATATCTGTAAAAATACTCAGCAGTGAAGGCGATATTCGTAAGTTCACAATTGTGAAATCGGGCATTCTGGCCCCTGAGCCACCACACGGCTTTGGTATTCGATGGATACCCATCACAATTTTAGTCTTCTTAAATCCTCATGCATACCCAAGATCATAAAACATCATTTATTTATTGGCTTTGCTCATGTAGTCATTTTAAAGTTACATAAAAGTTTACTGTTATCAGAAAAATACACACTATGAGATTGACATAGAAAACAAGCACTCATTGTTGCCGAATTGGATTTCACGATGTTATCATATTTTGGAAGGTCGATTGTCCAGATTGGTGACCTTCAATATCGGTAGTGTTAAAATTATTATTTATATTATTGTCGAAGAATGGAAAAATATCTCGGATGTCGTGACAAAGAGTGTTGTTCAAGTTAGTACCACGCCGGCCGGTGAGCGATGACTTTTCAATTCCATGTCAATATTTATCGACATGCATATTAATGTTTGAATGAATGGTCAATTGTTATAGCACGACTTGTATCTAGGCAAATAAAATATTGATTTATCCTTGTAACTACTATTATCATCATCAGTCTACCTTTGTCCTTCGCGGGACATAAACTTCATTATAGGTCATCATTCAGCTCTAACCTTAGCTGTACGTTTCCATCCACTGGCTTCTGTATATCGTCTTCCATTAAATGGGCACTAGAGTTTCCTACACTCTACACTACGTCTGCAAATTTGCGATCTCCCCTCTTGCAGAAGACGTCTACTCCAACGGTTTTTGGATCTGCGGCAGAAATGATTGGTCCATTGTCACTTGTCACGATAGTTTACTAATGCGTTGATCTGTGTTGGTAACCTTGTTTATCTAACACTTTACACACACACTAAATTCTAAAATATAATTTACAAATAGTTTTCTATTGAGATAAAGCAGGAGCGTACATCAGTTATTTTTCATATCTCCACAATTTTTCAAATGTTGATTTTTTGTAGACACTGTTTGACATTAGAATGTACAAACCACAAATCTTGAATATTGTAATACGGAATAAATGTAGTTATATTTAAGGTATGACGTCATACACGCCAGCATGTATACGAATATGTTCCTGTTGAGTATCCAAGTCTTGTTTGTATTCAGTGTTTGGTTCGTTTATTACGCTTTCAAAGGCGTCATTCTTATTGTAAAGCAACATCTGTTTCGTGTCTTATTTATATTGATGATTCATTCATGTGTACTCGCCATCCTTGCGAGGTTCAAGCTGAATAAGCTCTGTGTGTGCGGTTAGAAAGAAGAGTTTGACAGATTTTTTCCAAGGTTTATGAGAATTGTTGTAACACGCACGATCTTTCTTTAAAATAGTGTTAACGGGTTATTGGTGAATGTGAAGATGTTGCTTGTCATCTAAGCAAATGCAAATACATTCAAATATTTTTTACCGACAACTGTGTGTCGCAGAAATGAAAATGCTAAGATGAGCCGGAGAAGTCACGCACTTGGACAGAATAAAACAAATATATATGCAAGTGTCTATGTTTTCCCGTTTGGAAGGAAGTTCATACACGGATGTAATCTATAGCAAGAACTGTCAAAAAAAAGTATAGTCTAGTCAACAAGTGAATTTTAGGTCGAAACTTTTTTCAAATTCTCCTAACATTATAATTGAGGTGTCATCGAATATGAGAAATTTTTGAGAAAATGCTAAGCATACTCGCAAAAATTGCTATAGTTATAATCAATTCGGTCAAAATAAAAAGGGGTTTAGTTATTTGGCAATATTTCAAAAACTATTTGAAAAAAGATTCGAAAAGAAAAGGACATTTTAAATAAAAATATCCCTTATCCCGGAATTGTAACACAAATATTTATGATTCTCTCAGAGGGTTGAAAATACACCTGAAAACGAAATTTAACATTTTTTATTTATTTTCCCAACGGGAACCTATTCTGTGACCTTTGAAAACAAGCACCACCAAAGGAACCAGCAGGTCTACTACCTAGTCCGATAAACGATATATCGGCCAAAGTTATGGACGTTTTATACCACGAAACACAATCGGTCGGTTGATGACACAAAAACTGTCAAATCAGCTTCGGTCGAGATGAACGAAGCGCCCGATCAGATCAACCAACTGATTGTGTTTCGTGGTAAAAACGTCCATAACATCGGCCGATATATCGTGTATCGGACTTCGTAGTAGACCTGCAGTACTCCGAACCGAACCCAATGACACCACAATCATAACGTTAGGAGAACTCGAAAATAATCGACCTAAAAGCACTTGTTGACTAAACTAGTAGCCTATTCATGTAACCAAGCGCATATCTTCGAAAAGTCTGATTTTTAACCCCCGACCAAAAAAAGGGGTGTTATAAGTTTGACGTCGATGTCTGTCTGTCTGTCTGTCTGTGTGTGTCTGTCTGTGGCACCGTAGAGCTCAAACGGATGGGCCGATTTCGATGCGGTTTTTTTATTTGAAGGTTAATACCGTGCGGATGTTCTTAGCTATGTTTGGCTAATATCGATTCAAGATGGCCGCATCCACAAAATGGCGGATAAAATATTTCTTCACAACCTACCTCAATATGGGTATCAAATGAATGGGCTTAACTAGTAGAATACTAAACAGTATAACAAATTTCAAATCCAAGATGGCCGCCATCACAAAATGGCGAATTACATTATTTTTTACACTACTACCTCAACATGGGTATCAAATGAAAGGGCTTAACTGGTAGAATACTATGCACTATGACGATTTTCAAATCCAAGATGGCCGCCACCACAAAATGGCGAAGTACATTTCTTTTGTCACTACTCCTTCAATATGGGTATCAAATGAAAGGGCTTGACTAGTAGAATGCTGTACATTTATTAACAAATCCGAGGTTTTGGAGGGTTAATCAAAATTTTTAATTTTGTTCTTGTTAAACATGATTTGGCACGGTATATGTTGAATCGTACGAGGTACCAGTAATAGTTACACAAACATTTGAACATCTAGCACCGCCCTGCGGTTGCCTGTATGCTTTTTCAAACTATAGTAAAACTGTGTTCGGATTTCCTACTGGAACCGTTCTCCCGATCCGTCGTAATTGAGCAACAAACATCCAGACATTCAAACTTTTGCAATAGGGAATATGCATGCATTTTTTTCATATTTTTAATTCACTTTTTACATTATTATAACACAATAAAAAATATAAATAAGTACTCTTGTAAATTGATTTTTAAAATAATATTTTAAATATCAATATAATTTGTCCAGTTTAAACGCCGCCATCTTTCCCGCGCCAGCATGACGTCACAGGCCACGACCTGTGTTTGTTTACTACAAGTGTTGCAGTTACTTTGTACCGATTTTTGAGTTGTGCTAGCTAATCAAACGATGGAGAACACGACTATTCTCTCTAACACTACTAGCTCAGTACGAATATCGACACCGTTAAAGCAGAAAACATGCCATGTGACGTCACATTTGGTTTCCACAGATAATAATGCGTTTCGCAAACTTGAATTTCCCGCGCCTATTTTGCACTTTTTAAATAAAATTTTTATAATTAATAACTAACTAAATAATAAAATAATTGTTTTGGCATAATGGCGGGACTACGAAAAAAAAATCAAGCCTATTTAAACTACATGCATATTCCCTATTACAATATGAGCAGAAATATTTGTGTGATGAATTCAAATGTTTGCACTGTGTCTGGGTGTTTCTATGTATAATAAGTATGTATTTAGAACTATATAAGTATTATATCAGCTATCTGGCCGCCATATTACAAGCTTTGCTTAGTTTGGGGTCAGATGGTGTTGTGTGTGAATTGTCCAGCAATATTTATTTATTTATTAGAAAATACTATTTCCAAAAGAACTTTGATTCTGTTCGGTATGCAAGAGTAAATTATTACATATTATGTGTCAGTCTAAATTATTACGTTTGTAGTGGTAGGAGTCGTTGTCGAGTCCGCGTGAGTAAGTGACATTGTTTAACCAGTTATACTACCGCCAATTAGATGCGAGTAATGTGTTAATATCACTTGGTAGGTTCCAGTTTGAACGGCAATGTTACCAGAGAAATTAGAGGGTAAAGTCATCAATATACAACCATCTCAAATCTCCGGGACGAGCGCAATGCAGTGCTAAGCAGAGAATTAAACTCTTCGAGTTCGAATAGCTGCGTGGTAATGCGGGCATGTTGCCTACCATAAGGCGCATCACTTGCTTTGCCCCTAAATTTTCATATTATATTATACTTATATTACATTTACACTTCAAATCAAATGTCAGCCTGATCTTCTCAGCGCTGACGACGCGATGTGATTGAGCAACAAACATCAAATTTTTCTCATTTATATTAGCGAGATGGATAAACTGGACATTTCCGCGATTTCTTCGAATTAGCGATGGCTCGGCGCCAGCGCAGAAAACAAATGTTTTGTATAATTCAACGTCTCGCGACTCGCGACACTCACGCGCAGGGAACTCGTCTAATAACTCGCGAGTCGGGTTTGACGTCATTTGGCATACACAACTCGTCGTCTTCGTCGAAGTCGTCTTGTCACGTGTAAACTACAGTTTTTTGTGTAAACATCATTACCGTGGACAACATTTATTTGTCCATTACTTCATTAAAAAACAATTTTGTCGGTACGAGTGAGTGTGTTGATTTTTCAGCTGAGTTTTGTAATAGTATGATGAGATGCAATTTTTCAAGTAGCCAAAGTAAGAAACTTTTTACGTCGATGTATTTAAGAGAGGCATTTTTAGTGTTTTAGACCTATTACTGGCAGGCTGGCTTAACCCCAAAGCTTGTACCTACTATACTAGTCCCTTCCCATTTTTAAAAATAGTGTCTTTTTACATTATCTTTCCTCTTCCCATTAGGTAATTTTTCTTATATTGTTTATTTATACATATATATGTATGTTTATATGACTATGTATTTATCTAAGTATATATTTCTGTATAAGTATGCTTATTTTTATTAGTTTGAATTAATATTATTGTTATAGTAAGTTACACCACCTACGCTACAAAACATTTATAGACGTTTCTCCTTTCATGGGTTGCCTGGAAGAAATCGCATTAAGTGATAAGGCCGTCAATTACTCTGCAAATTTATTCATTTGTCCTGTAATGCTACTATTGTTAAGACCTATTTTTAAGATTTTGTAGTTGTAATAAAGTGTCATATTATTATTATTAGATAGCTGATATAATATTTATATAGTACAGTCAATATTATCGTACTCAGTACACATTGCATTAGATATTATTTTATGGACATGGTATAGGTAAACGTTGAACATAATTTCTGTCATTAATGTGAGCATTATATCCTAGAGCTATAAACATACTTTATGGTGTATTACGTCATCACGAATATTTTGTCAAACATTTAAAGCAACTGTATATTATGAAGTGGTGGACTGTTGGCAGAGTCCGCCTGGGGAAGTACCACAGTTTGTCAGTTATTTTACCGCCAAGCAACAGCATTCAAATATTACTGTGTTCTAATTTATAGGTCAATTCCCAGAAAAATCACAGGGCAAAGAGATACATCATCTTATATCTCTGGGTGCCCACTGCCCAGTGTAGTGCATTGTCCAGTGTAGTGCATTGGCCAGTGTAGTGCATTGTGTAGTGCATTGTGCATTGCCCAGTGTAGTGCACTGCTCAGTGTAGTGCATGTAGGGCATTGGTTTTGGGGTACTTATGCTCAAATAACTGCGTGGCACTTTAATGGGCAGACATGTTGCTTACTCGTACCATCATAATTTTATTAAGTAGTTTTTAATCCGCGAGTTAAACCTCGGGGCAAAGTTTAGATAGGTAATAGTCACCAAAGAAAGTCAGTATTTCTCTAATACTAATATGGAAAAGATTGTTTATGCTCTTGGAGGAATTCCATCAACAGTTTTGACTCCAGCGAAGTTACGAGTGCGCGAATATACACACAACGGCACCTGAAACTTGTTTAAATAAAAGGAAAACATCTGGTATTTTGCATAAGAATTTAAATCTACCTAAAGCAGGTGCCTACCGACGCAGTACAGAAATACTTGGGTGATGATGTAAGGATCGGAGGCGACTCACTCCGTGCGTTGACTGTGGAACACCTGTGTGGATACAGCTTCGATCAGCTGGTGGAGATAAAGGCATTTCTATTCGACTTCTACAATCTACAGGTTGAAAATCGAAAACATTTGTGAATACAACCGTAAGAGAAATATATAACGGAAATGACGATGACGCGTACAAACTGCCAAAACCAGTATTGCGAACTTTATTTTTCAAATGATCGTACCTAATAAAATTAGCACCTGGTGTACCATGACACCACATCTTTTTTAGTGTGGAAACCGGATTGTTACATACCTCTATATTCAATTAATTTGGTCCAGTCAGACTAAGTTTCAGCCGTATTCGGAGTCCTTTTTTTTCAGGGAGAGTGCACGCGTGTCGTGCGTGATCGCCGCCCGTTTGGCACTCAAACCAAACCAAAACATTGTTCATTTGGCGAGTGACTTCGCGAATCTGACCCCAGGTCATGTCGGAGAAACCTGTAGGGGTTTTAGTCGGCAGGGGCATCATGGCCATCCATGATGTCGAGCCCGACATACATGTCCCTGCATGACGAACATGCGTAAATGAATTTCCCCCACACAAAAAAGGTTATATTGTTACTAAGTATTACATATCGATTCAATCACTACAGAGATACGAGCAGTATTTCCACAATGAGGGGAACTTCCCCTTTTGAGGGGAAATTAGGGTCCAGAGGGGAATAAAATGGGGAAAGAGATGTACAGGGGAAATCATGCGTAATCAATTTTCCTATAAGTACTCCAGGAAAATTTTCCTATAATCAGTCCATATCAGTTCCAATTTTTTTTTCAATAAGGCGATGTTTCTTTCCGCCACACGCTATATAATATAGTTGTCGATGAGGCATGAAAGCTTAAAAAATATTATTGAGATTCGTTGCAATTTTAAAATTTGAATCTCTCCTGAGAGGGGGAGGGGGGGGGGTGCGGTTGCAAAAACCATACCAGAATATTTTTGAGGGGAAAAAAGGGGAAACCTTAATTGAGGCGAGGGAAAGGGAAATGATTAAAGTGGAAACACTGGATACGAGGTAAAACCATACTTACAAACACAACATTTCACCTTTATTATAATATTGCGGTAATAGCTCTATACCTAACCGTATAGACACAAACGAGAATGGTAGGTATTGTTAATAGCGTCATAACATAACACATAATATTGTTATATTAAGTTTCGTATTTTCCGCAATGACCTGTGCCAAACAGGATTCTAAACTTTCCTCAGTGAGGTAACATCTTGAATGGGAAAATTAACGCTGCGGTTTGGTTCGTCACCAGAGCGAGCGGCCGGCCGTCGGACACGTAACCCACGAGTAGTGGTTGCTGTTTTTATCATCCTTCTAATATTATAAACTAGCTGTAACCTGCGTAGCAACGCAGTTAGACTGCCCTAGTTAGTGGCTTAGTTGATAGTAGCTCTGCCTGCGAAGCCGAGGGTCGTGGGTTCGATCCCCACTCAGTGCAAACATTTGTGTGATGAATTCAAATGTTTGCACTGTGTCTGGGTGTTTCTATGTATAATAAGTATGTATTTAAAACTATATAAGTATTATATCAGCTATCTGGCTGCCATCACACAAGCTTTGCTTAGTTTTGGGTCAGATGGTGTTGTGTGTGAATTGTCCACCAATATATATTTATATATTATTCGTCGTATCAACTCAGAAACCTTATTTGGCTCATAAACAACAACTTTGCTGAATTTCATCACATGAACATAAATGCACAGTTTGCGATTCTCTATAATTCAATTCAATGATACAAGTAGTCTAGTTAGAGATTACTTGGCTTCTGCCTTACCTCTATAAAAGACGTACAGACAAACACTATTTTTTATATATTTAGATAGAAGTAAACGTGTTTAGATGTTTGTTGCTCAATCACGTCGGAACGTCTGAACGGAACGTAGTGAAATTTGGAACTCACCTAGATAATAGTCTGGAATATGACACATGCCAACTACCTTTTATCCCGGGAAAATAACGGGAACCACGCCGGTGAAACCGCGGGGCGCTGTTGGAGTTTAGAGATATAACATCTTAGGTCTCTGGGTGACGAGCGCAGTGCTAGGCAACGATTTGGACTCTTCATGTTCCAATAGCTGCGTGTCTGCTGTTATGTGACGGGCATGTTGCTTACCATCAGGCACATGTCCTGCTCATCTCATTACTCTTTATTTATATAAAAAACAAAAGAAATAAATGTAACAGTCGTCAACAAAAGCACGAGTAAGCCAGAGTCGGCCGGTGAGGCGGTCAACACAGAACCGGTCTTCCGAGGCCGCACCATGATGCCATATTCGTCCAGCGCTTCGTATTTACTAAACAGTTTTCCTCTACTGTTTCAGGTTTCATTTAAAATTAGATATCGGGGTTTGCAACTGACGCGGGTGGAATAAAGTATGCTTTTAGTCTAATATTATGAGTACTTGACGGAAATTTGGGGTGTGGGTACATGTTTTTGAAGTAGGTATGCAATTGAGTTAAAATGTATATGTATAGGCAATGACACTCTAGTACGAAAAAGACTTCAAAATCTTGAACATCGCCGCAAAACTGCTAGCTTATTGGTTTTTTATCGGATACACTTCGGAGCGTGTGTAACTGATCTACATGATCTAGTACCACCTTGCCCTTTTTTCTATCGGACTTCTCGTAGCTCGAAGAAGCGCCACCGTTTCATGGTTGATATTCCAAAGACACGAACGAAGAGGTTTGACTCTACTTTTGTGATAAGAACGTCTAGGCTATGGTGAACGGAATGAGTTGCCCGAGTGGGTTTTCCCTGACGGATATAGTCTTGGTGTCTTCAAATCGAGACAAACGTCCATACAAACTCGCAAACTTTTGTATTTAAAATACTAGCAGCGCTCGGTGGTTTTACCCCCGTAGTTAGCGTACCCGTTATTTTCCTATGATAAAAAGTAGCCCATGTTCTACTCCCGACCATACTCTAACTGTGTTTCAACTGTCAACGTTCAGGCGTCCCGATGTGATTGAGCAATAAACGTCCCAACATTAGGATTAGTCGGACAATGTCTTTTTCGTCATCAGAATAAAAAATGGTCAAGTACGACCATATTATAAGATTATGTGTTCCGGTTTGAAGGGCAATGTTTCCAGATAAATTACAGGGCTTAGAGATCAGCAGCTTAGATCTCTGGGTGATGAGCGCATTGCAGTGCCAGGTGATGATTTGGACTCTTCATGATCCAATAGCTGCGTGTCACTGTGCTGTTATGTGGTAGGCATGTTGCTTCTTACCATTAGGCACATGTCCTGCTCGTCTCGTCACTCCTTATTTAAAAAAATAAGACTATAATAAAAGAACAGGTAGGTAGTTCAAATGTTTTTCTTTTAATATCTAACATACATCTTAATTTGTGCTATAATATAGGTTAAAAAGCGAAGCAACTAGGAAATATACCAATGTTTACGAGTTGGGCTCAGAAATAGCGCGCGTTTGACGTCACGGTGTTGCCACTGTCAAGGACGCAACACTTCCACATATAATATAATCCGCCTCCGTTACTGGGCTCATTATAATAACAACGAGGATTTCATTTCGGATAATATACCGTTCGAGTGGCGACCACGAACCGGAAGACGCAGTGTTGGACGGCCCACTAGATGGACAGATGACCTCACAAAGGTCGCTGGAAACCGCTGGTTGCAGGTTGCGCAGGACCGATCGTTGTGGAAATCTAGGGGGGAGGTCTATCTTCAGCAGTGGACGTCTTGCGGCTGATGATGATGGTGAATATACCGTTCATACGTTTTATATAATACTACGAGTATGTGGTAATGAGCTGTGCCAGGCGCCGCATAACTCGCTAAGACTTCGAAACTGATGCATGTAACTGCACCGGCCCTTCTACCGCCTAACTAAATCGGCTTTCGCTTTGGTATTGCTGTCTCTATCATTTCAAGCGAGAAGAAAAGAGAGAGCATTATCAAAGCTAAGACATTTATAGTAAGGTTCCCCGTAGTCTATACCAGACTGCCACTAAATGTAAGAGATGCTCCTTCCAGGATGTCTTTCTAATTCAAGTTGAAGAACTGGCTGGTCGAACAAGCGTTGTATAGGTTTGATGATATGACTAGAATTAAATTGTCTAATTGAAATTTTATTATGATTATTGAAATTAAAAATATTATTATGCATTATAATTATGTGATTTTAAATTATGAATATAATTATTGACATTTAATTTAAATGTATGTTAATTATACTTAAACTTTATTGTTTAATAGTGACAATCTTAATATACCTATACAATAAATTACGCGTCACGTTGTTTGTCCGCGATGGACTCCTAGACTACTGAACCGATTTCAATAAAAGTTGCACACCGTGTGTTTGATCCAACTTGAAAGATAGGATAGTTTTAATTCCGATTATTTGTCTTTATATGACAATATCCGAGCGAAGCCGGAACGGGCCGCTAGTTTGTTTATTAATTACTGTTTGTAATGGGAATTATTTTTGTGACGTGTAATGTAATGTATGCTACTGGCCTAGTAGCTTAGTTGGTAGTAGCTCTGCCTGCGAAGCCGAAGGTCGTGGGTTCGATCCCCACCCAGTGCAAATATTTGTGTGATGAATTCAAATGTTTGCACTGTGTCTGGGTGTTTCTATGTATAATAAGTATGTATTTAAAACTATATATGTATTATATCAGCTATCTGGCTGCCATCACACAAGCTTTGCTTAGTTTGGGGTTAGATGGTGTTGTGTGTGAATTGTCCACCAATATTTACCAATATTTAATAAAGAATCTGAATCTGAACGCTCTGCGGTCCTCTCCGTTTGGTTCCGTTCACATCAATTTCCCGAGATGGAAAATATTCTAATATTCTAACTGTATTCCGAATTTCAACCTGACGTTCTGACGTGATTGAGCAACAAACATCCAACGTATGACATTGGCAATAATAGGACTAGTAGATATTTATGTAAATTTTATTTATTGTGTTATCGGAGAAAATGATAGTCATACTTAGATAGATCTTGATAAACTTGATCTCTATTAATTGAACCTGTATTGTGAATTTATACGTATTTCCATATCTACGAATATATGTACATAGGACACTGCAGAATAATAATTGCCAGTAGTAACATCTAAAATTCTGTTTTTTTTGCGTGGAGGAAAGAATTTACCCTTCCGCTTGGGGAGACGAGTTGGGGTTATGTTGGTTTCACGGACGGACGTTGTGCTCTTCTTCACGGGCTTTTGTCACTTACGACGGAAACTCGGGGACGCCATCGCATTCATCCGCGAAGCCGGCGACGCTCGGTCAACTCCGGGTCCTCCTATGGCCTCATCCCCATCGCCGGCGCTCTTGAATCCAAGAAGCGCCGTGACCACCAGTCCAGACCTAGGTCTACAGCGAGGAGTCAGGTGTGTGGTCCCGCGACCAGATACCTGCGACTTTTTGCCTGGAGAGGACAGGAGAGCGGACACACCGCAATACCGGCACTTCTTCCCCTGTAGCCCTACCGCGTTCGCCGTCTAACGGTGGCGACCGCGTCACACCCGCGGCGGACAGGAGCGGCGAACCATGATACCAGTGGTCCACGCTGCGTAAATATATCTTTTTTTCTCAAACTCAAAGAACTTTATTCATAAATGTATAATAAAAATAAAAAACAAAAGTTCACCAACATCTACAGATTTAGACGTTAATTAATGCAGAAAAACAGCACGCAAAACAAGCTTGGGCCCTGCCCTGCTGCTGGTGGCAAACTAGGTTTAGGGTTTTAAAATGAGTTTTTATATAAATATACTTGAGGAAATAAAATTGTATTCAAATTGTATTTTCAAAGTTTGAAATGACCACTCTTTCCTTAAACCTCTCTTTTTAAACTACCACCCCGGCGACAATCATTTACCAACATCTATGACGCCTTGTTCCCATTCTGTTGATATTTCTTCATAGTTTTAAGGACTTATGCAAAGCTATGCTGTCGTCGGTTCTTACGACACACTCGAGAATATTGCAGATAAATTTCCAAGTAAATTAGAAGCAAATGTTCTTTTAACCTTTCCCGTCATTGATGTAACATTCTCATTCTATTTATATTACAGTAGCGGCTTCTCCTGACGTCTTTCGATTTCCATAATTAAAAACGAATAGGAAATATTTTGACATATTACATCCGCAAAACGGACATTTTTGTTTTGATGTGTCGAGCAAAGTTTTTGATTCTCTCCTTACTTTTATGCTTAAACTCCAAATTCATGACACAATCTGTTATTTAGCCATTAATGTAGTATTGATAATAAACTTATACATCTATCTGTTCTTGGAAAACTATTCAGATGTGGTGGCTGGTGGCGGGATTTGAACCCACGACCACACGCCACTAGAACACCACGCTTATACATAATGTTTATAAAGTACCTACGGGGCTTAATAACGAATAATTCATTATTTAAATACCGCAACGTTTCTGCAGCGTTACAACCGCCGCGCCGTGGTCACGAGAAGACTGAAGAAATTGTGGGTCGGAAAAATTTACGAATCGCGGAGTGAGTTCGGAGAAGCCTGGTGATAGGGTTAGTGTTAGTGTCGTGTTGGTAACCCTGCGATTTTTTTTAAGACCAAATGAAGGTAGAATGAGATCTCCTCATTTCGCAATGAGACGACCCGCAATTTCTTGAGTCTTCTCGTGACCACGGCGGTTGTAACGCTGCCAAAACGTCGAGGTATTTAAACAATGAATTATTCGTGATTAAGCCCCGTAAGTACAATGTAAACATTATGTGTTCAAAGTTTAAAAACAAGATTATTTACAATACTTATGACGTCTATAACATTAATTCAAGTCTCAATCTTTTTATAGTTCTGTTTCCCTGTGGGATATAACGTAGGCTATTTGTTCTTCCACACTATTATCTAACTGTGTTCCAAATTTCAGTCCGATCCGTTCATACGTTACGACACGATTGAGCAACAAACATCCAGCCATTGACATCTATAATAATGGTAGGATAGGATGGTAAATACTAAAAAATCCTAATTTGTAGGCGCCAAGTTAATTTTGTTTTCCGGAACGCGCTAATCCTGGTCGAAGATCCAGAGGCCGACCAAAACCAAGTGGAGGACTGTAGTGCAGAGGGACATGAGAGAATGTCCGATGACGATCTCTTTGATAGAGCGAAGTGGAGAAAAAAAGCAGGAAGGCTAACCCCGCCACCATGTGGGATATATAGCTAGGAAGAGAGAGAACACGCTAATCTCTCCAAATACCAGTTTGATTTGCGAAATTACTTTTGTGTATCATAGTCCATAGTCGACTAGCAGCGCCCGCGTAGTTGCCGTTTCAGTTATTTTCGCCGCCATGAAAAGTTCCTAGCCTGTGTGTTATTCCAGATCTATCTGTATCTGTTCTATATATCTATGACAACAACCCGAAATGTCTTCAACTCAGATTACAGAGCAATAGGCCTTTCATAACAAAAACATCTTGTTCCGTAATCTGAGATGTTCATAACGACAACCCCATCCGTATTAGGCAATGCCTGCGACACGCGAACCAAAAAGGTAAGTAACTACAAATTTCCATTAAAGTACCCATGTTGAAACACCTCTATTGTCCAGAACATATAATAAATTGAAAAACAAATTCAGTAACAGTAAAAACACCGTGGAAAGTTAAATAAAAGGGTTTAAAAAACAATAACAGCCAAACTTTTCCATTTATATAATATTCGTAGGATTTCTCGGGGAAGGTTTTATAACGCCTAAAACCAACAAAAGCTAAGTAAACACAAACAAACTTAACGAAGTCTTACCGAGAAAGGTCGTAATGTTGTTGCGTACTTTTCTTTTTACTGAAACTTTAAATATCAGCTACATGAAGGTTTTCTTTTTTTCAATTACAGAGTTTAATGGCGCTCTGATTTTAACCGAGGATGCCATCCACGATAACGTAATCATAATTAGTAGTGGTAGGACTCTTAGCAGAGTCCGCCTGGGGAAGTACCACACTTTTGCCAGTTATTCTACCGCCAAGCAGTAATGGCTAAATATTGCTGTGTTGCAAATATTGCTGTGGTGCAAATATTGCTGTGTTCCGGTTTGAAGGGCAATGTGAAATTCCAGGGCTTAGAGATCTATACATTACATTACATCTTAGATCTCTGGGTGACGACCGAGGTGCAGTGCTAGGTAATGATTTGGACTCTTCATGTTCCAATAGCTGCGTGTCGCTGTGCTTTTATGTGGCTGGCATGATGGTTACCATCAGGCACATGTCCAGCTCGTCTCGTCACTCTAAATTATAAAAAATAATAACCAGCCCACTAAATGTTCCTACTGCCGTGACTCGGGGCCTTCTCTCGCAAGGAGATAGTCAAGGCCATAATCCACCACGCTGGCCAAGTGCGGGTTGGTGGATGACAAACGACCTCGAAAGATTCTGGGTACCTGTCGGTTTCCTAACGATGTACTCATTCACCATTCAAAATTAGCGGCATTACGTACATGATACAAATACAAAAATATTTATTGCTGTTTGCAAGTAAGATAAGATGATACAAAACATTTAAATAATTGACCCATACAAACTGGCGTCTTCTTCTAGAGGCATGCAATATGTCTGGCAACGCAGTTTCCATTGGTCTGAATTTATACAATGATAATAATAGTCAGCTGATAAAGTCTTCTTCTTCTTTTGTCATTTTTAACTTTTAATCGGTTGTATCATATATGTCATCTGATTCATCGTCTATTAATTTCTGGCTTCATGACTTCGAAAAGACAGTTGTGCACACAACTGTCTTTTACAGGATACAGGATACAGGAATTCTTATTTAGAACCGATTCAGTTTCGATTTCATCACTCTCATTTTACCTGTCAAGGAGCAACCATTCAGGCAACGAATTCTCAATACAGTTTACTGCTCAGCTGTAGAATAACTGGCGGGGGTAAGTAAGTGAGGTATGGTACTTCCCCAAGCGGATTCTGGAAAGATTCCTACCATTACCAAAACATTTCAAACAACTCAGGTCGCGATAAATCCTGTGTACATTTTTTCAATACAATGCATTCCAAAGTTGTAGATGGCATTTTTTTTTTTGACGTGACAACGTCTTATAAATTGGCTTGCCGGGTGACACTCCAAGAAACTGCGTTACGCTCCGCTCACGTTATGCGCTCACAACGAGAGCGAGTGAGAGGCACGCGTCCCTTCCACACGGGCATGGTTAGCCCGCCTAAGAGCGAGAGAGACAGACATAAAAAGTGAAAGGCACGCGTCCCTTCCGTAAAATTATTTTACCACTCAAAGTCGTTGTCACGTAAAACTTTCGCCCGTATACCGACTTTACAGGCAACCAATTTTTTTTTTTTTACCTTTTATAGGCTCACACTCGACCGCCATCTCGCCTGATGTTAAGCGACGATGCGGTCCACGATGGAGCGTGTTTACCTAGAAGAAACCGATTCACTCTCGATTTGAAGACACAAAGATTGTAACCATCGGGGAAAACCCACTCAGGCAACGTATTCCACAGCCTAGACGTTCTTATCACAAACGTAGTGTCAAATCTCTTCGTTCGTGTCTTTGGAACATCAACCATGAAACGATGTCGCTTTTTCGAGCTACGAGCATTCCGATAGAAAAAAGGGCAAGGTGGTATTAGATCATGCAGATTAGTTGCACGCTCTCCGAAGTGTACCCGATAAAAAACCGATAGGCTAGCGATTTTTCGGCGATGTCAAGACTTTGAAGTCTTTTTCGCACAAGAGTGTCATTGCCTATGAGCCTTTTGGCACGTCTCTCGATCGATTCCAGGGCCTCCAGCTGATACTTGGCCGATCCATCCCAAAATTCTAGGCCATTGTCACAGATTTCTAAAACAAAAGGCAGATGGAACGTTCGGAACACAGATCCTTAGGTCCAGAAAGTAAATATCAAACGCTAAAGCAAATACAAACTCCAGTCAGTACGAAACGGACTTCCGTCTCGTACGGGAGTTCCGTGTGATTTTAAGTTTTGTTTAAGATTATGCCGTCTTGTGTCTTCAAACATTGCAAACATTGTTCCCAAAAATAAGAAAAGGAAAGAGGAATATCATTTCATAGGAAAATTTGAATATTTTTACTGCTATTTATATAATTTAGGCGATTTCATTTCGATTGATGAATAGAAACACAACACCTCAACGAAAATTGGTTAGTGTTGCTATACTAAACTGAAATTATTTTCCCTAAAGTTAAGGTAAAATATAGATTATGATGTTTTTGAAAATACTCGTAGACCAAATTATTTATGTACTTAAGTAGATATTATTATTCTATTTTAAATCCTATTTTTATAATCGTATTTTTTTAATTTAATGTGAATCGATGCCTAGCACAAATCCACGTCATTACTAGTGTTTATAAAAATACTAATAGTGTTGATGAAAACTATAGTTATGAAGGAAGTTTTTAATACTAGTAAGTAGGTATAGTCGAGCTTAAAAAAGTAGGCGAGTTCTTTTCAGAGATCTAGTCGTTTTAATTAACCTCATGTTATCTGGTCGAGTCAGTAGTGACATTGTCGAAGTTTTATACGGTGCTAATTTGTGCGTACATACTTACCCAAAAAAGATGTTGGGATCAAGCCAATCGCTGTTGGCACCATATATACTGGCCTTGCTGCCAAGGTGGGGGGTTGTAGGTATAAAACGTTGCACTTTCGAGCTCCCTGTCCCAACAAACTTGATTTTGGTTCTTTGGGTGGACGTGAGGCTGCTGTTCATTCTGTCTTGACTTTCTTTGTCCAAAATTGGGAGAGGGCTGTTAAAGGTGGTCGTCAAAACGCCTTTAATTTAGTTAATCGTGGAGCCCCGTTGTTCGAAGTGAAGAATAAAATTCTTGTCCTCTACAATTTTCTTTGGCAATGTTATGGCGGACCCACAAAAATATCAAAACAAGCCTATGCTATCTTCCGTTGGCTATCAACTTGGTGAACCTTCGGCCATGCGACCTTCGCCCTGGCCATTCGGTCTATCATTTAACGTCTCCAGTCCAATTTAAACGTTTGGTACTTGGACGACGGAACTTTGGGTGGCGATGTGAATAATGTTCAACTTATTTACAAAAACTCTTAGACGGTTTTCATTGGTTTGTATCAACATTTTTAAAAAGGTGAACTTTCGTTTGCGACACGCGTCCAGACAAAGATTAGATAGTAAACAAATTGAATGATCTGGCCCCCCATCATCAAATCAGTTGACAAAAATTCTCTGCACCTCCTGTGTTCACCGATATTAAATGTAGTTGCCACCTTTTGTCAAGCATAATATTCAAAATTTTACAAGAAGCTCCGAGAGGTACTGTTATGATTCGGCGTTGTCTTTTATTCTGAATTTTCTGTACGAATAATAAATTATTTTAACATTAGAATAAGTATGTGTTTATTATACGCGAAGATTTCCGAAGCTAAGACAACAATAGTGGGATTTTTTTCTTAAGACTGGGAACATTACACGCACACCAACGTGAGTAATTTGACAACGTCGGTGAGAGCTGTCACGCATACATTACTAACTACTGGCCTCACAGTGTCTTTCACGAAGGTTTCATCTGTTTAGAAATCTGTGGCCATTGTGGTGAATTATGGCATTGACTCTCCCCTTGTGAGAGACAGGCTCCAGTCCCAGGAACTTTGTGTGGGCTGCATATTTGACTATTGAGCTCCTCGTTCTCGTCTTTTCCTCAGCATAAAAAGTAGCCAACGTATTCTTCCAGATCATAATCTAACAGTGTTCCAAACGTCAGCCAGATCCGTTCTGACGATGCAACGTGATTGAGTAACAAACATACAGAGCGACAACGTTTCATGGTTGATGTTCCAAAAACACGAACTAAACGATTTGATTCCACGTTTGCGATAAGAACGTCTAGGTTGTCGAATGCGTTGCCTGAGTGGGTTTTACCCGTTAGTTACAATCTTGGTGTCTTCAAATCGACAGTGAATCGGATTAAGCACGCTCCATAGTAGATCGCATCGTCGCTTAACGTCAGGCGAGATGGTGGTCAAGTGCGAACCTATAATAGTTGAAAAAAAACATCCAAATGTCTATATTGACATTTATAATATTAATCGGATTATTTGATTTGTCGGCGCCTTTTGAGATACAGATACGTTTAGTGTCCCGTGTACGAAGATGGCGCGGGCTAGTCTTGTGTTAAAACGAGTTCAAAAACACTTCCCCCGGCGATACTCCGCAGAATCATGTTGTATCTAACTGAATATCAAATTCATAACAAGCATAGGAGTATATCGGTGCGGCTGACGTCACGACCTCGTCCAGTGCCAAGGCTGGCCCGTAACGTAAATACAGTTGGATCACTCGCGCGTCCCACCGCCCAATGCGAACGTACGTACAAGTTGGCAAAAAAGTATTTTGGACACCAATTAGTAGCCTCACCATAGTGTTTAAATTTATAACTCGTTTTCTTGTATTCGCGTGGTCTTTTAACACCTCTTTGTGATTCAAACTTGTATAGTATACCTATATAGTAGGTACAAACTAGTGGCCCGTTCTGGCTTCGCTAGGATATCTATACTATATTCAGCTATACTAGTATAATATGGCTGAAGAGGTTTTTGTTTGATCGCGATAACCTCACGAACTATGGAGCGATTTCAAAGATTATTTCACTGTTAGATTTTTACGTGTTCCCTGAGCGGTATAGACTATATATCATGTAGCACGGGCGAAGACGGGCGGACCGCTAGCTCTCATATAAAGACTATTAATCAAAATAAAAGCCATCCTATCTTTCAAGTTGGATCAAACTGCACACGGTGTGCAAATTTGATTAAAATCGGTTAAGTTTAAGGGCAATGTTTCAAGAGAAATTACAGGGCTTAGAGATATAACATCTTAGATCTCTGGGTGACGAGCGCAGTGCAGTGCTAGGTAATGATTTAGACTCTTCATGTTCCAATAGCTGCGTGTCACTGTGCTGTTATGTGGCAGGCATATTGTTACCATCAGGCATGTGTACTGCTCGTATAGTCACTCTTTATTAAAAAAAAAAATTAGTAGTACATCGCCGACAAACAACGAGATTACAGAACAAAATCATTTGTTCTGTAATCTGAGTTATAAAGATTGCAACGTTAGTGGACTCAAACTCAAAGAAACAAGATTGAGAATAACTCGAGTATTGTAACGGATGGTAGCGGCGACGAGCATGTCGGAAAGCGTAATAATTGTATGAATTCATAAATGAAAATTCTTTATTGTTCACACCTTAAAATAATAATACATAAAATATAGGACAACAGTAATACTAGTAAAACAACTGGCGGTCTTATCGCTGACACCGATTTTTTCCAGGCAACCTTGGGGAACAGCAAGCTAGGAAATCTTTCATTGTTTCGTAGTTTGTCAAAATTATTTGCATGTCTGATTGATCTATATCTTTTTACTCTTCTTTTGTGAGTTATTGTAGTAGTGAATTTGTACATTATAAACATTAAGCTGTAGTAGTGTTTGCACTACGTGTGCCGCGTACCGATACCAGGAATCATCCAGCGATGAGTAAGAACAACACGCGAGGAAACCTTGGAAATAATCGGCAATATTACCGACATTACACGAGGTTACACTCAGCGGATACAAAACACAACTCCGTTTGAAAACATTCGAAAAAAAACAATACATATTTGCATTGCTAAACAAGTGAAAACGACAATAAAATAAATAAGTTCATTACAATGAGAATGCTGAATCGAGGCATTACAACGTTGTTAGATACAAGGTTAATCGCGAATAACAGATATTATTGACCTACATATATTCCATTCCAGATCAGACCTTTCCTACAACACATAGGTTCGGGTGTGACCACCAGTACCCAGCGGTAGGCGACAACGTGGGTGAATATGACGCACGCTGCCCTAGAAACTACCTGTTCACTTAAATTTGAACTTAAGTTATAGATTGTAAACACAGGAAAAGAGGCATCAACTTATTGGACACTCCAAAGCTGCAGGTACTCGTATTCAAGAAGATACCTAAAATCTTGAAAATATTCACAACTTGTGGAGGTCCTCAATGTATCGGATAAATAACATGTGATAGTTCTTCAGTGCGAGTTGTATTCTTCGTATTGTGAGCTCCTGCTCAGAATTAATCACTTTCAATTATTTATTTTCCGCATTCCTACTGAATAACAAGTCGCTCTACCTAACAAAACAAAGATAAGTAATAAAGAACACGAGCATTAGAAACCACCAGCTGTTAAAGCATTAAAATCTTAAATGATACAAATACCGGACAAAATGTAAAAGTGGCCGATAGACAAGAGTTAATAAAAGAGCACAAACAATAAAAGCGAAAGACGTTCGTAACAAGAAGTATTGAAGGAACCATAAAATTCGCTACAGTAACGTTGTAAACGAAATAAGACATCACACAAAGATGGCAGAAATACTTTCGCTCTTAGACAAAGCTTTTAAAATAGAAACAAGGTTGGGCCGACCAATACGTAAACTATTGTATCATTGGCTGTTTGAGTAGCGAAAGTTTAACGACCTTCAGAGACAAAGACTCCCGAAATAAAACACAGGATATGGTCCAGTTTTGAACAATTGTTGCCCGTGAAAGGGTGGAATGCAATTTGAATGCATAGTACCAAATACTGTCCCAACGGGACTTGTTTTATTATTCAGTGTATTGCATACGAACGGTCACAATAGATTTGACTTTCAAAACAGCTTTGAATGGGCTCGGTAAATATGAAATAGTGTCTATTTCTTTGAATGCCAGCGAAAATATTCAGTTCATTTGTTGTTCCGGTATACTAATACTGGAACAAACAATGAACGTACCTTATTTTCCGTACTTGGCCAGCGTAGTGAATTAAGACCTTGACTATCTGTTTGTCCGAGACCCAGATGAGGAACATATTAAGAAGCCTGCTTGCGCTATATGTATTGAAAAATATCATAATACAGTTTATTTACTTTTGCTATTGCCATAACATAAAAACGTGAATAAACTTTTAGAGAGGAGAGGAGACGAGATTGGGGTAATGGGGGAGGGATAAAAAAAACATAAACAAATAAAGATCTTATAAATTGCAGGGACAATTAAACATGTTTATTGAAAGTGTAAAACTAAGTCCACGAGTGGTCGATGTGACACACATCCACGTGATAAGTAATCAAAGAGAGTTTAATCAGTTGAGTCACGACACAGTTATGAGCGAGGTGCGAGAGGACAGTTGCGCAAGCGCACCTGAGCTAACATCCTTGTTGACGTAACTACGTGAGCCACTGGATTATAAACCCGAAGAAAGCGTTCATTCACAAACTAGCGATCTTGCTTTATTTTATACGTCGTGTATAAAACTTATGTATCTTGTTTTTTTCGAGCACGATAATTTGTGACATATTTTTGTAAATTGTTGATCCCTTTTTATCTATTCATATGTCGATCGCTTGACCGTCATCTGATCATGCGGTCGATTTACCCAACAAAGAATTATTCACACTCGATTTGCAAACATCGAGATTGTATCCATTGGAAAATCGGAATTATCGAATCTGACATCAAATTTTAGTCTAGCTGTTCGGATAAATAAAGTGGCATCAAAACGCAGGTAATAGGAATGTAAATAAATAAATAAATACAAAGCTCACGAAGAACTTTTTAATAAATAACTCATTTAAAACATTATGTGGTCAGTATACAAGTAAAAATTATTCGTCTTCTTCCTCAAATTTCATAATCACACCCTCTGGTAATGATGGTTCTTGTGCCTGACTCTGGTTGCTAGTACAAAGTAATTCTTATTCATTGGTTACGAGGTTGAATATGTTTCTTTTCAACATCAACTGTCGGTTTAGCGGTAAGCCTTTAGTTATATTATACATTGACATATAGAAATGATATAATTCTTTGTTTTCAGAACTAGAAGAAGCATCATTCGTCTCTATTTTGCTATGTTTTCGAGATGAGTATTCAGCCGTGTGTGACAGACTATAGTCTGTCGTATGGTACGTTCGTTTAAGAGTTTTCATTTCTGAAGAATTATCAGTATCGCTCAGCGGATCTTTATAATTATCAGTTTTGTATAGTTCATCGTTTTCGACAGAAGCAGTGTCTATTTGAATTGTATCATCTCTTGATGATTGCTCCCAATTGTCACTGACGTTACCGAGTTTCGGCGTATTATGATCAAGGGAATCTGTGTCGCCTTGAGAATCTTGTAAATTATCAGCGGACTTACCGCCCACAGTCATAAATTTAACTAGAAACTCTAATTGGCGTTCGTATCGCCAGGGTTTGAGATTTGGGTTTTTGGTTTTTCTTCTGAGTGCGTCTCTATGGCAGTTACGAAGCTTTGACCAAAGAGTTTTTGCCTCGGCTCCTGTAACATGAATTTAGATAAATCTCCACACGAACTGGTTATAGCTGCTATCGACGAAGTAACGAAAAATGTCCATGACAAAAATAATGGGTACTTTGCTATTTTTTATGTGCGAGTATAATTTATGGAAAAAACATATTTTATTATTTGCATAACCCACTCACTAAATGTACCCCACGCTGGGAGAAAGAAGCCGCCGACTTCTCTCGCAAGGAGAGAGTCGAGGCCATAATTCACCATGCTGGCCCAGTGCGAGTTGCTGGATGGTTTGGTAGTGAACGATTTTCGGAACCATCCGGAATTAATGTTTTCCTAAACGTTAGCGGCATTACGAACATGACTACGAAAAGACAGTGGTGCGCGTGGGATTCGAACCAGGAGCTTCAGATCGGCAGTCGCCGTTGTCCCGACTAGACCAACCGTAACTTCAATAATGTATGCCGTAATTTTAATATTTACAGTAAGAAACCTTGAAATTAAAACGTCAGGGCGACAATGAACACATAATATAATTGATGATTACATTATCATGTAATTAACTTTGCCTTTGTGCGATAATAAACTTCTTCAAACCTATCCTAATAAGACCATGCGTAGATAACCTCAAATGAAATATTATAATTGTATCACAACAAAGTTGAAATACTAGATTACTAATACGATGATATGGAAACGATGGATAATTTTATTTGGACACACCTGGAAGACACCTGGTCTTTAACAATAACAAGAGGGACATTTCTCTGATGGAAAAGAATCACTACGCGGGAACAACGAGCTCAAAGTTTGCATCAATGATGGCGATAGAACATTGCGTTTTTGTAGTCAGAGAGCTGACAGCAAATTTGGGTAGGTATTTGAGAGAAGCTGAAACTTGTCACATATAACTCCTATTATTACCTAAGAATTGGCTGGTAAATAGGGGCAATAACGAATACCTACCTCAATTTAGATCACTTGGCAGGCAGAAAGTCCAACTAAAATGATCTGTCTTTTTGAGAATCCCTATTGTTTAGTTATAAATATTTTTTCACTTAAAATTCTAAACTGCGTCAAATAGATTTTTTATAATGTTTGCAAAACATGTTAGCACGATCTTCCAATGTTAAAAGCCCGAAGCGTTTGGCTTTTTATTTTTTTTTATTCTTTAAACATTAAATTACAACCTGATAATTTTCAAACATACTTTACAACAATTTTATTTTTTTAATGTATGCATTAATTTTGCCCTGCAACTCACCAGCCAGGTCTGCACTTCTGTGGTTTAGTATAATAGGAGAGCCATGTGACGAGTTTTTTGCTTGCCTCGAATACCTACCCAAGATTTGCTGCCAGCTCTCGGACTATAAAGGGAGTACCTAATATACAATTCTTACGGTCTTCGTAATTCAATTCCTCGGTGATTTTCTCCCACGCGGCATCCTTCATATGTAGCCGTGCATAATCTGGATGAACCGTATTGTATATTTCGGGGTATTGCTTTACGGCTTGTATGAGGACCACCATTGGATCCATGGTGACGCAGCTCTCTGAGGGGCTGTGAGCGCGGGAGGCGGGGCGTGGGGCAGTGGCAGGAGCACAGACCGACACGCGCGGCGCAGCGCAGGCCTGCGTCACAACTGCGCAGCGCAGCTGTGGCGCTTTAGTGTTGCCGCTTACCCAAAAAATTGTCACCGGAAATTAAATAAAATGTCGCTAGACTTGTAGAAAAAATAAATTCAAAAAGTCACTTGAATCGATCCTTGCAAACAAAAACATGTTTGTGTTATAGTGGTAATTTTTAACCGACTTCCAAAAAGGAGGAGTTCGTTTTTAGAACCTTTAAATTCTACTGCATACGATTAGCATATCTAGAGGAGGTTATACATTATTTCAAAATATTAATATTCAAAATAAACTATATTATAATTCCAGACTATTTCAGCCCAATCCTACTAGTCGTCCCGTCGCTACGTGATTAAGGAAACAACATAACCTTGTACAGGTTTAAAGGGCAAATTTATTAATACCTGTAACAGTTATTGTGGTTATGAAAAAAAAAAAAAAAAAACATTCAAACTTTCATGTGAAAAATCTTTTTTGATTCACAGAATTTTATAATAACAATAATCTGTGTTACTTTAATTCAGGACAATCATTTTTAGTGATATGATACAAATACTGATATTGAGATATTATAAGTGAGACCGATTCAGTGGACACGATGTTAATAGTACAGAGTGATGATACAAGCAGGACAGGAGCCTGATAGTAAGCAACAAGCTTGCCAATTACACCAGTGTCACTATTGGAACGTGAAAAATCTAAACCGTTACTCAGGACTGCACTAGCTCGTCGCCCAGAGATATCAGATGGTTTTTTTTTTATTTGAATTTAGCAACTCCACAGTTTCCGGGGTCCGTGACCTTTGTCATTTGTTTTCTTTTTTACATGAATCTTGGATTAGGAGAAGAAAAGGAAATAAGGGGGAAGGGGATATAAGATGTTTTATCTCCATGCCCTGTAATTTCACTGGAAACATTGCCCTTCAAACCGGAACACAATGTTTTTCACATCAGCTCAGCGGTAGAATAACTGGCAACAGTATGGTACTTTCCCAGGCGGACTTTGCAGAGGACCACTGCAAATTCAATTCTGGGTTAAGATTAGGTTCGAGATACAGACATCCTTGTCGCATCGACTGTTATCAGATGAGACGGCGATGGTTTGGTCTTCGTCTAAGGAACGTGCTTTCAGAACAGCATCCATCCAACATTAGTCTTAATAATCGGTTATTTTTATGTCACAAAAAAATTGGTTGCCTGTAAAGTCGGTATACGGGCGAAAGTTTTACGTGACAACGACTTTGAGTGGTAAAATAATTTTACGGAAGGGACGCGTGCCTTTCACTTTTTATGTCTGTCTCTCTCGCTCTTAGGCGGGCTAACCATGCTCGAGTGGAAGGGACGCGTGCCTCTCACTCGCTCTCGTTGTGAGCGCATAACGTGAGCGGAGCGTAACGCAGTTTCTTGAAGTGTCACCCGGCAAACCAATTTATAAGACGTTGTCACGTCAAAATCGTTACGTAAAAGAATTTTAAAAAGTTATAACGAGTTGCAGATCGGTGAAGCTGTAACTGTGGATTTAATGAACGAAACTTGATCTTCGTAATGGAGTCGAGGAAGGACCAAAAATAAAATATCTTATTATATAAAACAGGTTACGTGTGATCCTGGCTGTGATATTTCGTCGTATCGGTTTATGGCTTCACTACTGTGATTATGGAAAACTCGTTTATCCGACATTTGAGCGGTCGGCAGTGGGATGTACTAAGTTGCCGTTGGCGTTTTCAATGGATTTCTGTACCGTTTCAGGGCCAATTTATTCCTAGAATCCAAGATATTTTATTATTTCTCATTGGCATATGTTGACCCTGGACAATACCCCAAATACATTTCCTACTGCGTAAATCTTGTAAAATCTGAATTTTTTGAGCAAATTCTAACGTCGCAAACCTCGCAATTCATGAAACGTTTAGAACTTAACATTTCGTACTCCTGGCTAGCACTGCGCTTATGCTATGGGTGTTCTTACAGTCTACACTTATGTATTTACAATTATTCCCATAGCTCCCATAGCTGAAACTTTCGGGCCACTTGTGTTGTCTGAATGTTGACCACTAATATTAATTTACATTATTTTTGATGGTTGAATGTTGTTGATGGATGAGTTTGACCCGCACATTTCCGGTTACCATTATTTTCCCGAGATAAAAAGCCGCCTATTTGTTATTCCATAGTTCCATACTATATTCTGTGTTCCATATTTCCACCGTCCGTGCAAAAGTTCCGACGTGATTGCGCAACTAACATCCAAACTATCGCATTTGTAATATTAATGGGGTTAATTTTGTGTTTGAACTAGAACTACGTTTGGCTACTAAATAAATAAACCATTTGATACTGGTATTGCATGTGCCTACTGATAAAAACATTGAAAATAAATAAAAAACATTATCTGCGTCCCCGACGACGACGGGGAAGTTATTGAGGACGTTTGGAAGGAACACGTGCGTGAACTCTATGGCCTTCGTATTATACAGCCTGACGCCCAAACAAACACGATGATCGACTTGCCTCAACACAAGATGTAAACAGTTTTCAAAAACCCGAACTCGACATTTCCCGAATCGGGTCTTATAATTATGCGCATATAAATAACGTTTATATAACATCACGTATCGCACAATGTGAGCGAGCCGATTATTTTTTTTTCCTTAATTCGAGAGTCGGAGGTCGGCTCGTGATTAAAAATAGTTTTAATAACGGAAATGGAGATATCGCCTTGGGTTACAGTAAATAATATAATTAGTTTAATATGTGTGGTTTGAGGTTGTGAGTTTTGTTGTTTTTTTAGTAAAGTTCTAGGACACGAATATATTGTTATTGTGATAACAAATTCTATTTGTAGAATTGTAACATTGGATGTGGCGGTTTTAGATTAACGTGTTGATGACAGCCTTCAATAACGGTTTTCATAATATTAGCCTAAAAGAAGAAATTGCACTTTACATTAAGAGCCGGCTCACGTCGTCGCACGAAATTCAAAAAGTTTGTGTTCCGATATTTCCATCTTTATTATTATCTAGAAAAAGATAATTACGTTCAAAAAATAGGCCGATCTTTCTTGTTGACGTTTCCTTGTTTCAATTTTACTAATAATAAAGCCTTTAGTCGTAGGGAACGATCTCCATGACCATTTCGCCGAAAAGTCGCCGCCGTGTCAGTTTCAGACTTCTAAATCTACAAGTGATACTCAAAATTTATACTTAAAAATATATGGGGAACATCATACACATATTTTATTAATTCATTCAAGTCACATATATCTGAATTTTGGTCCCATTTATTAGTAAAAAAAACAAAATCATAAGCCAATTTTAAGTTTTATATTGCAGTTTTAGCGTTGTCTCTGTGTAAAATACACAATAACTCCAAAATAAAAATTAGACACGATAATACTTTGTTCTTTGTAGAATCCAATTCTATAGTTACTTTTCAAATCATAGTTGTCAATTTTTCAAAAATATAAATTACCAGCAGTCGAAATTACAATAAATTACGCTGCGCAATTTAGTATGCCGCGAGCGGCCGTCGGGGGAGGACCTGCGTCAGTTAGCGTGGGAGTCGGTTACGTAATATTTCGCGCGTTTATGACATAAACTAGAATAATTATAGTGCGACCACAAAATTTTAATTCGTTTGGCGTTTTATAACGTTTCATTCTGATTTTTCGGATTGGACCATCACATTTGATCTTGTTTACTTCATGAAGAAGCAGAATCTGTTAATTTTTTTTTGACGTGACAACGTCTAATAAGTCTATGAACGCGATGGCCGCCACCACAAAATGCCGAATGTCATTATTTTTTTACTACTACCTCAATACCATGACCATGACCATGCCCAATGACCATGAGGAACGGCCATGACCAATGACCACGACCAATGACCATGAGCAATGGCCATGACCAATGACCGTTCCGACGTGTTTGAGCAACGAACTTCCCATATTAATTAAGTATGTACAGTATGGGTAACAAATGAAAAGGCTTGACTAGTAGAATACTATGCACTGTCACAAATTTCAAATCCAAGATGGCCGCCACCACAAAATTGCGAATGTCATTATTTTTTACTACTACCTCAATATGGGTAACAAATGAAAGGGCTTTACTAGTAGAATACTATGCACTATGACAAATTTCAAATCCAAGATGGCCGCCACCACAAAATGGCGAATGTCATTATTTTTTACTACTACCTCAATACCATGACCATGACCATGACCATGCACATGACCATGACCATGACTATGCCCAATGACCATGAGGAACGGCCATGACCAATGACCATGACCAATGACCATGAGCAATGGCCATGACTAATGACCGTTCCGACGTGTTTGAGCAACGAACTTCCAATATTAATTAATCATCATTAATTTTACTACTACCTCAATATATATATCAATTTAAAGGGCTTGACTAGTAGAATACTACGCACTATGATAAATTTAAAATCCAAGATGGCCGTCACCACAAAAAAGCGAATGTCATTGATTTTCACTACTTCTCAACATAGGTATCAAATGCAAGGACTTGACTAGTAAAATACTACGCAATATGACAAATTTCAAATCCAAGATGGCCGCCACCACAAAATTGCGAATGTCATTATTTTTTACTACTACCTCAATATGGGTAACAAATGAAAGGGCTTTACTAGTAGAATACTATGCACTATGACAAATTTCAAATCCAAGATGGCCGCCACCACAAAATGGCGAATGTCATTATTTTTACTACTACCACTATATGGGTAACAAATGAAAGGGCTTGACTAGTAGAATACTATGCACTATGACAAATTTCAAATCCAAGATGGCCGCCACCACAAAATGGCGAATGTCATTATTTTTTACTACTACCTCAATACCATGACCATGACCATGACCATGCACATGACCATGACCATGACTATGCCCAATGACCATGAGGAACGGCCATGACCAATGACCATGACCAATGACCATGAGCAATGGCCATGACTAATGACCGTTCCGACGTGTTTGAGCAACGAACTTCCAATATTAATTAATCATCATTAATTTTACTACTACCTCAATATATACATCAATTTAAAGGGCTTGACTAGTAGAATACTACGCACTATGATAAATTTGAAATCCAAGATGGCCGTCACCACAAAAAGCGAATGTCATTGATTTTCACTACTTCTCAACATAGGTATCAAATGCAAGGGCTTGACTAGTAGAATACTATGCACTATGACAAATTTCAAACCAAGATGGTCGCCACCACAAAATGGCGAATGTCATTATTTTTACTACTACCTCAATATGGGTAACAAATGAAAGGGCTTGACTAGTAGAATACTATGCACTATGACAAATTTCAAATCCAAGATGGCCGCCACCACAAAAAGCGAATGTCATTGATTTTCACTACTTCTCAACATAGGTATCAAATGCAAGGGCTTGACTAGTAGAATACTATGCACTATGACAAATTTCAAATCCAAGATGGCCGCCACCACAAAATGGCGAATGTCATTATTTTTACTACTACCTCAGTATGGGTAACCAATGAAAAGACTTGACTAGTAGAATACTATGCACTGTCACAAATTTCAAATCCAAGATGGCCGCCACCACAAAATTGCGAATGTCATTATTTTTCACTACTACCTCAATATGGGTAACAAATGAAGGGACTTGACCAGTAGAATACTATGCACTATGACAAATTTCAAATCCAAGATGGCCGCCACCACAAAATGGCGACTGTCACTATTTTTTACTACCACCTCAATATGGGTAACAAATGAAAAGGCTTGACTAGTAGAATACTATGCACTGTCATAAATTTCAAATCCATGATGGCCGCAACCACAAAATTGCGAATGTCATTATTTTCACTACTACCTCTATACCATGACCAATGACCATGACCATGACCAATTACAATGACCATGAGGAACGGATATGACCAATGACTACGTCCAATGACCATGAGCAATGGCCATGACCAATGTCTGTTCCGACGTGTTTGAGCAACGAACTTCCAATATTAATTAATCATCATTAATGTTTACTACTACCTAAATAAAGGTATCAATTTAAAGGGCTTGACCATGCACTATGACAAATTTCAAATCCAAGATAGCCGCCACCACAAAATGGCGACTGTCATTATGTTTTACTACCACCTCAATATGGGTAACAAATGAAAGGGCTTGACTAGTAGAATACTATGCACTGTCAAATTTCCAATCCAAGATGGCCGCCACCACAAAATTGCGAATGTCATTATTTTCACTACTACCTCTATACCATGACCAATGACCATGACCAATTACAATGATCATGAGGAACGGATATGACCAATGACCACGACCAATGACCATGAGCAATGGCCATGACCAATGACTGTTCCGACGTGTTTGAGCAACGAACATCCAATATTAATTAATCATCATTAATGTTTACTACTACCTAAATAAAAATATCAATTTAAAGGGCTTGACCATGCACTATGACAAATTTCAAATCCAAGATGGCCGCCACAACAAAATGGCGACTGTCATTATTTTTTACTACCACCTCAATATGGGTAACAAATGAAAGGGCTTGACTAGTAGAATACTACGCACTATGATCAATTTGAAATCCAAGATGGCTGCCACCACAAAATAGCGAATGTCATTATTTTCACACTTCACAATATAGGTATCAAATGCAAGGGCTTGACTAGTAAAATACTACGCACCATGACAAATTTCAATCCAAGATGCCCGCTACCACAAAATGGCTACTGACATTATTTTTTACTACCAACTCAATATGGGTAACAAATGAAAGGGCTTGACTAGTAGAATACTATGCACCGTCACAAATATCAAATCCAGATGGCCGCCACCACAAAACTATTTTGTGGTGGCGCATTTGTTTTCCATATTGAGGTCGTAGTAAAAAATAATGACATTCGCCATTTTGTGGTGGCGGCTATCTTGGATTTGAAATTTGTCATAGTGCGTAGTTTTTACTAGTCAAGTCCTTTCATTTGAAATCCATATTGAAAAGTAGTGAAAAATAATGTCAGTCGCCATTTTGTGGTGGCGGCTATCTTGGATTTAAAATTTGTCATAGTGCATAGTATTTTATTAGTCAAGTCCTTTCATTTGTTACCCATATTGAGGCAGTAGTAAAAAATAATGACATTCGCAATTTTGTGGTGGCGGCCATCTTGGATTTGAAATTTGTCATAGTGCATAGTATTCTACTAGTCAAGCCCTTTCATTTGTTACCCACATTGAGGTTGTAGTAAAAAATAATGACAGTCGACATTTTGTGGCGGCGGTCATCTTGGATTTGAAATTTGTCATAGTGCATAGTATTTTATTAGTCAAGCTCTTTCATTTGTTACCCATATTGAGGTAGTAGTAAAAAATAATGACAATCGCCAGTTTGTGGTGGCGGCCATCTGGATTTGACATTTGTCATAGTGCGTAGTGTTTTACTAGTCAAGCCCCTTTTATTTGATACCCGTATTGAGGAGGTAGTGAAAAAGAAATGTATCTCACCATTTTGTGGTGGCGGCCATCTTGGATTTGAAATTGTCATTGTGCATAGTATTTTACTCGTCAAGTCTTTTATTTGATACCCATATTGAGGAAGTAGGGAAAAAAGAAATGTATTTCGCCATTTTGTGGCGGCGGCCATCTTGGATTTGAAATTTGTCATTGTGCATAGTATTTTACTCGTCAAGTCCTTTCATTTGATACCCATATTGAGGGAGTAGTGAAAAATTAAATGTATTTCGCCATTTTGTGGTGGCGGCCATCTTGGATTTGAAATTTGTCATAGTGCATAGTATTCTACTGGTCAAGCTTTTTCATTAAATTTGATACCCATATGAGGTAGATTATGAAGAAATATTTAGTCCACCATTTTGTGGAGGCGGCCATCTTGAATCGATATTAACCAAACATAGCTAAGAACCAATGCACAAAAATTTCCCTTAAAATAAAAAAGTAATTTTACTAATTATCAGATTTTTGAAATGCAAGAATAATTTATCGTAACGTAACGGGACAACGAACGTAACGGGACAATAAGTCTTCAATTTTCTTGCACGCAGCCAGCGTTCATCGATTTTGTAGACGTTGTCACGTCAGAAAATTTCATCAAAATTTTTAGTACATTGCCGTTACGGCTCAAGATCGTTCTGTTCGCCTAAACGCTCGAGCTGAATCGAACGGACGCACGCTGACAATGTTGCAGGATTTTACCTAAAGTTGAGTTCTGTCTTTTTGTGAGAGGGCTCTTAACTTTAAATTTAATTTTAAGACTAGATCCTAGTAAACAAAACATTCTCTATTTGACCCTGATCATGTTAGGGACCCCTTAGATCGCGGGCCGGGCCTCTGCGCCCGGACAGGAAAAAAAACCTAACCTAACAGATCATGACCTGCCCTAATTTGACCTAATTTCGCCGAACCTGTCGTAATATGTCTATTTTTTCAACTATAGAATAAGAATCGCCCATAAAAAAAAAATGCGGCCAAAATTGACCGCTTTGTTATTGAGGAGTGAAAAATAATGACATTCGCAACTTTGTGGTGGCGGCCATCTTGGATTTGAAATTTGTCATAGTGCGTAGTATTCTACTAGTCAAGGACTTTCATTTGATACCCATATTGAGGTAGTAGTGAAAAAATTGGTAATGCCATTCGCCATTTTGTGGTGGCGGCCATCTTGGATTTGAAATTTGTCAAAGTGCATAGTATTCTCCTAGTCAAGCCCTTTCATTTGTTACCCATATTGAGGTAGTAATAAAAAATAATGACATTCGCAATTTTGTGGTGGCGGCCATCTTGGATTTGAAATTTGTGACAGTGCATAGTATTCTCCTAGTCAAGCCCTTTCATTTGTTACCAATATTGAGGTAGTAGTAAAAAATAATGACATTCCCGATTTAGTGGTGGCGGCCAGCTTGGATTTGAAATTTGTGACAGTTTATAGTATTCTACTAGTCAAGCCCTTTCATTTGTTACCCATACTGAGGTGGTAGCAAAAAATAATGTCAGTCGCCATTTTGTGGTGGCAGCCATCTTGGATTTGAAATTTGTCATAGTGCATAGTATTCTACTGGTCAAGCTTTTTCATTAAATTTGATACCCATATGAGGTAGATTATGAAGAAATATTTAGTCCACCATTTTGTGGAGGCGGCCATCTTGAATCGATATTAACTAAACATAGCTAAGAACCAATGCACAAAAATTAACCTTTAAATAAAAATGAAATTATACATACTAGTAATCAGATTTTTGAAATGCAAGAATAATTAATCATAACGTAACGGGACAACGAACGTAACGGGACAGTAAGTCATCAATTTTCGTGCACGCAGCCAGCGTTCATCGATTTAGTAGACGTTGTCACGTCAGAAAATCTCATCAAAATTTTTAGTACACTGCCGTTACTGCTCAAGATCGTTCTGTCCGCCTAAACGCTCGAGCTGAATCGAACGGACGCACGCTGACAATGTTGCAGGATTTTACCTAAAGTTGAGTTCTGTCGTTTTGTGAGAGGGCTCTTAAGGTACAAGTTCGCGCTGAGACCGCGACACGAGACCGCGACAGGCTCTTGACTCTATAGAATTGTATGGGCGCCAGTTCGCGCCGAGACCGCGTCACATGTCTCGCGACTCGTGTCTCGGTCTCCTGTCGCGGTCTCGGCGCGAACTGGCGCCCATACAATTCCACAGTGTCAAGTGCCTGTCGCGGTCTCCGGTCGCGGTCTCCGGGCGAACCACTACCTTTTAGGCAGTATTTCAGCCACTAGATAATGATTTTGGACAGTCATCTGACTCGTGTCAGACAGAAACTACGTCGCAACAGCTCCTAAAAATGATCTATAAAATATTCATAAAATTATCTATTTTTAAGTCAGGACGTATACATATATCATCAACTCAACATTGTGACAAAGGAAACTCTTAATACGAGTAACAATAGGATACTCTGCCACAACAACCTCTGGCAACTTGGGCCCTGATCCGCTACCGAAGTTTTCGGTTTTAGAGTTTTTATATCTGTACTTATTTTATATCGTAAACATAAGAAAATAAATTCATGACCGAAATAATTATAGTATTTCAGCACCGTACTCCAACCTTAACGAAGCCACACGCCTAAGCTAGTGAGCAATGAAATCAACAATATTCCGAGTCAGTCAATACTTTTAGCATGACATCCGACAATTGATCGGGAAATACGCTTTCAAGTCGGTACATATTTGTTTTCAAGTTCAAGTAGATGAGGTATTTATTTTGCCGTGAACTTGTAGTGTCATCACTTAATGTAAATTCAAGCAAATAAACGTTTAGGTTATTCATAAGCATGATGACAACATGACTAGCTCATTATTATTATTTATTTGGAGTCTAGGTTGTCCCAATGCTGGGCAAAGACTTGGCGCTTTATTGGTGTACGAAAGTTCGTACAGGGCTTCGACAAGAAAAGAAGCCAGTCGTGGCCAATATTCAAAATCAGAGCAAACAAAATAAATCGATAAACATTGCCTTCCTTCCTGGACTGTTCAAATTGGACAGTTACGTAAAAAAAACCTTGACATAAAAATACAAATATCCGGGCGCCCTTGCTGGTCCTTATCACAGTTTAAATAATAGTGAGCGCACGGCAACACCGGCACCGCGCTGTCCGCGGCGAAGGCCGCCGGCGACAGGTGGCGACAAGGTTATACTTATTGTAAGATTTTACAATCTAAGGACTCTTAAGAAAAGGATTACTTAGAAATTTGATTACTGTTAGTAGGGCCTTGCCCCTTCTGCGCTAGCCCACAGCTCGGTAGGTCACTCGAGGCCAACTACCAAAGGTACCTTTGTGATAGAAAAGCTAAGAGATATTAAGGTTATGAGAATTTCTGTAATTTTCGTCTAGACTACAGGGCCGTGAACAAAATGTATGGGTCAAATGAACCAACATGACCTATGTACTCGTAGGATGATAGAAGGGTATAAAATAATAAGATTCAGCACTATGCCAGCATTTGGAAGCTGTCCAACTGAGTGCAAGTTGAAGAGGGGGGGTTTGCAACCCTCGCTATTTTCTTCTTGTCCCATGATTTTTGTACGGCATTGCAGAATAATGGATTAGAAGAGGTATTGAAACTGTACAGAACCAATTCAAAATTCAAAGTTAATTAATTGTTCCGACAAAAATAATAATTTATTCAAATCTATTATTCCGCAATGCCGTACAAAAATCATACGACAAGGAGAAATGATCGAGGGTTGCAAGCCCCCCTCTTCAACTTACACTCAGTTGGACAGCTTACAAATGCCGGCATAGTGCTGAATCCTATTATTTTATACCCTTCTATCATTCTACATAGGTCTCATGAACCATACATTTTGTTCACGGGCCTGTAGTCTAATATATTTGGAAATGAGAGGTTGGCGAATTCACGGTACTGGGATTCATACAATTTGTGGTGTGTGCATAGTGCATAGTAGTCGCTTCCACTTCTAGATGGGAACAGGAGCGTTTTTTTTTTTTTTTTTAACTTTTATAGGTTTACACTTGACCGCCATCTCGCCTGATGTTAAGCGACGATGCGGTCTACGATGGAGCGTGTTTACCTAGAAGAAACCGATTCTCTCTCGATTTGAAGACACCAAGATTATAACTATCGGGGAAAACCCACTCAGGCAACTCATTCCACAGCTTAGATGTTCTTATCACAAACGTAGAGTCAAACCTCTTCGTCCGTGTCTTTGGAATATCCACCATGAAACGGTGCCGCTTCTTTGAGTTCCGAGAAGTACGATAGAAAAAAGGGCAAGGAGGTATTAGATCATGCAGATCAGTTGCACACTCTCCGAAGTGTATCCGATAAAAAACCGATAAGCTAGCAATCTTGCGGCGATGTTCAAGACTTTGAAGTCTTTTTCGCGCTAGAATGTCTTTGCCTATGAGCCTCTTGGCACGCCTCTCGATCGATTCCAGAGCCTCAAGCTGATACTTAGCCGATCCATCCCAAAGGTGCGAACAGTACTCCATACAAGAGCGAATCTGTGCTTTGTATAACAAAAGTAATTGTTCAGATTTGAAGTACTTTCGCACCTTTGAGAGGACACCTAGTTTTTTGGCAGCTAATTTAGCCTTGGACTCGATATACGAGCCAAAGTTGAGCGTAGAAGTTAAGGTAACGCCCAAAAGCTCAAGATGATCAGTAACCGGCACGGATACACCTCGAAAAGTAGGAGTCAGTTCAAATTGACTCCTTTTTGCGGAGAACAGACACGCCTGCGTCTTTCCTCGTTAAACTTGGCCAGATTGGTTTCGCCCCATTCAGAGACTTCCTCAAGGGCCATGTTCAAACGATCGATCATACTCTCTCTCAGTACCTTAGTATGCTGTCCACTGGCTGTTGCTACTAGTCGTATCAATAATACGCTGCTTGGGCCTATAGCTCTTTTTTATTGTATAAAGCGAAAGGACGAGAAGGACATGTGCGTGATGGTAAGCAACACGTCTGTCTATAAGAGCGCAGTGTCACGCAACTATTGTAACACGAAGAGCCCAGATCATCACCTAGCTCTACAACGCAATCATCGCCCAGGGATATAACATGATTTATCTCTTGTAAATATTATTAAAAACGTCATATTATAATACGAACTTGAAAAACAAACAGGACTCAAAGGTTGAAACTTAGTAGTCTGGGCCAGCTCTTAAGAACTGATGTTTCCGATCCAACCCATCGAGAATAAGCCTGTAAACAAACCCAGTACACCAACCAGTATGAAGGCACGAGGGCGCCGCGTGGTGCGACTGTCTGCCGTATTGATTGAAATCAGAGCATCACGCGCCTCCACGGTGACACGGGAGTTACTCTCAATCCGGACAACTAGCAGCACCCCGAGGGTTTGCCCGCGCAGTCCTCGTTCCCGTAAGTTCCCCGCATTTTTTAAATATAGAGTGACGACAGGAGCAGAACATGTGCCTGATGGTAAGCAACATGCCTGCCAGATAACAGCACAGTGCCACGGAGCTATTGGACTATGAAGAGTCCAAATCATTACCTAGCACTGTACTGCGCTCGTCACCTAGATATCTAAGCTCTGCAAGTTCTCTGGAAACATCGCCCTTCAACCGTTGTTTCCTAAAAAATCATGAAATCTAGACTATAATCTGTCTTCCAAAATTCGACTCGATTCGTTCAGGCGTTTGATGTGATTGTGGAACTAACATCCAAACTTTGGATTTACAATATTGGTAGGATTAGTAGAACTAGCCGCACCCCACAATCTTAAAATAACATGAACTATTTTACTGGGGAAAGGAATAAAATCTCCCCCTTTCTTATTTGATGCAGCAACTGGGATAGATTCAGCTGCGACAAATAACCCAAGTGGACATGCTAGGGGGATAGAACAAACAAGTTTATATTCGACCAAGATAGGACTGACCACATTACCATACTTCTTCCAAGTCTATAGAACCGTTCCAAGGGTATAGTGTCAACAAACACACACAAACTATCAGCGTTACAACATTTTGATGTGATTGTGATTGCCTTCGATGGACAACTCATATATTGCCTGCGTCATCCACAGTTGGTTGTGTTATTTTAAGAACAATTTTATTAGTTTCACTTGATGTGGACTCCACTCAAAGATAAAGTCAACGTATCACATACTATTGATATAGAAGTAATCATTGACATCATTGAGAGCTACTATCATCCAGTAGGTCCTCTTTAAAACCAACATCTTGCATCGATTACCCAAATCGTACGCACATCATAACATTTATAACTTCCTTTATTTCTTTTTGCTAGATTCCCTGCTATTTGGTAGAAGCTATCAGTGCTCAGACTTTCTTGAGCCTTGCTTTGACCTTTGGGCAGAACTAACTACAGAAAGTGTGTCAATATTAGCGTAGCGTTATAAAGCTAAATGGTTTTACAATCATTTTCTGGACCGCTTCAGCAATTGCGAAAACAAAATATCAGTAGAAAAAACGATCAATGAAGATCATAGATCCAATAAGAAAATAAAGCACCACAGATATCCGTCCGGAATATCGGACATTCATTGATCAGCAAACCGTAATCTCAAACCAAGCGTCACAAAATCTAATCCCCGATGAGGGTCCACCGCATTTAGGACTACGATGAGGAAAATTCAATCGTACAAAGAGCGTGGAACAATAAATCCATCGACATCGCATTACGAGCTATTAGGCATTCTCGGCGAGTGCCAAGGACCAATGCGGGGGCATCGGCAGGCGGGTCACGCGTTCGTAGGCAGTTCCACGGCTCCGCTCGGCTCCGCTCGGCAGGAGTCGGGCTGGCATCAGTATGCCGGCGGCGCATAACTTCGCATTCGCAAAACGTACGGGCCCTACGTCATGCTTTAGCCGAGGTGTGTAGATGTGTTGCGCAGGGACGAAATCAGCTACTTTCATATTTAGTAATTTCCTAAATAAACCAGAATTACTTAAGCATGTGCTAAATGTTCCCACTGCTGGGAATCGGGGCCTTCACTCGCGAGGAGATAGAGAGTAACCATAAGCTGCCCAATTTACTTGTTTTTTTTTTTTAATTTAGATTTCTAATTGGTCCTCAGAAATAAGTCCATATCGGTATTATCGGTGATGATCAAGATACGCCCTCACTAAGGAATTCGACAAAGTTATGTTTCGTTTCTGAGCGACTTAGGTCTCCTTTCGACTTATCGTTAGTCTAGTTTCTAGTATTTACATTTACATTTTAAATTGTACACTATGAAGGACAACAAAATGAACTTGTCACATCTATTAATTTACTGATTTGATGAAACAAAGAAAAGTCTGAGTGGCGAGCTGAGGCAGAGCAGTGGACCAAGATAGGCATCAGCCTATCATCATCAGGTGATGGAACAAAAGTTAAATGAAACAACAAATAACAACATGTTACAACATCGAAGAGTTTAAACGTCCTACCCCGTCTGTTGATGTGAGTTTATCAACTCTATTGATTACCTGGAGGAGATCGCTTTTAACGATACAAATACAAATCTTTATTATTAAGAAAGATTAATCAGAATCAGATTACAAAAATGCTTACTTATATTTACATAAGAAAATACCAATGCTCTCAGACTTCGCTTTTGGCCCCACACTAGGCTCGGTGGCCCGCGCCGTGGAAGCCAGGGAACGAAAGTAAAACACAGTAGGGGATCTAAATATGTTATTGGTCTAATCCCAGTTAAAAGTAGATTCAGTGGTGTGTGGTGTGTTCGTGTTTGTGTGGACGGTATCTGTGTGTTTGTGTGGACGGTATCTGTGTGTTTGTGTGTATGTGGTGTGTGAGGTAAGTGAGTGACAGAGAGAAGATAAGATCGTAAATTGTGGCACTTATATGTGTAGGTGATTTTTATTTGTTGTTATTTACTAGATGCCCACAAGTATTTTCTATCAATCGTATCACATTATTTATACGCATTAAAATAGTTTACACCACAATTGAGTCGGGTAAAACAAATGGATCGTTACTGTGATTAAACCAGCAATGATAAACGTACACGTGAGAGACAAGAGAAAAACCTACTCAGGTGCTACTTACTGACTTAGACTTTATAGATGTAGTTACTGGGTAGTAGAGTATAAGGGTTATTGTCGGTTCGCCGTAAAGTAAATTCGTTACAAATTATACACACCATACATAAGTAAACTCGACACAAAACATGTTATAAAAAACAAAGGAACAACGTCACAGGTAAATAAAGTTGTTGTAATAATACTATCATTATAGAAGTCAAAGTTTGGACGTAGCATATGAAATCGCATGAGTGCAAGAAAACTTGATACATTTGCTATAATTTCTAAGTTACACAACTACAGTCGCCGCAGCCGATAACCGCGAAATATTTATAGGTATTAGGTAAGCGTACTTTTGTTTGATTATCTTAACAATATCAAGTATCGGTCAATAGCAACCACGCGGCATACACAACACAACGTAGTATAATACAATTTGCAAATTTGCAAAGGGACAGAAGACACAAAATCGTGATCTTCCTTATTTGCACGTGGTCCAACGTTAAATGTATTAATGCGATTGACGCAAGGAATTCGTTCGCGTTAAACGCTCGACTGGTTGGCGTAACGCCGCTAAAACACTGTACACACAGCGATTGACGCAAGTCGTTGTTTGGCGATTTCATACCATCACGTTATCTCGGTCCTTACCCCGCTGATAAACGTTACAAGTAATCTAATTCACGAATCACACCTCATTAGGAACGAGATCCGTTGCACTCCACTTGTTTACCAATAGATACAATTATCAGCTCACATGGTAGAAGCTGCGGTGATTCAGAGAGAACCAAGTCATGTTCCGAAGTTATATAATACAGGTTTGGTGGTAAACAATCAAGCCAGTCATTGGGCGTTACGTCATGATGAGGCAAACGAGTTTATTGGAAGCCACGATCGCGTAGGTGCCGGACGCGATGTTAACAATAAATGCATTTATAAAATATATTTGACACGCCCGTGGACGCGTGAGACGCGGATTGATGAAAGAAACACATTAACGAAGACTTTGGAAAACTAACAGTCGGTGAGGTAATAATATTCCTGCCTAAAGATAACTGTAAAAGCTGTCCGACTATCGTTTTACAAATAAAACTACTAACTAAAATTGAAGAAAGAACTTACTTAAGTAAGCTAACAAATCTATTCTTAGATCTAGTTACGCAGTTAAAAGCAAAACTGAAACTTTTGAGAGCGAACTAAACGGTGACGGACAAAAAGTTAAACACCGGTAGAAAAACTAATTAAAAGCGCCAGTAGGTATTAATTATCGACAGATCGTTCGACGGAAGTGCGTAGGCAGAAAGCTATTAACAAAATTCGCCAGACTATAAACCAGTAGCTGGCCTAGTAAAAAAAGATATAGGAACTGCGCGTAACGCCACTGCCGAGCTACTTAGGGCACGTACAATAAACAAAAGCATCGGTACTTTCTGACCTTCCCACACGCCTGGAGTACATATTTCATGATGGTAGTTACGTAAATGCTGAGAATCGTTCGGAAGCTAAATATAAACTTTGATTGATGCTTGTTGTACTGGAAGTACGACTGCTGACGTGGGACGTGAAAGTTCAGATTGTTCGGAACATCCTTGAAACTAAGTATGGTTCATGGGTTATAGGCTATTTTGGAGTGAATGCTTTTGAATACGGCTTGTCTATTTTAATTCCACAACAATCGTTATAGAGGTACAGTTGCGTGGCTACTTTGAGGTGACGCTTCAAGGTTATGACTTTTTTAACAATTTAATCTTTATAAGGGTTATTGTCGATTCGCCACAAATTTAATTCGCCACAAAAACAAGTGTGTGTAAATTCGCCACAATTAAATTTTTCGATAAATCCTCGTTTATGAATTGTAAGTTCGTCACAGTGTTTTTTTCTGTACAGCAGGTCTACTACGAAGTCCGATAAACGATATATCGGCCGAAGTTATGGACGTTTTATACCAAGAAACACAATCGGTCGGTTGATCTGATCGGGCATTTCGTTCATCCCGACCGACACTGATTTGACAGTTTTTGTGTCATCAACCGGCCGATTGTGTTTCGTGGTATAAAACGTCCATAACTTCGGCCGATACATCATTTATTGGACTTTGTAGTAGACCTGCAGACTGCAGAAAAATTAAAGAATAAATATGTAGTATATTAAACTACGTATCAAGTTACTTTTAAGCCACATGTTACTTTTTAGAATACTGTCTGGAAAGTCCCATATCACTGCCAATTATTCTACCTCTAAGTTGTACTGTCAATAGTTATGTTCCGGGTTAAGGTACAAAGTGCGGAGTGAATGGACAAACGCAACGATGACTGAACTTAGTAAAACATGTCATCTTACAAAAACATCGATGGAGTGCTTATAGTTCAATAGTACTTTGTGGTTCACTTGAAACCAAGCAACATTAAAAAATGTGATTATGTGCAAGTTGTGTCATAAAAATTGGTGGGGGGTAAAGAATGGCGTAAACTTTGCCTCTAGTCTCTATCGCTGGTTTACCTCCAGTTTTCAGTGGTCACGGTGGTATTTCCATAGAAATCACACGGCAAATAGACGAATCTTTTGTCTCCGGGTGACGACGGCAGAGTAGTGCTGGAGAGTGATTTGAACTATTCCTGTTTACATGGTGGCATGACACTGTTATGGATTGTTTCGTGCTTGTTTCGTCACTATCTATTAAAAATAAAATTAGTATAGTTAGGAACCATATCTGTCGCAGAACCGAAAACCGTTGGACTAGACTTGTTTTTGATGGATACCGGGAATCGGAAAACGTAGGAGACCCTGAGACTAGATAGAATGATTGTATACAGAAGACAGTAGGGCAGTAGATGGAAATGTATATCTGAAGATCGAGCTCAATGGCGGGCCATGGGAGAGGCATATGACCAGCAGTGAACTAAGATAGGCTGATGATGATGGTTATAGGAACTATAGTTGGTATGTTAACAACACTGTATGTTTAATGAGAAGGATTGTCCTGTTTTTTATCAAGGCAACATATACTACTTTTTCATTTGGCCAGTCCGTCTCTGCGCGGGTAGTAATGGCGTATTCACAGTGCGTGCGGGCGAAGGCCGCGCGGCACCGCACGGACAGATGCGCTCCGGGTAAATCGTGAGCCGAAATCCCAAATCGTGCCTAACCCCCCTTACCCACTCCATTTTACACTCGTACGCCTTCTGTCAACGCCCACTGGAGATTACGAAGTAGGGCTGACTGTCTAACTTGCTAATGCTGTTAAAACTGTATCAGTGTAATTACCAAAGTCATAATTGGAACACAAGTTTTCAACTGATTTCTTTGTGGTTTCTTTGTTGCATAATCATCGTTAGTTTTTTTGTGTATTGAATAATAGCAGCGCCCCGCGGTTTTCCCGCGTAGTTTCCTTCGTTCCCGATATTTTCCAGAGATAAAAAGTCTATGTTCTTCCAGACTATACTTAATCTATGTATGTTCCGAATTGCAGCCCGATCCGTTGAGACGTTACTAGCGCGGTGTATTGCTAGGTAATGATTTGGACTCTTCATGTTCCAATAGCTGCGTGTCACTGTGATGTTATGGCCAGCCATGTTGCTTACCATCAGGCACACTCTATAAAAAAATCTTAATATCCTACTAATATTATAATTGTGAATTGGTTTGATACTTGTGAGACTATAGATTATAATCTGAAATAGCACAAAGGCTTTCCATCGCGGGACTACGTGGGTAAATCCGAGGAGCACTGTTAATGTAGGTACTATAAGAACACACAAAATCATTGCCAGCAGATTTGGTAGCAGCCATTGAAACGAAACTTCGCAAACTCCGCTTCAGATGGCAGCCCTTAAAACGTGCCTCCACTTCGCACTGTCAGCACTAATGGTAACACATGGTAAAGAGGAAAGCGCTCAGCTCCTGAATGTCAATGAGAGTGTTCTATGAAATTTTATTGAGTTGGAATTGCGGCGAGCCGCCACGCGTGGAATAGCTTATGAGCGAGAGGCTATTACGCTCCGTCGGCTGAATTGAGAATGATGGGAAATTACATCTATTGATGCCAAGTACGACGAACTTGGTTACGAGTTATTTCAAGGTTCAGGAAACAAAACGTCAATCCTACTAATATTATAAAATAATTTTAGTAAAATAAAATATATATTTGGATGTTTGTTGCTCAATCACGTCGAAACTCGAATTATCGAATCGGGCTGAAATTTAGAAAACAGTTAGATTATAGTCTGGAAGGACACAGGGTTCTTATCCCGGGAAAATGACGGGAACGCGGTTAGTCTTTTATATCCTAGAGAACAGGTAGAAATCCTACCAATATCATAAACGCGTTTTTTTTTGTTACGAGTTCACGTGAAACCTACTGATTATAGCTTTGTACCTACACATTTTCTTGGAGGTATTAATATGTTACTTTTTATCCCGAAAACAAAACGCGAGTGAAACCGCGGAGTGTTTCTAGCTTGTCAGAAATGTTTTTGGGCGTTCTTGAATTTCGGAACAACGAAATGAGACAGACAAAATTTAACCAATTTCAGTAAAACTAAAACTCTTTTATTTAGTAAGCAATCTGTTCATAGATACGACCAAGCAGTAATGTCAGGCCTAAAAATATCTTTTTACGGTGCTTAAGTCTCATGCTAGTACATTTACATTGGGGCAAAAAAGGAAATATTTAAATCTATAACAATAAATGAAACCAGCAGATTTTTTTCAGAGAATTTGAGTTTCCGCCTTTGTTTCTGCAGTCGGGCATAATTTCCGCCAATCCCACGATCTAATATCAAAGCTCGAGTGCACAATTTCCAAGAAGAGTTGGAAGTGGACATAAAGCAGTATTCAGAGTGTCACGCGCGGCCGCCTCTCGGTCAGTGGCGTGTCGCTCCCACGCGTCACGCTCCGCGTCCCGCCGGTAGACGCGCTTTCTAACCACCTTATTGGCCATGCATGTGAACATCTCATATTATTACAAAAACTTATGAGAATAACATTCTTTTTTTCTCGAACACAGCCATGCAAGCGTGATTATCTGTATATAAGATGTGTATAACTTAGTGTGTAATCATATTTCAAAATGAGAAATATATTTAGAGTAGTTGAACTATTTGAAATGGCGAAGATATTTTACACTGGTTTAAGTAATTGGGAACAAGAATATCACAATTTAAGCCTTTCGAGTTTAAATACATATAAGACAAAGCAATTTTAAAATCCAAGCATGAAGAAGCCACATTAATGTGGATAGCTCCGAAGCTGATACAACTACGAATCAGTAATAAAACAATAGGATTGTGTTTAGATTGTTTTCGTTACTACCGATTATGCCACGACAGTAGATTGAGTGTTGGCAAGACGGCAACAAGATGTTGTACGACATGATACTTATAATCCCATTTAATAGTATCTAATTCAAAAGAAATGAAGATTCCTGTCAAACCAGTTACATGAAAAATAATAATTTCTCTTCGCCTCCTCGGCACTTTCTCATCGCATTACTGTGTGTATCCATAATCCCGGAGCTTACCGTTTAAAAAGCGAGTTTCCAGCCGCTAGACAAAAAGCTGCGATCAATAAATAAAATGGAAACAAATGCGAGTCATCGTGTCGGTGAACGGAACGGTCACGGGCGGTGGGCAGCGCGTCGTCACGCCGAGTGACGCTGCGGCCGTCACGCGGCGCGCGCGCCACGCTCCGCCGCGCGCGGCTCTGTGTGAACGCACCTTAACATTTGCATAAGCCGATTTTTGATTGGCGGTTTCTTCGCTCAAAATAATAATCTAAGCGTTACAATCGAATAATGACAATGGCATTTAATCTCAATCTAAAATAATGTTATACTCGGGGCCGACTGAAAGACAACAAAAAACTTTATCAACAAAGAACGCACTCAATTCAAGGAAAATGACGCTAAAATATCTAAGAAGAAAAAAAGAACCAGCAATCAATGTATGGAATTCCAGCAACAACGACAACGACGAAACTAGATCATCATTAGCGGAAGATTTGTTCACGTCACTAGAAAGCAATGTACTAACGCAACACATGAACCGTGGAATTCGTTGAACAAATATTTCTCGACAAACCCGACAGTGATAAGATAGTGCTTGATACCCGCCTCGTACCGGATGATAACGAGCCCGATAGCGCTGCAATAAATAGTTTATATCACATGACAATGCGTCAGTGAGGGATCAACTTGACATCTAATATTGGAACGGTAACATTTACGTAACAATCGACAATGCTGCAGTATCGCCGATCCTCGCTAATATATGAGATAACACAAGGACAGGAGATTGACTAAATTAAACTGACGATAACTCCACGACGGAATGTAACACTGGAAAGCGTTTTAGCACTTCTGAAAAACTTACCAGAGGAATACAATTTTACAAAAATATATTAACATCTTGTAAATTCGTAAGGCTCTGTAGGTATACAATAGAACTAGAGATTGCATAACGTTATTTTTAAACGCCACAATCGTAACTACGTACTTATTCGGTGCTCAAGTATCGCCGATAGTGGATGTTCCGATACTGTTTATCTCTAAGCAGATTACGGATTTACGCACGAAGTTACTAAATCAGTACTTACATGCATTACCACTTAAAATGATAAGACGTAGATAGGTAAATGTTCAAGTCAGAATAAATATCTGCATTACGTTTTGTGGAAATATTTGATACACGCTAAATAGCTTATTTTTTTATTTTTTTTTAACTTTAATAGGTTTACACTTGACCGCCATCTCGTCTGATGTTAAGCGACGATGCGGTCTACGATGGAGCGTGTTTACCTAGTAGAAACCGATTCACTCTCGATTTGAAGACACCAAGATTACGAGGGTCAAACTAAAAGTTCTTAGAACTGGCCACTTATAAACAATATAATAAAAAAATAATTCTATAATTTGAACATAGAACTCTTTGCCAATATTACTGAGTATATACTTCATTCATTTGTCATTTGTTTTACGATTTGGCGGCAAATTGAAAATTGTCTGTGTCACGTCAACATGAATTTAACACGAGAAAATTTTCGTGCAATGATTTTTATGACTTTCGATGTCATTTAAGTCAACAAGAAAGTTATGATAGACTACGATTGGCCTTTCACGATGAAGCCCCATCTCGTGCGACTGTTTACAACTGGTTTAATGAGTTTAAACGTGGTCGCACTAATCTCACTGATGATTTACGTGAGGGACGGCCTTCTACGGCGACGACTGAAGATAACATCTGTGTTGTGCGGCGTATGATAGAGACTGACAAAAGAGTGACCTATCAGCAGATTCGGACAAGCTTAGGCATCGGTATGAGTCAAGTGCACAAAATCCTACACGAACATTTAGCGGTCAGGAAGCTTTGCGCCCGGTGGATACCTCATAATTTGACTGAGGCTCAAAACCCATCGTGGATTGGTGCCGTAAAATGATTGAAAGATTTAACGGAGGTGACTCAAATGCTGTGTTCGACATACTAACAGGTGACGAAAGCTGGATATACTGTTATGATCCTGAAACCAAAAGACAATCTGCTCAGTGGGTGTTTCCTTTCGAGGAGTTGCCAACTAAAGTGAAGAGAGATCGAAGTGCGGGGAAAAAAATGGTGGCCTCGTTCTTTGGAAGGATAGGTCATTTCGCAACAATTGTTCATTTCGCAACAATTGTGTTAGAGGATCAAAAAACAGTTTCTGCAGAATGGTACACTACCAATTGTTTGCCACTTGTCTTGGAAAAAGTTCGAGAGAAACGACCTAGCAGTAGGATCCTCCTTCACCACGACAACGCCTCATCGCACACCGCCAAGCGAACGATCGACTATTTGGCGACATCAGACGTTGAATTACTGGGTCACACGCCGTATAGCCCCGACCTCGCACCTTGTGATTTTTATTTATTTTAAAAAATTAAAGAATAACTTAAAGGAAAGCGGTTTATGAATGCTGAAGAAGCGGTGGCTGCGTATCGCGATGCCATTGAAGAGACCCCTAAGGACGAGTGGGCAAAGTGCTTTTCCCAGTGGTTCCATCGCATGCAGCGGTGTATTAACGTGAATGGACAACATTTTGAAAAGATATAATAAAACTAATAACTGGCTAATGTAATCAGTTTTTGATTTTCTAAGAACTTTCAGTTTGACCCTCGTATAACTATCGGGAAAAAACCCACTCAGGCAACTCATTCCACAGCCTAGATGTTCTTATCACAAACGTAGAGTCAAACCTCTTTGTCCGTGTCTTTGGAGTATCCACCATGAAACGATGCCGCTTCTTCGAGTTACGAGAAGTACGATAGTAAAAAGGGCAAGGTGGTATAAGATCATACAGATCAGTTGCACACTCTCCGAAGTGTATCCGATAAAAAACCGATAAGCTAGCAATTTTGCGTCGATGTTCAAGACTTTGAAGTCTTTTTCGCACTAGAATGTCTTTGCCTATGAACCTTTTGGCACGCCTCTCGATCTATTCCAGAGCCTCAAGCTGATACTTAGCCGATCCATCCCAAAGATGCGAACAGTACTCCATACAAGAGCGAATCTGTGCTTCGTATAACAAAAGATTATTCAGATCAATACGAATCTTAGACACGACTATCTGATCTATCTTACTCGTAGATATTTTGCCACACCATTTAGCTAAGGACTGTATATCGGAGAGTTACCTACCGGCGTAGTCTGAATATTCAATTATAACTTTAGCGACCTTTAAAGCTGACCAATTTTCGAGAAACATCAAATCGATCACTATTTGGACGTCATTTATATCGATAATAGGTTTGCATTTGACCGTTATCTTGTTTGATTTTTTTAACGTGTATAGTCCGCGTTTGACCACCAATTCGCCTGATGATAAAAGACGACACGACACGGAGAGCGCTAACCTAGAAGAAACTGATTCAATCTTGATAAATTTGAAGACAAGTCATCCCAAAATTGTAATGTTATTTTTATCCTCTTAATAATTCAAAGACAAAATTGCGATTTAGTAATGAATGCTTTGGAAAACGGAGGTTAAATAATTTAAATTATATGATGTGCTCAATCCATCTAAACATGAGAAAAAAGTCGAAGTCCCAGTTAAGACTGTGGTTTCGTGAAGCGTAATGACAAAAGAGTAGAAAGGCTATGACGCAAACGATTTGTATGCTAAACCTATTCAAACATAAAATCATGTCAAGTTCGAAGGCAGACCGCGTCAGCAGCCTCGGCGCTAATAGAAGTGGATGAAATAAAAAAGAAAGTCCGGTTTACCGTTGCACGACCCACATGCTCCGAGCGCTCGTCGGACCGAAGACGTGACTTGGGGGGAAACGACGCAATTGTTAGCACCAAGGAAAAGATGCAAAAGCAATTTTTTTACACCATTGAAGTCCGCAGAAATTAAAATATGTTTGCGCAGTTTCGTGAGTTGGTTGCGAAAAGCTTTATAATCCTACAACTGAAAGTTTGATGAGATTCGGTGTACTTAGGAAATTGAACACAAAAACGATTACTGTTTATAGCAAAAAATAACTGATTCAGTGGGATATTGGCTATTACTAAGACGCGTTAAAGTTGCTGCACTGACTTTGTTTGGCTTGCTTTTTCAGTCTGAAATTTTAAGGTACTTAGGATGTCTTTGAGAATCTGATGATGAACGTCACATAGTAACCTGTTTATTAAACCAAATATGTACCACAATTTAAAATTGAATGATTAAAAAATAACAACCTGGATTGTTATATGTATTTAATGTAGAATACCTTAGAATTAAACGCAAAAACGATATCTGCAAGACAATCAGTTACGGCTGGTCTAGTAAGTTACGGCTGGTCTAATCGGGAGAACGGCCGACTGCCGATCCAGAGATTCTTACATTGAGAGATTCGAACCCGGGGGTCGATCCCCCCACGCGCACCACTGTCTTTTCGAAGTCATGTGCTTAATGCCGCTAACTTAAAAACGGTGAAGGAAAACATCGTGAGGAAACCGACATGTACCTAGAATCTTTCGAGGTCATGTGTCATCCACCAACCCGCACTTGGCCAGCGTGGTGGATTATGGCCATAAACTCTCTCCTTGCGAGAGAAGGCCCCGAGTCCCAGCAGTGGGCACATTTAGTGGGCTGCTTATGCTGAGAATCAGCTTATTTAAAATTAAAAGGTGAAATACAAACATTTCCACACGAAAAGCTAACGGTTCCTGGTGATTACTATAATATTGTTGGAACTCTGGCAAGTACAAATAGAATCTATTTAACTCAAGCCACGGGGTTCAGAGTCGTGATTTCGAGTCGTGACCGAGGGCGTAGACATTAACGTTCTTCGAGGTGGTCTTAGTACGAGTACAATACTATTAATGTCTACAACTAATAATTCGATGGCAGAAAATCGAATGACAACAAAAATATTCGCCCAACTTTACGGATACCCGGAATCAAAACCAGTTTCCTAAAGCTCCATGATCAATCTTCAGACCGCTCTAAATCCTACGGATAGAACGTGCATTTCGTTATCTTAATGCCTTCGAAGTGCCCTGCTTCGGAAACGATTGAGGATATTTTCATCCACGCCACTAACTGGACCAAATGGAGACGCCTCAAACAGTTCTGTTATTTTTAGATAAAAAAATAACAACGAAATAGTCACGCATAGGGATCATTGCCCCGGTTGGTGCTGGGCAGGTTACACACGCGGGCAGGGAGCGAGGAGCGAGGGGGGAGGGTAGAGTGAAGGTGTACGCGCGGCCTTAACCAGATTGTGGCGCTGACGTCGACGGTGTGGTTAGAAAGTTGCCGTGCTTGCGTCACGACGCATCGGGGTCGACGACCTGCGTGCAACCAGGGCTGTTACTAAAATTAGTAAAAACCCAGGCTATTCTGTCATAAAGGCACAGACCTGATTTACTGTTATTGGTAGGCAAGTAAGTTTGGAATGATCGCTTCTTTACCGACTGCAGGGCAATTCAGTGTTACTTAGCGATCATGGTCACTTTTCAGATGGGTAACCGACGAATTGCCAACTGAGCGTTACTGTGAGCCTAACCGTACTCTAACAAAAGTATTGCCATTTCGAAGGCTGACTTTTTACTGTTTATTTTACAATTTAAGTTAGCTACACTTGATTGCTCGATCGGTTAAATATTATATTATTTACTAATTCCGTCTAATACGTTATTTATGACAAGATATATTAAGTAAGCCCTATTATCAGCTGACTATTATTATCATTGTATAAATTCAGACCAATGGAAACTGTGTTGCCAGACATATTGCATGCCTCTAGCAGAAGAGGCCAGTTTGTATGGGTCAACTTTTGAAAGTGTTTTGTATCACCTTATCTTACCTGCAAACAGCAATAAAGATTTTTGTATTTGAGTATAAGGATAAAGATTACGTTATGTTTTCAATATTTTACTAAGCGGTCTAATTTTAAAATATTCTTCAAAAACGAACCGATAATCACAATTTGATAAAGATATTGATTTAGGTAGCTCGTTTATCGAATCTTTTACGGAGCTGCTATGATAATTACAGAATTTTGCGGGTTTTTATCAATTTTAATTTCCAGTTAATCTTCGGATAATAAAATTGATTACGTGTAGAATGACAAAAGAAATCGTACGATTGTTTGAACCTGTGTGTCTACCTACATTCGACCAAGATAAAATCTACCCTATCGATGTAATCGGTAGGTATTCATTGACTATAAACTGTCCAATCATATCAGAATGATAAAGCAACAAGCAATCAATGACTAGAAACAAAGGGTGTAGAAATGGAAAATTTCCAAACGGATTAATTATTTGACATATAAAGAATTACATTCTGTACTGAAATCAAATCTCAAAACGTGTGCTGACGACAGTTAAAAAATAAAATATATTGTTAGACATTTCACACACAATACCATTTAGCCCCAAACTAAGCAAAGTCATGGACCACATGGTGGCATTTGGAAGATAAAGATAACAGATCTGCTATTAATTATTTCTGTACTCGTAGTTTATCAAATAAGCCGTTTTCTATACGATGAGCTAATATGAGCCAATTCGACGTTCGATGGATTTTGGGATTTAATTTGGTGAGATAAATATAATCAATGAAATCACTTTCTTCTTCTTTTCGTTTCAGCGATTTAATGAAGTCACTAAAACGAGGTTCACCTGGTGATGCATTACTGGAGTCTACAATATCGCCTCGGGAACATGAAAAAACCTTGTTTTTGTACTTTGGTTTGATTACAACGAATAGGATGTGAAAATGATAATGAACATCAATATCATGAGATATATAGTTATCAAGGCTTATAATTAATCAGGAATTAATTTGTGTGTTGTATCTTTTTTATTTAGGTACCTGATTATGGATGTATTTACAGTATAATATTCAATTTAAAATCTAAACTAAAGACTTTAAACCAGATTTAATTAAAATACAAAAATATTTTTGATAATCTGAGTAGTCCGTTTTAGTCCCTTGGTGAAAGGCAAAGTAGTCAGAACGCTGACAGCATTTCCGCTCTGCATTGGTTACCTTTTCAGCGAAACCCCAGCATTCTGGTCACTCATCACTTCAGTTTTAAATTGATCATATTTGTGTTAGAGTCGGTGCCGCCAACCCTACGAAGACAGACATGGCTGCGGCGACGTAACCAGCCGAGCCGCGACGCCCGCCCGCAGCGCATAACGACTAGCCTTCACTTGCCACTCGTTTCTTGCTCTACCACCTTCTACGTTGATATAACTTGCTTCCCATTAACAATAATCTACTTTGAATTACACGAGCCGGGAGGAAACAAGTTCTACGAACATTTTTCAGACAAGTTCGAAAGTTTGGTAGCTTACGAAAACTAGGTCCCTTACCTTGTCAATAATCTAAGGAATCTTTCATAGTTAGCAATTAAGTCCTCGTAATCTTTTACGAGACCGTTCTTTAGTCCATCAACTAGAGGAACTGATGATGATGAACTGATGAATTGCATTATTCACAAACAAAAACTTTAGTTAAAGTCGGGTGGGTTAAATTTTACCATGCCCTCTTCACGGGAGGTGGATTAGAATGAATGAGAAGGAAAAGAACAATCAATGGTAGTAAGGGTAGCTTGTGACCGATGTGCAACATCTAAAGCCAGTCATATCGGTTTTCCTGTCCACTATTTCATATTTGAATTTCCAAGCCACTTTGATCACTGCAGTAAACGCAATCAAGATACTCGAGACCAGTCGACTCATGAATCCAAATATGGAAGGAAGGTTTACGAGATACTTAAGATGCACTTTGCAGGTTTATCGAGAAACTTGTTTAATATTCTTAAAACGGTCGAGTTACTCCGTTATTTCACTCGTTGGAAAGTGACACCGCGTTGGCTCGCTGCCTAGATGGTGCCTAGTTAGAAGACTGTGGTGGAATACGGAATATTATACACTTTGACGGCACTTTAATGTTTCATTACTTTCATAAAACAAATTTATTCATAATTTAAGAGCGACGCTCTTGTCGGTGGCGTTCTTTCCATGTACTTCTACACTCCGCCTTCTCCTTGACTTCCTGATACGACACTACATTTATCTTCTCCTTCACTTGGTTCATGTAACTTCTCCTAGGTCTACCTCTCTTCCTCCTCCCTTCTAATTTACCTTCCATTATTGTTCTAATGAAGTTGTCGTGTCGTATCAGATGTCCCAACATCTTCCCTCTTCTGTTTTCTATTGTTTCTATTAATGTTCTTTTCTCCTCTACCATCTTCAAAACTTCTTCATTGCTCTTCATTCCCTTCCAGCTGATTCTCTCCATTCTCCTCCAACACCACATTGCCTCTAAATTTTTCCCTATTCCTTTGAGTCATGGTCCACGTTTCGCTGCCATACAATGCAATACTCCAGATGTAGATTTTAATCAGCCTCTTGCGAATATTCTTTGATATTCAGGCTTTAAACAGATGCTTTTTATTGTTAAAAGCTCTTTTTGCCATTGCTATTCTAGCTATAATGTCTGGTGTACACCTGGAATAATTGGTTGTCACACTGCCTAAATATTTGAATTGTGTTACGTTATCTATGGAAATTGAGTTAAGTTTAATTGGGTTTTAGTTATTGCTTTCTTCTTTGAAGTAGGTAGTTAAAATTTTAGTTTTTTTACGTTTATTTTCATTCCGAATTCTGTGAATATTAAGTCTACATCTTGTAGTAGTAAAACAAATAATGACTTGAAAAGACCTGAATTCCAGTTTTCAATGGACGTTTCATTAGGTACTGTAGTATCCCGACTTAGAGACGATTCTCTAATTATGTAAGCGACACCACGTGACGAGCTTCTGGAAACACGCTTATAGAACAAAATAGTATTATAACAGAGACAGATTAAAACGTTCCACACGAGTCGATTTCGCAAGCTGCGCGCGGCACGCATCTGATAACATCTCCGATAAAGTTGTGACACGATTATCAGAATACTGGAAGGCAGAAATAGCTCGTGGCCGATACGGTCGGCCGAGTGTCGGCTGTCGGCCGGCGGCCGTCGGCAACCGGATCTCGAGAGAGGTGCAGCGCGGTATTTGTGAGAGGAATGGTCAACGAACTTGATAAGGTCACAGCAGCAGGCGCATCGTTCAGGATTTCCTAATCGGTGACGCTGCACGAACTGTGCACGTTCTAAATAAACGGAGAATGTTGATATTTTATACATTCATGGTCACGAATTGAGCAACATTGTAAAATACTACCAATTAAGGACAGCTAAAAAATAACTACTACATTATGACACGGAAATATTGTTTCCGTTCATAATTTTTTTTTAATAAAGAGTGACGAAACGAGCTGGATTTGTGCCTGATGGTAAGCAACATGCCTGCCACATGACAGCACAGTGACACGCAGCTATTGGATCATGAAGAGTCCAAATCATTACCTGGCACTGCACTGCGCTTATCACCCAGAGATCTAAGATGTTATATCTCCAAGCCTAGCCTACAGTAATGTTTTCACATTACTGCTTGGCGATAGAATAACTGGCAAAGGTGTGGTCCCCAGGCGGGCTCAGCTAGTCCTACCACTACAATATATGCAAGTAGAATAAGCTCTCAAAGGAGTACTAGGTATTAGGAAACCTCGCAATCGGTACACTCGACGCCATCACGAAACCAAATCAAGAAATTCCAGCTCGCGGAATGCACGCCCAATGACTCGCCTATCCGAGCTGAACGAGCTTGTACCTGCAAACTTGATTCTAAAACAGGCTCCGCGAGGCAGCCGCTCGTGACAACTGCCTTACCTTTCTCTTTTGCCAGTTCCTTTCACGCACTTAAAAATACCAGTCGCTGTCCAACCAACGTATCGTGATACGCGGCGCCGTCACCTGTCCGTAGAGACATGGGGATATGAGGAGGTCTAGCGTGATTTGCGCGGTGTAGTATGACAGTTCGACGGCCGGCCTTAGCCCAGTTGACGTGAAGGGGTTCGAATGCTCCCGCTAAATGCCAGCCGGTTGAATACATTCGCTAGAATTGCTCGTGGTTCAATGAAATAGGGTCACGCCGCGATCATATGTTTACAATGTTTACATGTACGTTGTACGGCGGCGCGTAGATACGCCACGTAAAGTGTTTGTTGTGTAGCGATGGAAGTATTGACACGTAAACGAGTGTTACTCAACCCGGGAACCTTGAATATACCAGATACGGAGTTACGTAAATTTATAGACACACCGTTCGTCTATAATTATTTGAATGAATTAATACTCGAATTGAATACACAAAGAAAATATTCGTAATACTATTGCCTGCTTAATGCTTTTTTTAATATAGTTATTATATAGTGTCTGGACGATTGAGACATGGTCCTGATGATAAACAATAGGCCTACATATAGTATAATAGCCACATTTTCACTTATAAAATGAAAGTCCAAACCACTACACTTCGCTCGTCACCCAGATATATAAGATAATTTATCTCTTTGCCCTATAAATTATCTGGAAACATTTCCCTTGAAACTGGAACACATTAATTACGTAATCATCATCATTATCATCAGCCGCACGACGTCCACTGCTGAACATAGGCCTCCCCCTAGATTTCCACAACGAACGGTCCTGCGCAACCTGTAACCAGCGGTTTCCAGCGAAATATTTGCACGTTACTTGGCTTGGCGGTAGAATAATAAAATCGGGAAAGGTGTGAGAGATGTGTGTGTTAAGAGTCCTTTCTACCAATTAGTTAAATAGTTAACAATTTTGTAGAGACTGTATTACCGTGTTAAAATTCAGAGAAAAGAATATGGTATAAGTACATGGAAAATACGAAATAAATAAGTATGTATAACTCACTGTACCCCGTAGCTTACCTAAACTATTCGTGAAGATTTTACCTCGTAAAGTTTTTAGAAACTATGAATATTCATTATACTTATTTATCTATACAAATAAATAATAGTGTATGTTTGTACTATCAAATTAACAGCTTTTTACTAAGTTCAAATGAAAGTACATAGGTAACGCCTATATAAAAAAAAAACTATTTACTTTATTTAACTTGACCTATTATGACGGGACATTCACCAGATAGCTGATTTTCTAAGGCATAACATAGCATATTAGGCTACTCTTACTCGAGGAAAATAATTAGGAGATCCGTGAGGAAAAAAGGAAACCCTTAAAACGTGTATGAAACCGCAGGCACAGCTAGTATTTAATAAATATAATAATTATAAACCAAAAATAAGTTTCGAGCTTCTAGCTTAAAAATGATGAAACTTCAACTTTCATTTTCTTTTTGAACCTTTTTTATCTAGCTTGTTTCACATTAAAAAGTAGATTATATCCTGATCTCAGTTCAAATCTGTACCAATTTACACTAAAATCGGTTCATTATTTTACGGAAACGGACAAAAACGGACAGACAGATTAATTTCGGCATGTATCATAAATAAATCTAAGATTGGTGGACATTTCTCACACAACATCATTTAGCCACAAACTAAACAAAGCTTGTACTGTTGAGGGCCAGATAGCTGATGTAATATTTACACAATATAAATATAATACTTATTCATATAGTTTATTAAAATACATACGTACTATAGAGGTACATGGAAACACCCAGATAGAGTACTAATATTTGATCTATCACACAAACATTTGCTCTGTGTGGGAATCGAGTCCATGACCTACGGTTTCCCAGGCAAACTATTTTTGTGACAGGACGAGCAGGACTTTTTTTTAAATAAAGAGTGAAGAGACGAGCATTACATGTGCCTGATGATAAGCACCATGCCTGCCACAACAGCACAGTGACACGCAGCTATTGGACCATGAAGAGTCCAAATCATTACCTAGCACTGCATTGCTCTTGTCACCCAGAGATCTAAGAAGTTATATCTCTAAGCTCTGTAATTTCTCTGGAAATATTGCCCTTCAAACCGGAACAAAGTGATGTTTGGACATTACTAGGTGTGGTACTTCCCCAAGCGGACTCTGCCAAGAGTCCAACCACTACTCTACATTCCCCTGATGGTAAAGAACACGACTGGCTGTGACATGGGACATGTAGAGACCAAATCATGACCTTACCACTGCACTCCGTTCGTCACCCAGTAATTTATAACGATATTATATAGTCTATACACTGTACTTTCTCTGGAAACTTTGCCTTTAAAACCGGACCATTGTGATATTTGCACATTACTGCTTACTACCAACTAAGCTAGTCTATGGTCAGTTATAAGCTCTCTGCTTCGCACCATCTCGAACCGTACTAATAAATAATTGACTGGCCTAGTAGCTTAAAGGCTTATTAAAACTTGGGTAAATTTATTCGACTGAATTCAGAAGCAAGGACAGCTCCGGATCTTCTCTTCAACATTTTTAAGACGGGGCAAAATCTGAATTTGACGCGGGATTGCATCGGTGCATCTAGCATGAGCACCATGCGCAGGAGGACATAACGGGTTATGTTCCTCTGAAGCTTGCACTTCTTTTCCCCTCGAGTATCTAGCTCCCGTAACTTCTCCCACCTGAGGAAGGAAGGATTCATGATGATAATATTTGATCGGATATTACGACGATGACTTGAAATGCGTGATGAGTCGCTCAATTTGGCGCCCCTGAAGCGTGCCGGGGCACGGGCCCCGGCTTGCCCTCCCCTAGATCCGGGGCTGAGCAAGGTTACGATTGCATTCAGAAACAAGTTAGAAACAAGCGATCCTCTCTTCTAAATTTAGTATGCTACGAGTAGTATACTGAAAGCTATTACAATCCACTGAATTCAGTAGCGACAAAATTTTCCCATGTGTATTGAACCTTTTAGGTCAGTCAAATATTAGAAGGGATCAAGACGGTGCGGAGCGGAGAGCGTATAACTGACCATAGACGAAGCCAAACACGTTTGCGTCGACTGGCTCTCTGAGGTTCTCAGCCCAGGGACTGGTTGCGCAACCGGCGGCCGCAACATGACGCAACAACAAACTGTTACGAGATCTGTAGCGTGCGCTCGAGCTTCGAGTGTGTAACCAGCGCTTATGTGTCTAGAGCCGCGAAACGGTGGCTGGGGTGTCGTAACGGAAACCACGAGAATTACGATGATGACTGTGTCACAAATGTAATACTCTTATTTTGGGATACTATTTATCCTGTGTGTAGTTAAGGCCGTAGCCCGAGCAAATGACCTTGAGTATTTTTACCTCATCGCACCTCGCAAGAACAGTAAACAGAAGTAAGAGAAACAGTAGGATTTGTCGCTGTTTTACGCTCAAATTTTAGAATAAACTCTTTATAGAATCAGATATTGGTATTTTGTAAAAAATATTTCCAACAAAATGTTCGTAATGGAATTGCCTATCCATTGGTATCAGTACAAAATCCAAATAATGGAGTTTTTTCGAGTAGATGCATGATAATTACAATCTTAATATATATAAATCTCGTGTCACAACGTGTGTAGATGGATCCAACTCAAAAGATAGGATAGTTTTTATTTCGATTAATGGGCTTTATGTGACAATATCCGAGCGAAGCCGGAACGGGCCACTAGTTATTTATATATTTTATGGTTTCGTTGTCAGGAGATTATTTAAGCAATAAATTCATTAACAAAAAAAGAAACAACCATTTTTAAGTCAAGAAATTGTAGAAATTTAATCTATTTTTGCCAGTTGATTTTTGTTTTGGCTAATGAGTAGAAAGCTCTGAAAACTGGACAAAAAACTCGTTTTGCTGGGGACGCACCTTAAGCCTATGTGCTATTCCAGGTTATAAACTACTAGCTGACCCGGCAAACATTTTGATGATCCATTTTTATATTTGTTTAGGTATAGAAGATGCGTATTTCTACCTAATGAGTTACCCATTACATAGTTACCCATACTAATGAGTTTTTTGGCTGAGAAGTAGCTTGCCTTTCACTATAGCTGCTAAAAAGATTGTGATTCCGAAAATTCAGGTTTTTTCCTTTTTTGCTCTTTTGTAGTTAGAATAATGGTGGTAAAGGTGGAACCCGCAGTGGAAACTTTTAGTTAGTAGGGGCACCTCGTCCGCTCATGGTGTCGAGTCCGATAAAACCCGAACGTGTCATCCATGTGGAAAGGTTCATGGTGCGTAAATGCATTGCTGCCATGTAAAAAAGTCTATTTAATTGGATAACGGGACACTCACGTATATACGGTCGGTCAATCCGACTCGAGTTTCGGCCGCGTCCGGCGGCCTTTTTCAAGGAGAGTGCACGCGCGCGACGGCTGCCCGTTTGGCACTGATCTCACTGGCTTTGGTCAGTGCTAAACGGGCAGCCGTCGCGCGCGTGCACTCTCCTTGTAAAAGGCCGCCGGACGCGGCCGAAACTCGAGTCGGATTAACCGACCGTATATACGTGAGTGTCCCGTTATCCAATTAAATATGTGTAACAACCACGTTAATTTTAATGCTAAAAAGTCTAGTTTGAATTTGCGGATGACGCATGTCTTCTGATGATGTTTTTCTTGGTAAACCTGATTCCTAACAATGTTTCCCTTCACCGTCATAGCCAGTGATGAAAACAAACCTATACATCACAGCCTTTGGAAAAAGCACAGAGGTGCAGACAGACTACGAATCTACGACCATACAAGCTTATGATTTTGAAAAAGGACGTCGCACCATTAAGTCACCACGGTTCGGCTGTTTATACTCGTAACACACAAGCCATAAAATACCAAGTTACGGCTGGTCTAGTCGGGAGAACGGCGATTGCCGATCCGGAGATCCGGGTTCAAATCCCAAGCGTACTGCTGTCTTTTTTGAAGTCAAGTGCCTAATGCCGCTAACTCAAAACGGTGAAAGAAAACATCGTGAGGAAACCGACATGTACCTAGAATTTTTCAAGGTCGTATGTCATTTTCACTAAGCCGCATTGGGCAAGCGTAGTGGATTATGGCCTTGACTATCTCCTTGCGAGAAAAGGCCCCGAGTCCCAGAAGTGGGAACATTTAGTGGGCTGCTTATGCTGGAAATATTGTCACGTGAAACATTTAAATACGGCAATTGTTAAAATGCTAATTCCTTGCTGATACACATGCACTCGTGCGCGTTAAACTCAAACGACCTTGAATATCGTTTACATTGTACATTACCATTTATATGAGCCAATATTATTATTTAGTTCTAGGTACTTTCTAATTCAAGACTTGCTTAATAAGTATTGTATCAGCGGGTAACACGTCGTATGACCCAGGCGCTTACTCGAATTTTGGAGTGTGTCACGGGACACGGGTAACATGTCGTATACGGACCCAGGCGCGGTCCAGCCTCGAATTTCCGCCCAGTACTTGGCTCCCGGATATCGTAAATACGCTGTTTTTGGTATAGGCCGGGTATCAACGGTGCTCCGTCAATCTCGCCGGTAAAGTAGATGACCTCCCTTGGAGTCTGTCATCTATCAGCAGAACCATTCGCTTTCCGCCAATGATAGGTTAGCCGACACTAGCACCAGACCCTCAAACAGCTTGCCTGTCTAAATTTCCTCATAATAATAAGAAAGGTGGCGCCAGTCCTAGATCTAATATGAGTAAATCGCCAACAGATATCCCTCTATCAGTCAGCCGATACAACGTTTTTGTGCTATTAATAAGTCAGTCGGCATCAGTAAGAAATTAAAAATCAGTCAGCCGATACTTTTTCTGCGGTTGCCCAAGGTTCTACAATCAATAGAGACCATTTCTGAGACAATTGATAACTAGATAGATATTACAACGCATACGATGGCAGGGGGTTATGCCTTTCAGACCGCACCGGAGTGAGGACCACCTTTATACATTTTGACGTGACAACGTCTAATAAATCGATTAACGCCAGCTGCATGCACAAAAAAGTGTCTCGTTATGTCCCGTAACGCTCATTGCCCCGTTACGCTTATTGTACGCTTGCGCCGCATCTATCAATGTTTTGTCATGACGTCACGTTAAGCTATCGTCCGTAAACCAACTGACTTTTCAAAATTTGCCGAGCCTTGTTATAAGCCCCTCTTTTTGCACCATCAGGGGGCTTCGCGAAAAGTATCTTGCCCACACTTAGTTAAGGTCTTGCGCCGGCACTGTGTATAATATGGGCTTAAGTCCTTAATACTACCGACTTATCTAAGTATTGTTTGTGGTATTTAAATATGTTTAAACTTAATTATTAATAAACCAATTCACTCTTTTTATTTAGACCTTACGATAAAAACTCTAGCGGCGCCCCGCGGGCGCGGGTACAACCGCGTAGTTTCCGTTCTCGTTACTTTACTGGGATGAAAAGTAGCATTTGTGTTATTCCAGACCATCATCTGTGTTCCAAATTTCAATCCGATCCGTTCTGGCGTTCCCACGTGATAGAGCATCAAACATACAAACATCCAAACAATCGCCTCTGTAATATTAGTAGGATTAAATAATATGAAATTATTGTAGTGGTAGGACTCTCGGCGGAGTCCGCCTGGGGAAGTACCACACCTTTGCCAGTTATTCTACCGCCAAGCAGTAATGTGCAAGCATTACTATGTTCCGGTTTGTAGGGTAATGTTTCCAGAGAAATTACAGGGCTTAGAGATATAACATCTTAGATATCTGGGTGATGAGCGCAGTGCAGTGCTAGGTAATTATTTGGACTCTTTATGTTCCAATCGCTTACCATCAGGCACATGTCCCGATCGTCTGGTCACTCTTTATTAAAAAAAAACATGAGCGGCCTAGTCACTAACTAATAAGTAACTATTATTATTGGTCAGCAACTAGGCTTATGTATTTATATTTACAGAAGTGTTCAACTACTTCCACAAACAAGTGCGTATCGAACGCAGCGGTTCAAGTCATTCTACTGCGCAGTTTCCCTAAATTCTCGGTATTTAGCGGGAGTCCTTACCAACTTGTTTACTGTGACCATAGCCTCCGGCACAATGGTTAGATACAGCGGAATGAGTCAGCCGCGACCTTGGCAGAGACAAAGAACGCGCCATTGTTAGACAACAGCAAGGCGATAAAAGTGTTCCAAAACGGGCAAGCAGTGTGCCTTGAATACCAAATGATTCCTCCGTAATCATTGAAATTCGCGAATTAATGAAGGATGGAGCTTCATGTAACTACTAACTAATCCGTATACGGAGACAAGGAAAATTGCATTTTAATTGAATGTAAATATCGCTATCGAGGTACTAAGAATATTCTACTAATATCATAAATACGAAAGTTTTGCTGTTTAGATGTTTGTTGCTCAATCACGTCGGAACGGGTAAGCGGATCGGGTTAAAATAGTCGAGGCCTATAGACATAGGCTACTTTTCATGATGGCAAATAAACAAGAACGGAAACTACGTATACCATAATTTTCTATAAATTACACACATAATAAACGTAAATTAGCCTGTGTTAATTGTGTAATACCTCACTATTAACTATAATGTGTAGGTACAGCTGTGTTACACTTGACTATGTCATACATACATGTGTTATACCTGACTACTACCTGTGTATCAGCAGTTTTTGCGTGAAAGAGAAAAAGAAAATAAACATCCATATACTCGTATCCTCACAAACTTTCAAGTTGATAACATTAGTAAGGATTTAAGGATGAATTGTTTTTAAAGAAAATGCCCATACAACACGAAATACCTTTCCAAAATGTCGAAGAATAGATCACATCTATCTCCGCTCCAGCATCACTCAAGTACAGAGCCTGACTCCGGTGTGGTGTTTCAAGGAGTTGGGCTGGCTCGGGTGAGCGTTGGTGAGGGCTAATGGTTGATGTGGTGGAGAGTTCACTACCAACAAACATCACAACACACAAGATTTTTTATTTTATTTTGTTTTGTTTTTAGAACTTGACGATCTACATAATGTGTAGATCGTCAAGTTCTTTTTTTTTTAATAAAGAGTCAATTCAATTCTATTCATTTATTCGAACCATAAATTCATAAGAACACTTGGTAACGACATTTACAAAATGGCAAAGAATCTGTGTACATAATAAGATAAAATAACAATGTCAAAAAGAATAAAGCAGCTGTAAAGGGGCCTAGTCAATTATACGCAGCTGTAAAAAGGCTTTGTTGAAGATAAAATAACAAAGTTATCACACGAGCAAGAAATGTGCCTAATGGTAAGCAACATACCTGCCACATAACAGCACAGTGACATGCAGCTATTGGAACATGAAGAGTCAAAATCATTATCTAGCACTACACTGCGCTCGTCACCCAGAGAACTAAGATGTTTTATCTCTAATCCCTGTTATTTCTCTAAGCACCGGAAACCGGAACACCGTAATGTCCGCACATTACTGCTTGGCGGTAGAATAACTGGCAAAGGTGTGGTACTTTCCCAGGCGGACTCCGCCGAGAGTCCTACCACTACTATACTACTGCTATCCACTAGTTTTTAAATTAATCGGTAATTGTTTTTGTTCAATAAAGTGCGAATGTCATTAGCACAAAACAGCTCAAACAGGACGAGAGTGGAAAACTCCTCGCTCGCATTTGAAACATGAATAATCATTTGCTCACGTAACAACACTTAAAAATTCTTCGTTGAAGTTACGAGTTACATAACAAATATTCATAAAACCGACCTTGGCCTTGCGATTTTGCTAGAAAATCGTCGTGGTTACCGTCATTGTGTACAAATAAATAAACAAATAATTATGGAGAACGGTCAAATGAACCAAACGATTTTTTTTTTATATATGGTAACGAGACGATCCGTACATGTGCCTGATGGTAAGCAACATGCCTGACACATAACGGCACAGTGACACGCAGCTATTGGAACATGAAGAGTCCAAATCATTACCTAGCACTGCAATGCGCTCGTCACCCAGAGATCCAAGATCTTATATCTCTAAGCCCTGTAATTTCTCTGGAAACATTGCCCTTCAAACCGGAACACAGTAATGTTTGCACATTACTGCTTGGCGGTAGAATGACTGGCAAAGGTGTGGTACTTCCCAGGAGGATTCTGTCAAGAGTCCTACCACTACAATACATAATACATAGATCGTGCTCAGCAGTATTCAATTTTCGCAACTTGTACGCAGTTGTAAGGAAAATCACGTAATTTAGTGTAAATTGCGGTTACGTAACCGTGCGGAGTAGGTACCTAGATGGAGCCAGTTTACAACTGGCAATTAACAATGATCACAATACCGACAGCAGGCGCACGAGATACGGGACCGTGCGATTATGCAACAGATAACCAGTCCATGCTAAATCTATACTAATATTATAAAGCTGAAGAGTTTGTTTGTTTGAACGCTAGGATCTCGGGAAGTACTGGTCCGAATTGAAAGATTGTTTTGCTATTGGATAGTCCATTTATCGAGGAAGGCTATAGGCTATAGAACATAACGATACTATTAATAGAAGCGGAGCATGAATCAAGAATGTAACAAAATCGGGAAAAAATATTCCTTAATGAGGGTTTTCGTACTTTTCGTGCTTTGACATGACACATGACAGCATGTGTCTAAGATCGTCATTGAATATTACAGATTACATACCTCTTGAATATAAAACCTTTACTAATCAATTTTTTTTCTAAATCTGAGTTGGTACAACCAATTTCCGACAGGTGGCGTAGCAAGTAGCTGAACAGGTGTTTTGTTTGAAAGCGATATTCTCAGGAATTACTGAACCGATTTCAGTCATTCTTTCACCGTTTTTTTTTAATGTACCACGGGCAACGCTGGGGCGGACATCTAGTATTGTATATTCATAGTTTAACTCGCTCACTTATGAGCTAAAATCCACTCGTGTACAAATCTACAGAGTTTGCCAAACTGCAAATCGCTTTTACATGGGACTGCTTGCTGTCGCAAAAGCGACATCGTTTCACTATTGACGTTCGGAATATCCAAACGAGGATTGACTCCACTATCGTAATAACGATGGCTAGGCCGGGGAATGTGTTGCCTGAATGGATTTTCCCGATATTTACAGTCGTGGTGTCTTTCAATGGAAAGTGAATCGGCTTCTTCTAGCTAAGCACGGTTCATTGTAGACTACGTCCTAGCTTAACACCCGGCGATCATATCCAAACCTATCATAGTTAAAAAATGGATTGAACTTTGGAGCCATGTTAATTATGCGCCTTTGTCTTACAATTTCTTCTCTATAACTATAAACATTTGTCGCAGGAATGTTTTCCCAACATAGATTTACATTAATACGTTCTGAGAATTTCAAGTGTTCGTGGGTATTGGAAATGCATCTGCTTTGCATAAGAATTTCGTTAAGGTGTCTAATAATGCGCCGGTGGTCCGTTGCAATCCTGCATGAATAAACATCTCGAGTTTTCTGTAATTACTTCCTAATTGCGCGCGGACACTTTATGTTTAAAACAAGTGGATAAACTGTGACTGGAGTTGGACGCACGACTCATTTATCATTGCTATTGGTAAATTACTCACGCTTGAATATTCTATTAGAAAATAAATAGATACACTATTGATACACCAAAAGAAAAGGATACTTATAAAACTGGTTGTCTGTAAAGTCGGTTGGTTTACGGACGATAGTTTAACGTGACAACGTCATGACAAAACATTGATAGATGCGCAAGCGTACAATGAATGTAACGGGACATAACGGGACACTTTTTCGTGCATGCAGCGTTCATCGATTTATCAGACTTTGTCACGACAAAAGAATTAACGATAAACTTCCAATCTAGTGCGACACGTTGGCGAAACAGGAACTGACGGCCTATGGTCCTTTACGGCCCTTGCAGGGAGGATCTACCATCTGCCGATTGGTAACCGGTACTTACAGCTAATATACTATTCTTGATTATTATCTGATTGTATCTCATGTCGGCTGATTTGAGGGACTAAACCAGCGACATTTCAGCGATTTGCGTTGCAGACGATGTATCTGAGTCGGCCGATTGGCACACAAGCTGATCGTCTTTTCCCCGTATTTCCCATCACAGCCAGCGTATATAGTCACGGTAGAGGGGCGCTATGGTCACGGAAGCTAGCACCATGACGGAGCATTCGCCACGGGCCGGCTCGTGCAATGTCAATGCCAAGGTCTCGCGATAAGCGGTTCGTCACGCCGCCACGTATAATTGCATTCCAGCGGTATCGGTCGCGGTGCTTGCATCACCGCAACGTGACCCAAACAAAATATGCGACTTATGGCTCCATTGTATGTTTCCACTCCGGCGTTCGTCACGCAGGTTGCTTATTAAATCATCGACAGGTGATTGGGAAACGTCTTTGTCGCGATTTCTACTGGAACCTGTGTACGTTGAACGCTTCTGAAGGATTTTATTGTTTCATCTTTTTGTTGTTTCTTTGCGATAAATGGTTATCTGTAACTACTGAAAAATAGGCTTTCATTTTATCGACATTTCGCTTGAGAAACCGTTGGACTCTGAATTTGGAGGCACCCAGATTGTATGTATTGGGAAAGACGCTCTTGGGCAGAGAGGACGATCTTCTTAGCATTCCATGGATTCACCGTGCGGGTGCCGGGTCCATCGTGTGGCAGAGAGAGAAAACTCGAGTAGATCCCGAGACTTGTGACTCAGGCGTAGGTTTAAGGGGCCCCTTTCTGACGTACATCAACACTCAACTTCACTACTCGTTTTTCTCTCCCTGCCCAGCCAAATCTGATATGAGCCTACTAGTGCAGCTTTAGATACTCGTTCTAGTATAGAACTTACTGCACTCCTGGATAAGCCAAGGTCTTTCAGCAGGTTATAGAGAGATTTTGCTGGTATACCTCTCGCTCCCACTTCTACAGCGTATAAACTAACTAGGTACATAGCCGTTTTTTGTTAATTCGTTTAGGAGGTCGTAATACTTATTTTGTTTCATCGCGTGGTCTTTAGGTATATTAGTTTCCCAAGGTACGGTAAGTTCTACAAGGACTATGCGTTTCGTAGCTCTAGAAAAAAGGACAATGTCCGGTCTGGATGACGAAACACCCACATCCTCTGGGATTTTGTAGTGCTTTTCATACGTGTCCATTAATATAGTCCAAACAGGTGCTGTACCCAGGATTGAGTAAGGCTTGTTCCTGGAGTTTGAAGTTGAGCCTTCTTTTACAAAGTTAATTTGTCTTTTGTTTGTCGCCAATCCCTTTTGGGCTCTAGCTACTGAAAGGCTCTCATGGCTTCACGTATGATTTCAAGTACTCTGTCATGGCGCCGTGAGTAATGACCCCCATTAAGGAGCACCTTGCATCCCACCAATATGTGCCTTGCTGTACATATCGCCTCTCCACAAGTATAGCAACATTTTTCAGAGGCTTTTCCCCACCTTACCAAGTTACTCTGGTCAGGGAGGGTCATTTGGAATGCATTTAGATAAAATTTTAATAAGGCAGGAGACCAGTCATAGATCAAGGTGCGCCACTTTAGAGCTAATGGGATACAGAACTCACCTATGGTTAACCACTCACTTTGCATTTCTAAATTCATAGCGTGCACTTTGTAACCGTCATTTTCGTCTTGTTGTAGAAAGGTTTTTACCATGTGTCGGTCTTCCCTTTTCTTTCTTATTATTATTTATTTTACTTGGCTGTACGAATAACAAAAGTAGAATAAAAACCGCTTTGTTCAAGTCTTCAGAATGTCAACCAGCCAAACGTCGTTATATCAAGAGTGCGATGTATTTGAAGACGAGTGGAGTTGAAGACAGGATTTTTGTACTTTTATGGGAGATTAATTCCTGTTTTTTTATCGCGATAAAAATAATCATAAATATGTGCTATTCCAGATTATAACGTGTTCCAAATTCCAACTCAATCCATTCAGCTGTTATGAAGTGATCATAGACTACAGGCCCGTGTCAAAAATAGATCGGTCATTTGAACCACCAGGAGAGACCTATGTAGAAATTTTTAATTTCCTTTTTCGAACGCCAATATAATATTGTGACTGTACACGGCACAAAGGTGGTCATAGCGCTGGCAACTTTGCACCGCTGAATGAATCAGTTTTGTAGCAAGGATGCGCTGGAGCGCCTTATTTATCCATAATTAGGTGACCGAAGTCACACTAAATTTCTCGCTCCTGCGCCCCAACTTGTATAACCAAAATAACATTTTAATTTGTTACGAATTGCTAATGAAATTAATAATGCTTGTTTTCCTTTTATCGACATGTTATTTGGGTCATCATAGCGTGAGGCTAATGGACTGCAGTGTATTCGTCATCTACTCGTATCTGTTATTTTGACGTATCATTTGTTTGATTGAAATTCATTTTTATTTACTTAGAATGTCTTTGTTAAATTAGTTGCAACCCATCGTTTGTATAATAGGCGGTTTGCCGTTCTAACTGATTTAATTCGATAGATACCATCGGGAGAGTTGGTGGACCAAAGTGCGTTAAAAGTATACGTTTTGTTTACATTTTCATTTTATCAGCACATTGTTTCTTTGTATGAATTCGTACGGCGTGGGTCTAATGCCCATCCAGACATTTGTGCCATAAGTATGGGAGTATATTCTGTGTCGGGGTGTTTCTATACATCATAAGTATGTATTTACAGTAATATATGTATAATATTAACTACCTAGTATCCATAATACAGACTTACTTTAGGTTGGTGTTGTGCGAAACATTCCATCCATATTTACATATGTATTTCGAATTTCGTCGAATAACTGGCAAAGTTGTAACCATCCAAGGTGCGTAAAAAAATTATAGGTTACTAGCGGCCCATTCCGGCTACGCTCGGATAATATACCTAGATACCAACTGCAGCGCCATCTGCCGGGGTGATTTGTGAATCTAAACCATCCAGGGTCCTACCCAAACTTATACAAAAAAAATCATTCAAATCGGTCGAGCCGTTTAGGAGGAGTTTACTTACAACGAAAAGTGGCATTGATTTATATATATATACTAGCGGCCCGTTCCGGCTTCGCTCGGATATGGTCACATAAAGCCTATTACTCGAAATAAAAACTATCCTATCTTTTAAGTTGGATCCATCTACACACGGTGTCCAAATTTGATTAAAATCGGATAAGTGGTTTAGGAGTCCATTGAGGACAAACATTGTGACACGAGATTTATATATATTAAGATAGATATGAAAGAAAGTGAAACCGCATGAAAACAGTTACGTTTGAGAAGAAACATTTTGGGCACACATTGAATCAGCTACATTTGGAAACACGACAGAACTACAATGGAGCTACGATTGTGAATATAAACTGCTACTTATCAGAGATGACAATTGAAATTGATATCGATTGTCACGTGGCGGCCTGTTTTATGGCCGCATCAGCGTGCCTGGTGTGCTAATGCAATGGTAAGGCTTCGGCTAGACTAGCACTTGTTTAATCCTGCCTCACGCTAAATAATGCAATCGGTACACCATGTACGGTTTGTACCAGGTACATAGTCCATAATTCGTGGCATTTGCTCTTGAACTCTGGATAAAACTTGTCTTGTCCAATGTTCAAGCGTGTCGATTTAGGTTTAGCGCGTACAAGAACTGGATACAGTGAGATTTGGACGTCCAGGACAGGACGCAATAGGTTGCTTAATCAATAATAGACTCGCATTTAACCAGAATTTCGCGTGATGATAACCAATGATACAATCTAAAATGGAGCGCGTTTTGTTGAAGATCACATAGATCTTTTGTTTTAACGTTTGACCGCGGTTGGCCTGAAGACATCCATTTAATTTTGATTTTAAAACACTAAGATTGCATTGTTCCAAAGCATTCCACAGTTTAGACGTTCATATTAAGAAAGTTTTTATTTGTATTCTTCGCTGGAGTATTGGATCGTCAACTGACCAGGCATGACCAGGCGTCCAAATCAGACCACAGGTCCAATGACCAGACTCTGTCATATAATAATCAACAGGCTTAGCTTTAATAAGAACTCACTGTAGCAGCACTCAATAAGCAGTTATTTTCTCTTTTAGTTACAACCACGCTGATTTCCCCGTTTCAGTGACGACATCCGGCCCACTCTGAACGAAGCTTAAGATCCATCATTTCGGAAGTCAGATCTCGTTGTGGAAGTGGCGTCAGTACCCCACTTGACTAGTAATAGAGACTTTACGCAACCTTCTGAGCTCGTTAACAGAATAGCCAATGGGTTATGGTGGCATTTGCATTCGATTCTGTTGCGCATTCAGGATGCTCTCGGGACGGCGACGTGGTTTTCAAACGAACTGAGGGAGGCCTAGGAATGCTGATGGTTCTTGCAAATCAGTCTTTAGATTCAGGGTGGCAAGTGGAAAAAATAAAGACATAGTACAACATAGTGGGAACAGATTACAAGAAAGTTAAGGAAAACCATTAAATAACACCCGAATTTTGTGGTGGTAGAACTCTTTACAGAAACCGCCTAGAAAAGTACCTTTGTCATTATACCGCCAAGCAGAAATGCTAGCAGTGCAGTGCTAGACAGCAATTTGGATTCATGTCCAATAGCTACATGCCACTGTGTTGTGATGGCCAGGCGTGTTGTGTTGTCACTCTATAATGTGAAAAAAATGCGATCTAGGATCTAAAGGAACAAACACGTTTATTAGTGGACCCAATTCACTTAGATACTAATAATGTTCGTCCAAAGAAACAAGAGTCGTATAGGTTCGTTGAAATTTAGAAAATATTTAGAACGGAGCAATTGGTTCAACCGACGTCGCTTTTTGATATGCGTTAAAACCTTAAAACCTACTGTGAGGATTAGACCATGTGGACTGGCTACATCCAAAAATCTTATTTTTTTAAATAAAGAGTGGCGAGACAATCATTACCAAAGAAGTTGGAAAATGAAATCATTACATGTGCCTGACGGTTAGCAACATGCCTGCCACATAACAGCACAGTGACACGTAACTATTTTGGAACGAAGATTCCAAATCATTACCTAGCACTGCACTGCGCTCGTCTCCCAGAGATCTAAGATGTTATATCTGTAAACCCTGTGATTTCACTGGAAACATTGCCCTTCAAACCGGAACACAGTAATGTTTGCGCATTACTGCTTGGCGATAGAATAACTGGCAAAGGTGTGGTACTTCCCCAGGCGGACTCTGCTAAGAGTTTTACCACTACAAAAACTTATATAGCTAAGGAGCGGTATAGCAACCCTGCGGGGTAATTGATAGTCGGCGAGCAGCCCGCCGCCGCCGCTGTGGTACGACGTGCGAGCCTTACTAACAGTACATTGGTATTCTCCTTGCCCACAGCATCTATCGTCTCGGTAAGCACGGTAACGATTCTGAGTGTTACTAACCGAACTCGTACCATGATAATGGCAATGTTGCGCACTGCGACGCTTCTTCAATTGATTCTCATTATCCCCTATAATAATCAGTACTCAGGTTTCTGTTTCATATAATATGGTGATTGGTCTAATGTAGAGGTTCCCAAACTTTTTTTTCTCGTGGACCACTTTCAAAATTAACTATTTTCGGTGGACCCCCCTGCTGCTACATTTCTACTGTATTCACAAACCTTCTAAAATATCACACAAATTTGAAGGTGTTAAGAAGAAAAGAAAAGTACATACCTAGTACATTTTCTTGTGTCCTATTTTATGAGGTTATACAGAACTATAAACATTTATTATTACAATCAACAATTGACAAAAAAATCAACAATTAACTCTGAAATATAAATCAACAATAAACAATAGTGAGATGGATGTACTTGATCAATTTTCTTTCACTGACTGACAGTTTTTTTTGTGGACCCTGACTTACAACTTGTGAACCCCTGTTTTCTTTACAAGTCAACGTGGACCCCTATGTGGTATCCTATGGACCCCTGGGGGTTCACCTGGACCACTTTGGGAACCTATGGTCTAATGGATCCTGATCTTTTCATTGAGGACAGTAAATTAAATTAATATGATTTGTATACAAAATGTTTTCTGGTATGTTTTGTGTATGTACTTGCAGATATGTTTTATGTCGTGATTTATCAGGTGGCGGTACACGCCAGGATCAACCTCGGCGAGTACGAAGTGTGCGGTGCCCGGCACTCGTACCCCACAGTTGGGTACAAGCTGGTAGCGGTCCCACACTCCCACACTAAGTCCTCCAAGTTGACGCATGTCATGGCTGTAACGTACATATTATTATCATGGAATGACAGTTTTTATACTTATTTTGAGTTCGATCACCAGGTTAAGATTGCATTTTTTTCCGAAGATACTCTAAACCTCTATTCACACGACTCCAATCCAAAGTCTACTTCATCGTTATTATAATTCGAACACAAAGAACTTGAGACTTTATCTTCAAACAGATAAATCTGAGGAAATTTGTGACGGTTTATCTGTCATGATGCATATCTTCAGTATCTTCTTCTGGGCGTCTTGTCTCATTGATAGTGTCATTTATACGCAGCCAAGGTCGTCCCGTTATCACCACACGGTATTTGAAGTTTCAGTCAGCACTTTGAGAAAGTCAGATTTTGGAAAAAAACCGTATATTTCAATTTAAATAATAACAATAGGGATGATGACGGAAATACATGCCATTCTAATTAGTTCGTCAGGTAGATTATGGAAAAATATGGAACATGTACATATTGTTTGTTTTATCAAATTATCAAAAAGCGACAAAGATCCATACCATAGACCATGAAACTTTTGGAGTGGAGGGTTGTAACGTCACGTCTGCAAAAAAGTTTTTCTTCTAAGCACTATATCTTCGTCTTTTTTTGTTGGTGAAACAAAAGGAAAAATACATATAAGTACAATATTTTTCAATAATCTAACTAACAGAATAATTAGTTTTTTCTAGTCACCATGGTATTAAAAACCCTAAATGAAAACACAAAAAATTTAAGGATACAAAATACGTACCGTACGACTTACATCAAGATCTGTCAATCAATAGTTACGACGTGAAGTACGAGTAAATATTTATTCTAAGTTACAAATTCAACTATAATTGCGGTTTCATAACTGCCTACAGTAAAGTAGTCCGATGACCAGTCAGTATTCCATGAAGGAATTCCAATTAGAGAGGAAATAAATAGAAATAAAGGTGGAACGCATAGAAACGCCTATAATCCAAGTAATTTTTCTTTCGTTTAGGTAATAATGTTCAGGAATACAACGAGAAATGTGAATGATTTCATTGTGGCGCGTGCGCCGATAAGGTTAATGGCTATTTTTAGTGCTGACTTTGAACTTGAATTGTTGACTTATCAACATTTTCTCGTAAGGATCATAAACTTTTCGTTTTTATGATATAAAAACTGTGAATTACGTAACAATTGGGACTCACTATTAAACCCCCTTAAACCGACACCCGTGTCACAAGTTTCGGGATCTGCTCGGGTTTTCTCTCTCTGGCACACGATAGACCCGGCACCCGCACGGTGAATCCATGGAATGCTAAGCAGTTCGTCTCATCATCGTAGACTGTTCCACGGTCGAGAGCATCTGCAGCTTTGCTAGGCCGGTTTTTATCGTGAGATTTTACAATTGGTTACAGATTAGGACTTAAACACTTTAAAATATACATAGCATAAGATATATGGTAGGAAGTATTTATATTGACGATTTAGGAGTCACGAAAATGATGTGTGGAGGAGTGTTAGTTTTTGAACATGTCTCAGTCATCAGTCCAACTAAGCTTCAAGATAATACAAAATTGTCTCTGTATCTCTAGATGGGAGAGCCTGTTAGTACATACTCTGTACCTACACCATGAGAACTCTATTGGGCTTATATTCCTATCTCATCAGCAGCAGCATACCTACAGCATTTTCTATCCCAGTGCTTGGTATAGTATAGTTCTCACTCTTACTTTGCCATCTGCCTCGGTTTTGTGCCAATCGAGTCCAGGTGCGTCGACCCACCTTGCCGATGTGTTTCCGAATTAAAATATGGTATGTCCATTCAGACAAACAATACAGCCTCGCGACTTTCTACGATTTAATCCAATAGTAGATCATGTTGTTCTGGTATTCGATTGCATTTTGATGCACTGACACCGCCCCTCGGTTTTCCGTAGTTCGTGTTCCCGCCATTTCCTCGCGATATAAATTATAAATAGACTATAGATATGCTGTCTCTCTGCTCAAAATCTGTGTTCCAAATCTTGACGCGATCCGTTTAATAGTTCCGATGTGATTGAGCAACAAACCTCCAAACTTTGACATTTATAATATTAGTAGCATTATGGAATCATATCATCTGAAACTGATGAGCCAATATGGTATGGCTACGCGTTTCTCTTTTAGTATTTTATCTTGGTCTGGTGCCAAATTGACCCGGCATTAACTAGTCTTTTCATTTCCATGACACATTATTCACACATTCATGTCCGACATTATAAGGATGTACAGGCTCGAACGACGATTGCTTGTACTCGTAATAGCATTGGCTTATGTGTCACTTGACAAATACACTTTTTTTGTGTACTTAATTCTAACAGCGCCCCGCTTTCCACTCTAGTTTCCCGGGATATAGGTAGCCTATGTGTTGTTCCAGATTATAATCTTTGATCCAAATTTAAACCAGATCCGTTCAGACGTTACGACGTGATTAAGCAACAAACATCTAAACATAAACATTAATAATATTAGTAGGATTTTAATGACTTGTTATTTCTAAAGCATTCCGATTTTCCGATATGATTGAGCAACAAACATCTAAACGTATACTATTAGACGTATAATATTAGTAGTTAGTAGGATATCAGCTATCTAGATTTCGTAATATAAGTTTTACATAGTTTGGGGCTAGTTAGTATGTGAAGAATGGCCGAAAATGATTCGGAACAGGTCAACATTCAAATGAACCGATGAGTCAGACCCAGCATGGGTAAGCATGGAGAAGATTGGCCCAGAACAGACTTCAAAGGCGCAAGGGAGAGGAGATCTATAGTCAGTGATGGGTACATAGAAGCGTCGCCGAGCAACAAATACGAGTGGTTACCCTGGAACAACCGGTGTATGTACCAGCTGACTAACCCTTCTACCATAGTGATTCAATGCATACAATGCGACCTCAACGGCTCTTCTCAGAGCCACAACCAACGGCTCTTTCTCAGAGCCACAACCAACGGCTCTTCTCAGAACCACAACCAACGGCTCTTTTCAGAGCCACAACAAACGGCTCTTCTTAGAGCCACAACCAACAGCTCTTCTCAGAGCCACAACCAACGACTCTTCTCAGAGCCACAACAAACGGCTCTTCTCAGAGCCACAACCAACAGCTCTTCTCAGAGCCACAACCAACAGCTCTTCTCAGAGCCACAACCAACGACTCTTCTCAGAGCCACAACCAACGGCTGTTCTCAGAGCCACAACCAACTGCTCTTCTCAGAGCCACAACAAACGGCTCTTCTCAGAGCCACAACCAAAGGCTCTTCTCAGAGCCACAACCAACTGCTCTTCTCAGAGCGACAACAAACGGCTTGCGTCGCTCTTCTCAGAGCCAGTGAGATACAATGATGAATGATGACGATGATTATGCGGCTGTCTAAGTGAGCCACGCAGGCGGGAAGGCTGGCGTTATCGCTATCAGCTTCGATTTACGCTCATACATCGCACGTCTCACTGCACAGTGTACACAGAGCTCTGATAGCTCCTACCACCACGCCATGAAGGCAATCGCTAGGCTTGTTCATGACACAGTAGTGGTCTCTTTGCAGAGTCCGCTTGGAAATGGAAAAGCTTGGGAAACCACACTTTTGGTAGTTATTCTACCGCCAAGCAGCATTGTGCAAACATCACTGATCTCCGGTTTGAAGGGCAATATTCATTTATTAAATATTACCACTACATTTTACAAAGAGAGTTTATGATTTATAAAAGAGAATACGATTCCAGAGAAATTACTGGCCATAGAGATTAATTTGTCTTCTTATTTATTTGGCTGACGAACGCAGTGCAGAACTAAGTTACGATTTTGACCATATGTCCCAATGGCTGCGTGACACTGTGCTATTGGGCAGGCGTGCTGCACATCTAGAGTCCCAATTTCTTCGAAGCACTGTACCGTGGTCGTCACACAAAATAAGTTTAGAGTCTGGCTAACGAAAGTAGATACTGGATTTTTTTGCAAACTTTTTACATGACAACACTTAAATGTTCCTATCATCAGGTATTTACCGAACGAATTGGGATATTTTAAACAGCAAGTACTTAGGTACACTTGATTCAAAAAAGGCATTTTTAAAACAAATCGTTTAAACATTATATGAAATAAGTTTTAAAAATTCGTGTTGGCGATTATTTCAAGAGCAACACTAATCTTTTAGTTGGCCTAATAAATATATTAATTAATACGGTATTTGACTAAATTTGTAAAACCGTTTAAATGATTTTTGGTTACTTAATATAAATACCACATGAATATTTCCGCAAGATCCACTGTTTTAACATTAAAAATAAATGTTTAAAGTATAACGTTCGAAAAGCCCGCCAAAAACGCTGTGTCTGGTCGGGTGACGCGCGTGACGTCACACGCCAGTAAATAAATCAGTGTTCTTAAAGGAACCGTTTACTGTAGATGGCATATTTACTGGCGTGTGACGTCACCAGCGTTGCCATCCTTAACAGTGCGTTTATGTCGAAGATAAAAAAATCAAGTATTTTTTAAATTTTCATGTGCCTATTTCACAAAAAATACACACGATATCTTCCAAAATAGAGTGAAGTATGTTAATTTAATGTGTTATCTGATAATATTATCATAATTTATGCTATATTTTCAACGCTATTAAATAGAGAGAAAGGTTTGTACAATTTTATTTTGAAGCACTTAAGTTTCGGCGATTATCCTAAAGATTTGGTAGAATCAAAATCAGTGTATGGTATCCCTATCTCTGAAGCAACAAAATGGCGTGTTTTTGATGTTTCGTAGTGGCTGGCTTGTGTTGTTTTTGGCGAGATTTTCAGTTCAGGGATGCCATGCTGATATATTTTAAATTTGCCGCGCTTTGTCAGTATCAACTTTCGTTAGCCAGACTCTATCTTGTAATGTTTATGGAAACATTGCCTTTCAAACCGATGCACAGTAATGGTTGTTCATTGCTTTTATTACTTGCTTTGCGGTAGAACAGGGAAAGGAGTGGACCCCAAGGCGAGCTATGCAAAGAATCTTCTAAATATCTGTCAGTGTTAAGTTACATGATGATATCCGTGGCGAGGCTTTAGTACTCACAAGCAGTGCCTCGCGGGTTTACCCACGTAGTTCCTGTTCCCGCTATTTATCTAGCGATAAAAGTCTTTGTGCTACATCAGACTACAATCAACCCGATCCGTTTTCGACATGATTGAACAAAAAAACATCCAAACTATGAAATGTATAATAGTATTAGTAGGGTTTGTAATTTATCGCTACAGTAGGAAAGAAGCCGGCAAAAGGAAACAAACATAGAAACAGAAAGAGAACATTAGAAAGCCATAAATATATATTCATAATAGCTGACATTTACAAAAATCTAACTTAAATTATAAAACTTTGGAGAGAAGTCGACAAAACTCGAAAACTTCGAAAGTTTTGAGCACTTTAGTTCTAAAACTCACGTTGCAGACTATTGTTGCATATTCTGCGGTGCTAGCGCCAAACTTCTTCACGAGTACCTCTCTTTTCCGGTAACGTGATCGAGGAACGTGTGCAAAAAGTTCCCGGAAAACCACGAAACGCGCAAACAAAAGTTTTGGGAAGCCGCGAAAACTGGTGAAGTGTTTAGTGTACAAAACAAAAAATAATATGCTTAAGAAAAGAAATAAATACGTGGAAAATAAAATATAATAGTAATTTATTCTCAACCATGAAATAAGTCAAACAGACAATAAAAAATATAATTTACCATTTCTTCACTAGTCAATACAAGAATCATAGGAATGGTTCAGGTACTGACAGCCAAACTTAACAAAATCTTCCCAGGATGCTCTTGGAGCTACGAGTAGCTAGCAGGGATGCGCACCGTTTTAGGATGGCATGGTCGCTTGGTCACCCACGATGAAGCAAAGAGGAACTCGAGGTGGGGCCGCTCGTCTAGCATTTACCCCCAAGCCACCAACGATGCGGGCAGGTATGTTGTGCGGTGTATGGGTACCGACGTAACTGAGGTGGGCCGCGATGTTGGAGGTAGACATTGCAGCTGTAGACCGGAGACTGAAGCGGGAGAAGACCACCGATATTACCATACTCCGCTCTCTCTATCCACAGCGGCCTACCACCCCGTTACCGCTCGCCGTTACATGCCGAACAGGGTGGGGCTGCAGGAGAAGAGGAATTTCAATATTGCGGTGTGCCTCTCTATCCACTTACTGCAGCTGAAAAGTAGGTGGAGCGACCCTTGACCTACCCGTCGCGAGGGATCCAAGGATATCCAGCAACTGACTGCAGACGTGCACGGGTATGGCTAAATGCATTTCCTGCATGTAAGAGGATGACGTGCAAAACTAGTAAGCCGCAGGATACAGCGCGGGTGGCGGCTAGCGTAACATACACCGTTTATGACTCGTGGCTTAGTGGGTAGTAACTCTGCCTGCGGAGCCGAGGTTCGTGGGTTCGATTCCCACCCAGTGAAAATATTTCTGTGATGAATTCAAATATTTGTACTGTGTCTAGGTGTTTCTGTATAATAATTATGTTAAAACTATATAAAATATGTATTATATCAGCTATCTGGCCGCTAGGAACATTTTCGTCAAAGTATATAATTCCCTACATGAGTTACTTTTCTTGTGTTTATATTTACAAACCTGCTCGATTTCCATCGAATATTCATCGAGTATTACGTGAAACAAAAACTTAGTACCCCGTTTTACGAAAAAAAAAATATGACAAAGATAAGAAAGGGCTTAGAAGTTTCGAGTGACTTCACTTAATTCTACGATCTTTACGAAGTCTTGACGTCACAACTCCCCCACTCCGGAAGTCTGGGTGATTTAAGATATCTTAGTCGATTATTCATAAATTGATTAATAAAAAAATACGTGTCCCATATTCTTCCATAACGTAGCTGACGGATTAATCAGAATGGTATATTTTTGACCCGATCATCATCCTACGTGTGAGAATACATGTTAATATTGCTATATCGTCGAATCTCGATGACTAGCACAAAATGATTATACTGCAAATTGCGCCTTACGTATCTACGGTCCTGCCCGGTTACGCCCGTAGCACACAATATATAGCTTATAGCACTCAGGATTCACGTACAAATCCAACGATGAAATAATTTTTGAAATCGGACCAGTAGTTCCTGAGATTAACGCGTTCAAACAAAAACTCTTCTGCTTTAGGTATAATTTTTTTTTAAATAGAGACGAGACGAGCAGGTCATGTGCCCGATGGTAAGCAACATGCCTGTCACATAACAGCACAGTGATACGCAGCTATTGGAACACGAAGAGTCCAAATTGTTACCTAGCACTGCACTGTGCTCGTCACCCAGAGATCTAACATGTTATATCTCCAAGCCCTGTAATTTCTCTGGATACATTGCCTTTCAAACCGGAACACAGTATAGAGAATTACTACATAGACTGTGATATTAGTAGATATAAGTAGGTGTAAGCCTGTAAGCGAATGTTGGTCGAGGCGAGAGTGCGGCGGAGTGCGCCCGCGCACCGCGCAGTGGTGCACAGAATGCGCACGGGCGGCCGGGTAACGACCCGGTCGGTGACCCCGGCCGCGCCCTTTGACTGCTAACTACCGCCTACGCTGTGGCTTCACAAGCTACTTGTGTACTTGTGGCTCAGAAACTAGAAAGCCAATGATGAACATCATCTAAACTCTAAATCATGACATTGGATTAATTTTCTTTATAGTGTATTATAGTATTCTACTAGTCAAGCCCTTTCATTTGATACCCATATTGAGGTAAGTTGTGAAAAAATATTTTGTCCGCCATTTTGTGGAGGCGACCATCTTGAATCGATATTAACCAAACGTAAACGCTAAGAACACCCACGGATATTAACTTTCAAATTAAAAAAACTGCATCGAAATCGGCCCATCCGTTTGACCTCTCGGTGCCACAGACAGACAGACATACACACAGACAGACAGACAGACATCGACGTCAAACTTATAACACCCCTTTTTTGGTCGGGAGTTAAAAAAACAAAATCACAAAAGAAACTTAAGAAGAACTTATGATAGACATTTTAATTGGCGGCCTTATCGCTTAGAGCGATATCTTCCATCTATAACCAAACTACAATCATCTATATAAACCAATGGATGTGCTCTGAGCATCTTGAAATTGGTAATAAACTGCGTCTCTATGTGTATCGTAAGTGGTTTACGTACAACCAATCTACTTGACCCCTAGAATCGCTAGCGGCGCGATATGCCGTGGTTCTACTTATTTTGGTTGTTGACAACGAATAGTGATAAGTAAAAACGTCCGGCGATCACCGCTTCCTACAACCGACTAGAACGGAAAGAGTGAACTCACTCTTCCCAACGATAACATAATTCCGTGCACCTGAAGATTGGGAGGGCACAAAGTCAAAGTTCTTTTTTGATAAATGTACAATTTACACGTCAATTTTGGAAAAACAATATAAGAGCATACAAAGACTTTACATTTTTAAAGTTTAAATTGAACATTCTATTGTACGATAATAAGTATCGTACAAACAAGTGTCTAATGGTTTATATCTATAACAGCCTTAGCAGTTTCAGTTAGTTTGTAGAAGAGTGGTTGCAGAACCAGTCGCTTGCCTTGTACGGACCCGCATCGCATGAATTAACCATAACCTGCCTGTTTTACGTACACGTTCTAATGCAGCAAAAACTAGACTTGGTGCGAGAGGTTCTGAGTCGTTAGAGTAGTAATGACAGTAATGTTTTCCCATACTTGGTAAATAAATAAATGTCCTCTGGTGCACATAAAACGTTTTAAGAAGGTTCCGGAAACTTAGTCCATTCGTTTCCACCTTGTTACTGATAAGTAAGTTAGTCAAACGTGAATTTTATCGCGAAAATTGAGGGTTAGAGTGACGAATATTCGTTACTTAAAACCCAGCTTTCAAAAATTCTGTTGTAGTTGTAGGACTTTTTGCAGAGGCCGCCTGGGGTAGTACTTTGCCAGTTATTCTACCGCTAAGCAGTTGCTTAACATCAAGCCCTCGCCTTGCTCGTTCTGTACTATATGTTATAAAAAGAAAATACTTCTATATTAGGTTAACGCTTGCGCACGAAAGTGCGAATCCCTCGTGTATAACTGCTGGATACGGTCAAAATTTTAGTTGAATAATCTGGCCTTCATATCCCGACGTAGGTCACTAGCTAGATACAGAAAATAATTTTGTCACCAGTTCATTTATGTTGATTCAGAAATTTGAAGCTAAAGAAAAGCAATTTGTAACAAATAAAAACGCATTAAAACGCAAACTCGCTTTGATTAAGACATTTCGAACCGAAAACCACAATGATGTAATCGTTTACATCACCTGAAGACAGTTTAATAACGATTTAATGTGTCCATTCAACAATGAGAGTAAATATATCCGCACTGTAGTTAGGGCCCGTACCACGAACTCTGATAGCGATGAGTTTGCGATCCAATTGAGACATACATTTCGTGCATCGCAACTGCTGACCCTATTACCGGGTGATACGGCACCCAATCACTGTCTACGAAATGTTTAACGTTATTTGAATCGAACTATCATGACAATAAGAGTTCGCGGTAGAGGCCCGCTGAGTCAGGGACGGGAATACCACGGGAGGCGTGCCAAGTGTCAAGTCTGCCGTGCGCACGCGCTGCTCATTTACATGTGGCCACTCGGGCGAACTTCCATTGTGCCATGTTTATATTGACATGAAAAGATAATGTTTTCATCACATTGAATCTATGTCGTGGTTCTTAGCCGGCTAGTTCTGGCTGGGTCGGAAAGTCGTGCAGCCCGAGTTCAAGATGGCCGTGTGTGAACAATTTTTACCCTAACCAACCCTAAATCCGTTGCACCTATATGGATATATATAAGCAATTGATATACAAAATAGCAATCGTACTCGCAGTGCCATGTACAGGGCAGTGTTAACAGCGACCAGGCAGAGGGTACAGGGCCTGGGAGGGCGTATAACTGACCAGATTAATATCATATCTTTAGACAAGTATGAATCGTGCAGGATTCAGCTAACGTCCAAAGACGCAGTTGCAGTAGCTCACACTAGGCGCATAAAATATTATACTTCTGTAAACTTTTATTCATATCAAGTTTCACTGTCAACCAACAAGCAGGATCTGAACGAATCGAGCTCCCTTGGAAGGTAAGCAAATGGCTTGTCGCTTAGACTTCTCTGATTACTTAAATAAATAAATAGGATTAGTGGATATTTTAAAACTATTTAATTCTAAACTAAGCAAAGTTTGTACTATAGAATCCAAGCAGCTGATATTATACTTATATAATTGTAGATAAATATACAAACATTTCATATTCATGACACATGTTTATCCTGGTTGGGGAACGAACACCCCATCAACGTTCAGTGAGCGGACCCATTACCAACTGAGCCACGAGGCCAATCATTTATGCGCAGACCAATCATTTTGTATCGAAGCTCACATATAGATACTTATTAGGGGGTATACGTCATCAAACGACGTACGTGGACAGACATGACTGTACGGTATGCCAGCCAGAGCGAACCTAATAGGGTCCGGCGGTAGTGCACATGCATCTCATGGCACGTTACACGACGCAAGTCAAACATGAATGGACAGCGTCATCTGAAGAACTGCCAGGGAACGTACAATGCTCTCAGACTGCGACACTCAATCGTATCACTACGATCATATTGTTGTTAGGTACTTATGTTAAATGTATATGTAACGTTGGGGCACCAGAAAATCCTCTAATATAAATACTCAGCTGTACTAAGCAGTCATCATCATTATTGGCGGGTTTACATCAACAGGAGATGATTTTATGTAGCCTCTTAATAAGTACTCCTGCGGTAGGGACTTCGATCGGACGAAATAAAGTAAGAGCCGGAATAGGAAAGTCGCGAGTTTATTTCGAAATTACATTATAACATTTTTCGTAGAAAAAGAGTACGTAGATGTCCAGAACTGCAAAATAGGACTGTACTTGATTGAAATTGCCTGTAGGTACTATTTTGGTAGATTTTCATTCGGTATATACGAAATTAATAAGATAATGTTTAGGAGTACAGTGTTAGTTTACCTACTCTCCAGGAGTCCTCTCAAAGGGGTGAAGGTCTGGACAGTCGACCACGTTATATGTGTCAAGCACAGAGGTTTGACTCTACGTTTGTGATAAGAACGTCTAGGCTGTGGAATGAGTTGCCTGAGTGGGTTTTTCCCGATAGTTATAATCTTGGTGTCTTCAAATCGAGAGTGAATCGGTTTCTTCTAGGTAAACACGCTCCATCGTAGACCGAATCGTCGCTTAACATCAGGCGAGATGGCGGTCAAGTGTAAACCTATTAAAGTTAAAAAAAAAAAAAGATTCGATCTTGTACAGAGTAGGTAGGATGCTGTTTGCACCTTTGGAGTGAGTCGGCTGAATACCAGCTGGAGGCTCTGGAACCGATCGATAGACGTGCCAAAAGGCTCATAAGCAACAACATCCTTGTTTGAAAAAGACTTGAAAGTCGGGAACATTGCCGTGAAAATGCTAGCTTATCAGGTTTTATCGCATACATTTAGGAGTATGCAACCAATCTAGTACCACGTCCTCTTTTTTCTATAGGACTGCTCGTAGCTCGAAAAACCAACATCGTTTCATGGTTAACAGTCTCGAACGAAGCGGTTATACTCAATTTTTGTGTTGGGAATCTGTAGACTGTGCGTTGCCTGAGTGGGTTTATCGCGATGCGACGGTTACAATCGACGATGTTTTTAAATAAATAAAAATAAATAAATATTGGTGGACAATTCACACACAACACCATCTGACTCCAAACTAAGCAAAGCTTGTACTATGGCGGCCAGATAGCCGATATAATACTTATATAGTTCTAAATACATACTTACTATAAATAGAAACATCCAGACACAGTGCAAACATTTGAATTCATCACACAAATATTTGCACTGGGTTGGAATCGAAAGTGAATCGGTTTCCTCTAGGGAAGCACGATTCATTGTAGACCGCATCGTCGCTTAAAATTAGACGACGTGGCGGTCAAGTGTAATTCTTATCTTATACCTTTAAACGACCAATTCTTGTAGGTATATATATATAGAATCTGAATCTCGGAAACGGCTCGAACGATTTTCATGAAATTATGTATACAGGGAGTTTCGGGGACGATAAATCGATCTATCTAGGTTTTATTTTTTTAAAACATCATTTTATGCGCGTTTTTAGACAGTGAAAAACTCCTACAATGTCATTAGAATACGATAACTTATTTCGCCACTGTTGTTTAAGTCTAAATGGCTCAGACGGAATATGCTCGCCTTCGGAGTCAACAGGCCCCGGTTCGAATCCTGATGGTTACACTCGGGTCTTTTCTTTTCATCTTTTTTTTCTGAGATTTTTTTTTACTTAGAGCCGTTTATGAACGCATTTAAACCGAGCAAAGCTCGGTCAACCAGGTAAAATACTATAACACGCGTAGTTAAAAAATTGCCTGTGTGATTAATACCACGCGGAAGAAGTGAAAACGAAAAGAAGAAATAACAGCATACAATGCGTTTGCTTCATCATGGCTGAGATATGGTATTACACTTTGGGGAAATAGCGTGGATGCAGATAATCTCTTCGTGGCCCAGAAAAAGTGTATCCGTATCCTGGCCAATACAAAAAATCCCGATATAAAAATAGAAAATTTTCACAAACCATACTTTATAAAATTTAAAATACTATCTCTCACTTCATAATATGTTTTAAAATGCTGTAAATTTGTTAGAAAATACAATGAGTTCTTTGTAAAAATGGCAGATAAACCTCGGAAGACTCCATGGAATATCAGATCTCAATATAGACACAAAATAATAGAACCTAAATCCCGGTTAGAAATGCACAGCGCTGGCCCACACTCAATAGCTGTAAAAATATATAATAAGTTGCCAAATGACCTAAAGGACTTGGAACAAAACTGCGATTTTATTGAATGTCTAAAGAATATATTAGAAAAAAAATGTTACTATAAACTACACGACTTTTTTAACGACAAATTTGACGACTTAGAAATGGAACGTTCCGTTGCCACTGTTGCCATGCCCTTATAGGGCCATATGTAATAATCACAAATAGCTTGAACCACACATGCATGTATTGTACATATGACGCAATAAATATTTGAGTATTTGAGTAAATAACTATTAAAAACCATTGAATAATTTGAATAAATAAAATGATTACATTACTATAAATTAAATACAATTAATACAGCGATACGACAGTGACAGATGCAGCTGAAGCAGTATAGGTACATGGCAAAGAATACATAAAAAAATACAAAATACATGTGTGGTATGTGGTGCGCTGGTGTGCCAAAAGAAGTTGGTGTGCTATAAAGCTGATGTTTTGTTTGAACGCTGTAATCTCAGGAACTACTGGAACGATTTCAAAAATTCTGTCATCGTTGGATACCTACAACTACATACATGAACCCTGAGTGCTATAGGTGTAAAGGTTATCACAGGCACCCACGGCGGTCCTGAAGTAACCAGAACGAATCTTTCACTCACAAAACGTGACGTTTGACTTGAGAGACAGGCCACGAAAAATTATGTGAGAGGTGCGACAAAAGAGGTTTTCACTTCATAAACTCCCAAGACCGGTATGGCGGTGCTCGTAGAAGCACACCCCGGACACTCCACTAAAACTCCATACAACCGCCGCTGTGGAGTTGCCTACTCTTCACACAGCTACGCAGATGTCGTTCGTACACACGCGTGAATGTGTGCGTTAGCGCTAGGGCTACTCAATTGTTTTATTGAATAGTTGTGCCTCTTGAGTTCACCTGGTGACGTAGTCTATAAACTTGCTATAATGTTGAGTTACATAAATAGAATGGAGCCAAATTATACTATTCTAATTAAAAAGGTGTTTGCACAGATTTCTAAATTGTTTCAGAAATCTGTGGGTGTTTGTATTGCCGCGTAAAATAAAACGAAACCGATGATAGATTAGATCAGGTACCTAGATATCTATTTCTGTTAGTAGGTACACATTCGTATTTTATTTTACACTTACCCATGAAGGAAACTTTATTCTGTCACTACAATTATCCCTCCAGGCATTATCAATCCGTGCTTGGGCTCATAAGTTACTGGCTGTGTGAGTTACGAACTTTGAGTTAAAAATGACTTCGTTATTATAGATAAATAAATATTGGTAGGCAATTCACACACACCACCATCTGACCCCAAACTAAGCAAAGCTTGTAATATTATAAAGCAACGTTATTGAAAAGTTTCTAATCTTACGTTATTTTATCATTAGGAAATTAAATAAAGCTTTTAATCTTGTCACGTTTAGTTGACAGACAGCCGTAAACAGCACAACAACCCACCATGATGATATTTCGTTAGGAATTAGATGTTCGATACCAGCCCTTCGTTGAGTGCTCCTAGCGTATCCGAAACGGCCTGAGGGGTGAAGAAGCTTGAAATTGGCGGGGGGTTGGGAGTGTCCGTTCTATCTATATTATCTATTCTATGGTAGAAGTTAAACCTTTTCCTCTCACAAAATCCCAAACAGTCACTACAGTATCGACGAACTTGAGACAGCAAATAACGTGGCGAGACGCGCGGGTGACGTCACTTCCGTTTCCCGCGTGCGCGCGCGCTGGACCGCGTCCAAGCTATTCCTGCGGTTTACGGCTCGCTCCCGCCTGCGACGTCGCTTGATTCATTGCCTTCCGGTGATACAAGCGGACCTGTCAGCCTCACTTAATATCTTGTTTGGAACTATCCACGAGATTTCGCTATATTAAACTGATCTTTAGATTTCGCTTTTGGTTACGAGTAAATATACGCTATAAAGTCCGTTCTTAAACTAGTTTACATTGTTTTTTTTTCTTGTCCTGTAGGTAAGTGTTTTAAATGTTGGTGTGAATAAAACAGAGTAACAGAGAAATATCTATATATGTTTTTAACTATTATAAGTTGACACTCGAACTCAATTTCACCTGATGTTAAGCGAAGATGCGGTCTACGATGGAGCGTGCTTTGTTAGAAGAACCAAATTCACTCTCTATTTGAATACACGAAGATTGTAACCATCGGAAAAACCCATTCAGGCAACGCATTCCACAGCCTAGACGATCTTACCACAAAAGTAGAGTCAAATTACTTATTTCGAGTCTTAAGATCTATCCAACTTTAGCGTTAAATCAACTAACAACGCCTAATATGTATTTTTCCTCCTATATGGGTATTTCCCTCAGTTTTCTTATCGAGGTCTAAAGTAACGGCACCGTTCCGGTTAGGGTGATGTAATGTGAGGCGAGGTCACAGCGCCAGCCTCGTAACTTGATGTCGCTTGAGGCAGGACGCAAGTGACGAACTTACGATCAAACAAGGTTCATCGAAAATGACTTCAAGTCTCGAACATCGCTGCAAAATTGCTATCAAAATCGGTTTTATATCAGGGAGTGTGCGACTGATGTTCATGGTCTAATATCAACTTGACCCTTTTTAACCCCCGACCAAAAAAAGGGGTGTTATAAGTTTGACGTCGATGTCTGTCTGTCTGTCTATCTGTCTGTCTGTCTATCTGTCTGTCTGTCTGTCTGTCTGTCTGTGTGTGTGTCTGTCTGTGGCACCGTAGAGGTCAAACGGATGGGCCGATTTCGATGCGGTTTTTTTTATTTAAAGGTTAATATCCGTGCGGATGTTCTTAGCTATGTTTGGTTAATATCGATTCAAAATGGCTGCCTCCACAAAATGGCGGACAAAATATTTCTTCACAACCTACCTCAATATGGGTATCAAATGAAAGGGCTTGACTAGTAGAATACTATAAATTATAACAAATTTCAAATCCAAGATGGCCGCCACCACAAAATGCCGAATTGTAGTATTTTTTTCACTACTACCTCAATATGGGTATCAAATGAAAGAGCTTGACTAGTTAGAACGTTATACAGATGATGCGAGATCCGAGGTAGTCGGGGGTTAATCAAAATTTTTAATTTTGTTCTTGTTTGTATTGTAGTTCAAAAACTTGTGTTCATGCTTCGTGTCATGGTTGACATTCCACAGACTTGACTTTACTTTTGTAGTAACAACGTCTAGGCGCTTGTCTGGGTGGTTTTTGCCGATGGTTACAATAAATTGGTGTCTTCAAATCGAGAGTGAATCGGTTCCTTTAGGCAAGTATGTTCCATCGAAGACTCCATCGTCGCTTAACATCAGGCGAGTGTTGTAAACTTAAAAAAAATTAAAATGTCTTGTGTTTATCCAAATTATTATTTATTCATGACAAATAACAATCTATTACCTAAGTACACCACTCGCCAAAGTAACAAGCACTTACCTACTAAGACGCAATAACAGTCAAGTTAATCACACAACCCGCTTTTATCTGAACCCGCCGCAAATGTGGCAGCATTGTCTAGCTGAATAGAAATTACTGTAACTTCTTATTCCTTACTATATTCTAAACTAGCGGCCCGTAGCGAAAAATAAAAATTATCTTATCTTGGAACATATAACATTTATAAATGCCTACTTTCGTGAATATCGAAAGTCTTGATGAAGAGTTCACCGGGAACGAACATCAAAACACCGGATTTTTATGTAAGTATTAAGACAAAAAACTATTAAAAAACAATTATTTTAAATACTTGTCTTACTATCCCACACATTTCTGTCATCCGCTTTGCAAAAAATAAGACTACATAACAAATTGACTGGCCTCGTGGCTTAGTGGGTACTAACTCTGCCTGTGAAGCCGAGGGTCGTGGGTTCGATTCCTACCCAGTGCAAATATTTGTGTGATGAATTCAAATGTTTGCGCTGTGTCTGGGTGTTTGTATTTATAATAAGTATGTATTTAAAACTATATAAGTATTATATCAGCTACCTAGCCGCCATAGTACAAGCTTTGCTTAGTTTGGGGTCAGATGGTGTTGTGTGTGAATGGTCCACCAATATTATTATATTATTATTATTTATAAATGTCAAACTACATCTAAATAAACCACAAAACGTTTATAAAAGCTATGTAACGTTATCGATTATGACACGGTATAACCCCGACATTTCTTTATCAACCTCAAAATAGCCAAAATACTCCGAGATATGACAGATTACAGCGAACTGATAACCCAATAAATGCAAAAAAAGTTTCGATGCAAAAATGCAAGGACATTCCCGATGCCTCCTGTGAGGATTGAACTCACGACCCCTGGTTTACGAGACCAGTGCTCTACCACTGAGCTAAAGAGGCGATGTGAGGCCGCGCGAAATACGGGAACGCCGTGTATGGGTCGCCATTTTCATGCTATCCGATACAAGTTAAACTAGAGGGCGCTTGACGCATAATTTGCAGTATCCATGGTAAATTGGTAAAAACAAAACATGTTTTTATAACTCAACACAAGAGCAAATCAGAAGCCTAATAGCAAGTATCATAGTACTTTGAACTTTGTCCTGTACTGTCTATACCTACTCTTCTTTAGATTTAATTTTCCAATAACTTCTCTATAAACTTTGCCCTTCAAACCGCAAGAACAATACACGTCATTTATTTTGACAATTATCACAGTACAGAATCTCAGTATGAATTTGAAAGCTTACCTTTCTATGTTCCGACGTTCTTCTGAAAGAGAAATAGAAAAATGTGATTTATAAAAGCACACGAAATATGATCACTTTGTAAGTACAGATTTAAGTTTTTATTCGGAATAATATAATTAGTTACTTTTTACTTAGAGCTTAGCAGCGTAAAAAAACATAAAATAAGTATTTATGATATCATAATGATATCCGTGGCTAATTTCATGGATGGTTTAGTTTAAAAAAACTGGTGTTTTAATTGTATCTACCTAGTTTTGGTTTTTGGTATGTACTTAATACCTATATGAATATCCAAATATTATTAATTTTCTGGTAAAAGTAGATAATATCTCTACTTTTTACTTTTTTTTTAAATTACAGCTATAATTTCGCTCCAAATTTCAGCCAGCTAGGTTTGGGTTACATTTAAAACGCCTTTTTTCCTAATTTACTTTGTCAAAATGAATATAGCATAATATATTATATAGTGTCACAATGTAACTTTTATAACACATTTGCTCGTAAAAGGTATCTTATTTCACCTATTTCAATATCGTAAGATATCTCATTACGTACTAGTGCGATCATGTAAATAATGTAAAAGGCACGGTTTATCAAAATACTCCGTCTAAAGCGAACGGTACCTACTTTTTTAAATCTTAGCAAAAAGTTTTTATGTCAGAAAAGTGGTTAACATTTTATGAATAAAACTTTGGGAGATAAATATAATGAAGAAATATGCTTTCTTATTCTAATATCACCTCGGCTGTAATATTCATCTTACCGCACTTGTATCATAACGTACTATTTCATAATCGTTTTTGGCGTAATGTGTTTTAAACATAACAACATATTGTAGTACATTAAATTCGACTACTATAGCACGATAATATTATCTATACAGTACATGTATTGTAACTCGGCTGTATCTTTGAAATAAATGCCTACTGCGCGCAGTGTAAGGCAAAATTTAGTTGCAACGAACAATTAAAAATAACAATTGATGAATTTTTACATGATTTTTTGACGTGACAACGTCTTAAATTAGGTTGCGGCTAGGAGTCACTTATGAAAAAGTGTAACGCTCGGTAACGTTACGATGAGTCACCGAACGAGAGAGAGGCCCGCCGAATGCCTTGCGTCTCTCTCCCACTCAACTATGATCGGTCTGCCGCGCGCGCAGCACTAGAGAATTAGGCGCATTGAATCGGCGCATGCTTGTGTCTCTGTCTTTGTCTTTCTCGAACGTTCTTGGCGTTGGAAAACAAGAAAGCGTCATAATACAAGTTCACACGTGTGGTTAAAGTATCGTCAGCTGTGTCTGTAGTGAAAATGTGGAGTGCTTAGATTCGTCATTTACAACAACTACAACAATAAAGGTAAATAATTGTACACTGATATTTCATTATCGTAAACTATGATTGATTGATTAATTTCTTAATTTCATGAAAAATACGTATAATCTTGATTGCGTATCAAACGTTTCTAAGTCAACTACGTTAAAAGGAACAACTATCGACTTGACTTTCGCAAGACACATTACAGCAGAAACACTTCCTTTCATTTCATATTTCTCCTATCATCGTCCTATCCTCAACAAAATCACTCAAATAGGAATTAGTTAAGTTTAAGTTTACATGTACAATGTTTTAGTAAACAAAATATATTTCTATAGTTAAAATTTGTGCAATTCTTATTTTCATTCAATTCCTTGTTCCTATTGTGCAATTTAATTATATTCATATCAATAAATATTCTACCGAGAAAAAGACGTTGTCACGTAAAATCTTCGCCCGTAAAACCGACTTTACAGGCAACCAGATTTTTATTCATTTATTTCAAACATACGGCCGAGTTACAATATGTACTGTATATGAATTGTTACTTGCAAGTAATCATTGTTAATAGTAAAACTTGCAATTGACAATAATTTAATTGTTAATTGCAAAACTTACAATTATCTATAAATTAATTGTTAATTTAATTAAACGCCTACAGCCGCGCGACAGTGTAGGCCAAAATTTAATTGCAAGGATCAATGAAAAATTACAATTAATCAATTGTTAATTGCAAGTAATTATTGTTATTTGTGTGACTTGCAATTAACAATTAATTAATTGGTAATTGAAAGATATTCCCGCAATTAAACACCTATTAAATTTAAACGAATTATGTAGATAGGAATAACAGGGGGTGCGTGGTCCGGGAACCCGCGTAGTGCGTGGGCATCACATCCTTGGCATCACACACCAACTTGCCTCCGTTGCATCTTGTTGTGTGACGGCGAGTCCCGGCCGGCCCTTCTACCGCCTCACTTGCTACTTCTACGGCTTTGGTGTTCTTATTGCTGTCTTTATCATTTCAAGCGAAATAAAAAGAGAGAGCGATTTCAATGCTAAGACAGTTTTAGTTAGGCGGTTACACTCCGCGAGGTATAAGCTGAGCTTTGCATTAGTGTGAGTGATCACCAATCAGGCAGGAGCTTGAAATTTTGTCCGCGAGGTATAGGCTGAGCTTTGTATTAGTGTGAGTGATCACCAATCAGGCAGGAGCGCGGCGAGACAGAATGGCGCCGCGCCTAAGGCCGGTTGTCACACCTACACTATCCATGTACACTCACACAAATGCAAAGCTCAGCTTATGCCTCGCGGAGTGTACCAGTTCCCAACCTGCACGGGAACTGCACGCGCTCCTCTCCCCCTTCCCCCTTGACCAGTGCGTCCAGAGATTGGGGAGAGGGACTGGAAGACTTGGGATGGGTAATGGCTACTCGCCACCTAGGGATATCCCTTCCCGAGGAGGTGACGCGCCGCTGGTTTCCGGCGCGTCTCTATAGGCAAAAGCGTGGTACTAATACTAAAGTACCCCGCGAGACGGGCCCGCAAGGGCGGTGGCAAGTGGGCCAAAATCATTGTTGATCGCGAAAAGTGTCCCGCGTCTCTGTCCTCTGGTCAAGCTAGCGAAACCTGTGGCGGTTTTAGTCGGTCCATGGTGTCGATCTCGACATAGTCCGCTACGTCCCTGTATGGCGGTCATGCGCAAAAGCATAAAAAATTACATAACAAAAAATAGGAATAACACAGTAGGTTCAGAGTGGCATGGTTGACTGATGATTTTGCAAAGTCTGTTTGTAATTATATTAATTGCAATTAATTTCGAATCAATTACTAAGAAGATAAAAATATTAATTAATTAAAGCCAACCCTACCGCGCGGTACGTAAACATGCGATAGGGTTGCCTGTATCTTGGTGTTTCTATGTATTATAAGTATGTATTTACGCCTATATAAGTATTTTATCATATATCTGGTCCTATTACAAGCTTTGCTGAGTTTGGGCTAAGATGGTGTTGTGGGGAATTGTTAATAAAAAAATATTGCCTACTTTTTGTTTCCATTTAGTTTTGTGATTGTAAATATACTTTTTTTTAAATAAACAACCAAAATACTTTGTGAATAGAATAGGAAGTGTTCAATAAAAATGCAGGTTGTATTTTGATTGGTAGATTTAATTTAAAAAACATGTTTATGTTTGAGTAACAAATCGGTCTTATTAATTTGCGACCGAAAAAATATTTGCGCCGCGTCTGAGACGTACCAAATTGTTTATTATTAAAGTAGGTACTTATAAAAAATCTATTCAATTTTTTTTAAATTTATTCTTGGTCACGGATACTAGTCTTTCAGCCGGCCGATTCAATTTTCTTTTCCGAGTGATGCTAGAGAGACTCGTTGAGGTTTGAGTAAAGATTCCATTCGTTGCATTTTCAGTCTGTGTACATTTGTCATTTCCTACCAACGGATCAGTTTGAGTTTCTTTGTCTTCCGTTCGAGAGACTCCTGAGAGATCGGTACTAGCTAAGCTTGGCAGCATCAACAATGGCACGGCATTCTTTTTTAAAAGTTTTCTATTTGGCGATAGTAGTATTTGCTCCAACTCAAAATGTTTTTCACAAACTTGGTAGGAACTAAAGTTAGGTTTGTTTTCCAAATCACCTCGACGGATGAGTTGCAACCATTGAAGGTTGCGGTCTATTTGGACTGAATGTTATATTGTACTAAAACCGTAATGAACAAATCTTAAAATGACCTTTTCCCATAATGACTGATTTTTGAAATGTACTTATTCTAGTATGCCGGAAAAAAAACTGCCAAATTGAAGTACAGTTAGTAACATTTTTTAAAAGCTTAAAATAAAATAATATAATAATTTTACAACAAAAAAGACTATTTCTATTCTTAATTTTAATATAACTATGATGAACCGGATGATGGTTGATGAAAATGTAGTGATAAAAAATTAAATCTGATGCAAATATATAAGGTGTAATTAATTAAATTAGATAAGAAAACTCTTTCCTAAAAGCCACAAAAATATACTTAAGAACGTTATAACCTAGATATTTCAATTAATGCTTCGCTTAGGACGATCTCTTGTAACCAACCGTGCAAATTGACTAAACAATAAATGAAATAGAACCTAAACATAAAAATGTTTATATAACTACCGTCGTGCTTCAGCTTCGCTCGAATATTGTCATATAGGTAAAGACTATTCATTGAAATCAAAACTATCCTAACTTTCAAGTTGGATCAAACAGCACACGGTGTGCGATTTTGATTAAAATCTGTTAAAATACTTAGGAGTCTATCGCCGACAAACAACGCGACACGTAATTTATATGTGTACTTCATATATTAAGAAGATAACACCCAATATGCGGGTATAAAAAATTCAAAATTACTGTCGGATAAACTTTTAGCCATAGATTATTTTTTAACCGACTTCATTTTATAGTATAGAGCAGGCTTTCCCAAAGTGGGCGATAACGCCCCATTGTGCGCGCTGCAGGCCTAAAGGGCGGTAAGAGACCCAGGAAAAATGAGGGGTTGTGTAGAGGCTTGAGTCCGTTGTGTACTACGTACAGGGTTCATCTCTCATGTTAACTCTTGCGAGCTATAGTAAATAAGTTTCGTTTAGAATTAATGTTGAATCCTTACTAATATAGCTCACAATAATTCATTGAATTTGAAATTATAGTGGTTTTAAGCATGTGAAAAATGGGGACGCCTGTGCCTGATGGTAGGCAACATGCCTGCGACATAACAGCTCAGCGTCACGCAGCTGTTGGAATATTAAGTTCAAATCATTACTCGTACCTAGAACTCCAGTGCGTTTGTCACCCAAAGATCTAAGATTAGAAATAATATGGCGAGGAAGAGAAGATACTGCGACGCTAATTGGTAGAAAATGTGTTGAGAACACGAGCATGACATTTTTTGGTGATGGTACTTTGATGAAACAATCATAGTTTTCTTGTCAGTGTATTGACCAGAGTATAACATATACTAGCATGAAGTACTGATGTTGCATCTGATTGTACATGTCCCGTCAGACATAATGATTATCGGACATTAGACATCAAAGACATTTCGAAAATCAGACATTATGGGAAAAGGTCATTTTAAGATTTGTTCATTACGGTTTTAGTACAATATAACATTCGGTCCAAATAGACCGCAACCCCATTGAAGACGTCTGAAAGAAAAAAAATCCTTTTATAAGGATAAAAAATCTGATGTCGCCTTAGTGCAGCGTTACAAAACATCAATCCTTACAAACTTTAACACCTATCTACTCATCAAATATGCAAGAAACAGCTGTCGAGTAATTTGAACAAATTTTTATCTCAACTCTTAAAGTCTCTAAAAATTAGGTACCTAAGTACCTAAGTCAAGATAAAAATTCCTTGGTCATCAATGTCAAGCTGGACAGCTGGCTACGAAAATCTCATCATATTTATCTATCGTACGGAACCCTCTCCAAGCGAGTTCAACTCGCACTTGACTAGTTTTTTTCTAGTATTATTTATACACACAGTACAATAAACAACTATTATTAATAATAAAACACTACGTCTTTACTTTGAATTATACAAACTAAGTTTCGGGAGATGATAGGAAGTAATTTTTTATTAGATTATTACCATTAAAAAGACACTTATTATGTACCTACCTATTGTAAGTAAATATTGTCTTACCTTTCAGACTTTCCAGGTAATTTAAAAAAAGTTATCTCTGGATGCGTTAATGACGAATTCATGCAACCAAAAACAGCACAATATTTCCTATTCGCCATATTAAATATGTACTTTAAGTTATTTTTAGAGAAAAAATGGCGCAGTTATTGTTAAAAAAACAACACGCCGTCCGTTCGTCTCTGCGGCACAGCCTCGACTGTCTGGGTACCGAGCGCGTCCCGAGATCGAGGCTCGTAGGTATAGCTCGCGTTTCGTCCGTTTGTATGAAGTCTGAATACTGGTGCCAATTCCAAGCTGAACAGCTGGCTACGAATGTTTTAAAATCACAACCCTCGCAAACATCTAAATATTCCGTGAATATTTCAAGAGTCTAGCTATTGTTGTTGTTATTAATACCGAGAAATATTCATCGTACGGAACCCTCTACACGCGACTTAAACTCGCACTTGACCGGTTTTTTCTAGTATTACTCATACACACAGTACAATAACAACTATTATTGATAATAAAATACCACTTCTTTACTTTGAATTACACAAACTAACATAACAAAACACACATGGCCGAGGGTTTAACACAAACGTACCGTATCATGATTCATGAATTATAACTAACTACCTATTTCGCGCGTGTTAATCACTTTCCCTTTTATTTTCTTAATTTATTAATCCAGACATCTTTTGTTTCGGGAGATAAAAGTAAATACGTATTACCACTAAAAAGAGACGCATTATGTACCTACTACTAGTAAATAATAATAATGATATAATTCTTTATTACGTGTACATCCACAAATTTAGACTATCAATGTTAGAACTAAAGAAAAACGACAATAAATTATGCACAACCAGAAGAAAATAAAATTATTTTATAGTCTTATCTATCAGAGTTTTCAGGTAATCTAAAAAAAGTTATTTCTAGATATGATATTGACGAATTCATACAACCATAACAGCATAATATATCCTACTCGTCATATTAAATATGTACCTACTTGAACTTTATTTAGTGAATAAAATCGCTCGGTTATTGTTAAAAAAGCAACACACTGTCTCTCCATCACTCACAGTCGCAACCGCTTGCATGCCGAGCGCAAGCCGAGATCGAGTCACTCGGCGTAGCTCGCGTTTCGTCCGTTTGTATGAAGTCGGAATACTGTAGATAATATTACCGAGCCTTGGGCTACCCCCTACCCCGAATCCCCGAACATAATCATTATTAATTATCTTTATGCTATATATGGTTATGCCAGTGCCGGATTAAGCCAGTGCGGGGCCTGTAGCAATTTCTGTCAAGGGGCCCTTTGTTTGCTTAGGTTTAGTTATGCAAGATATTTTCGCTACATATTAGCCTTGGGCTACCCCCTACCCCGAATCCCCGAACATAATCATTATTAATTATCTTTATGCTATATATGGTTATGGCGGTTATGCTAGTAAAAATTATGCGAAAAACGCATAAGTCTTAAAAACGTTATGCCTACTTTAAATTAGTACAAAAATGTATTGTTATGCTAATAAATATAGACCCGATCGGTTCAGCTCTTACGATATTATCTCTTATCTGTCGATGGGGGCGCAACTAGAAATGAATCCTACTAATACAGCGAAACTTGTTTATGTGGGACCTGGATAAGTATGAAACCTCCATAACTGGAACTGACGCTGAGGTCTTAACATATTAAGTAGAGATGCGCCGAGTGACACTTTTGCCGAGTAACGAGTACCGAGTTTACTCGGTTGTTTTTTTTTTCATCCGACTACTCGGCCGAGTAACTTGGTTCAATCTAATAATCCGTTTTCCAGACGTAAAATGACTTGTCAAAGATAGTTCTAAATATGATCAATATAATATGTGGCACCACTGTTGGTTTTTGAAATTTCTTTTCTTCACTTTTTTAATAATAAATTCACTGTTTTATTTTGTTGAAATTTCTCTAACAAAATAAAACAGTGGCGCCACCTACGGGGAAATTGGGAACTGTATTTGACAGGTCTTTTTAGGTCTTGAAAGCGCCCCATTCCCATTTCGCGCGCGTAAAAATGTACAAACTTGGTGCAATACTACTCATTCATCAGCACAATTTCGATTTTAATTTTACTAATCGAGATTGTCAAAGATTTCCAAAGTTTTAGTAATAATACTTTTTGATTAACACTGTCGTTTAAATTATATCTCTATTAAGTATTCAATATTTTTACAATATTAAAAAAAAGAGCCTAAATATTTTTGTTTATTGCATTTTTTAGCTTTTTTTTAATTCCCAATAAAGATTTAAACTAAAGTATAATGTTACGGTAATAAGTTATTTTATTTAATAATCACGCCTCTATAACTGAAATAACTGATGTAATCTGACCTCTATAATATATTAATGGCATAGAAATGAGACTGATAATTAATTGTATTTCTACCTGGAAATCTGAGACACGTGAGTCAAGTTTGCAGGTTCGTTTAAAATGTCTCTCTTTAAGGTAGCAGTTCGCCCGGAGACCGCGACACGAGACCGCGACCGGAGACCGCGACAGGCACTTGACTCTATGGAATTGTATGGGCGCCAGTTCGCGCCGAGACCGCGTCACATGTCTCGCGACACGTGTCTCGATCTCCTGTCGCGGTCTCGGCGCGAACTGGCGCCCATACAATTCCATAGAGTCAAGTGCCTGTCGCGGTCTCCGGTCGCGGTCTCGTGTCGCGGTCTCCGGGCGAACTTGTACCTTAGCCAGGTTTCACTGTATTATATATGTTGTATGTTTCACTGTATAAATGTCACAATTTGATGTTGCTGAATCACGCCCGAACTACGGAACGGATCGGGTTGAAATTAGAACACAGTCACATAATAGTCTGGAATAGCACATAGACCTAGGTTACTTTTTATCACGGAGAAAATATGAGAAACAGGCGGGTAAAATCACGGAACACTGCAAGTGTTATATAAAACCCAATAAAACATTGGTGAGTCTCAGACGGCTAGATACTAGCACAGTATATTATGATTTAATAGACTATGATAATACTACGCCCACTAAAATCGTATTGCATAATACTTAGCTTGTATACCGTAGTATCGTTCGTTTGAATACACTAATCTAGGGAGTCCCTAGATTAGTACATTTAGAGTCAGATTAGAAAAATAAAGATAACATATACATATTATGATGGGCCCAATTTACATGGAGAAGCTATGAACACCGTCGTTGTAGTCGGTACCATTTCATTTATTTGTAAGTAATGCAAAACAATTGCCGAAACCCGGGATCGAACCAGGGACCTTTAGATCTTCAGTCTAACGCTCTCCCAACTGAGCTATTTCGGCTGATGCTACTACGGTTGAAAATATGATATACTTTCAAAATAGCATGTAATTAACTACCAACAAAAACAAAAAATGTTATCAATGGCATGTCTCTCAATACAACCAGTCAAACACTTTGCTACGAAAATTTACTAAATTTCAAAATAAAACAATTTTCAATCAACTTTTCTTTAGTGACGCCATGCAGTGGAATAACTAATTTATTTTCCTTCAACATTTTTATAGATAATTTTCAGGTATTTGAGAGGCAGAGCCTTTATTTTTAACGTAACTAAAATACAAGGAGAACAACATTAAGCTTCGTACCTAACTAACTATTTACTCTAAGCACATCTGTTTTATCCATAGACCAACGGAGGTCTATAGATTGATAATGCCCACTACTAATGTTTAAGTACATTGGTAGTACATGCTTAAAACTGTTTTTGTTCAACTTTAATTTTTCATACATTACACAATAACAATACTATTGACGCCATCTGTGCGCCAAATATAGAACTAAAAATAGCTCCATAGATGGCGCTGTTCAAAACTAGATTAAGATAGGTCAGTTCTGTTTGAAAACATTTCATTTTGGGCAATTATTATTTGCAATTTTATTTATAATTATAAATAACCATAATAAGTACAACCTCTCGTAATCATTTGTTTATTTGATATTTATTTCACAATAGCACATGTAATGTACACATATTTAATTGGATAACGGGACACTCACGTATATACGGTCGGTCAATCCGACTCGAGTTTCGGCCGCGTCCGGCGGTCTTTTTCAAGGCGAGTGCACACGCGCGGCGGCTGCTCGTTTGGCATAATGTACACATGCATGTAAATGTTGTGTGATGGAAACTATTTAACATAAAGTTTTTTTTTAAAAGCCTTGATTTATATTTCCTGTAATGAGTAAAACCATACTCTGATATTGAGTTTTCAAGAGATTTTTTTTTTAGTATGAACATTGACCAAATAATAGAATAATAATAATTATTATGTTGCATGTTACCTTTTGCATGTGACTGGAAATTTCTATATGAAATAACACAAAATACCTCCATGAAATCAACACCATATTAAGTTACAGTATAACAGTATATGAATGGAAAATGTTTCTTTTTCAAATTCACTAGTCAGTGTTCTAATATCCCATACATTTGACAGTCATGCTTTGCATGATGATGAAGTAGATGCATATTCTAACATAGCCTTACTAGGTCTGTAGGTTTCACATAAATATGTAAATAGGAGTAATTTTAGGCTTTTCATAAATAATTAACTTCAGGCAATTCAAATATTTCATTTTTATTTTTTAGTAGTAGGAAAGCTGACCCTATGTGGAATATCTAGCTATGAAGCGAGAGATAGGTGTTTAGAGTTGAATATGAATCAGTAGTAGTTTGTATTATTATAATGTGAGAGCTAGGCTACCTGGCTCTTCCACCTGCACAGCCTTGTCCTCGGCCAGCTGTCCCGTGTCGTCTAGCACGACCCCACAGCGCTTGAATAGTTGACTGCGGAGACGCATCATCCTGTCCGTTTCCTGGTAAGCTTTAATCTCATCCTGGAAACAGGTTTATCAATATGTTTTATTTACATACAAAAATGTTATAACAAAACAAATATTCCACATAGTGAAATAGTTTTAGGGGTAAATAAAGGTACCTATTTATTTTTAGCACAAAATTTCAAATAATCATAATTATATCAATAAACACACTTTATCAGATGAATAGTTTTAAAAACTCACTTTTAATTCTTTTAACTTGGTATGAGATCTGCTGGAAAGACACTGTCTCATGTGCGATTCAGGCCAGTTGTCTGCTCCGTGAGCCAACACCGAGGGGGCAGAGCCTCTGGCTCTCACGGCCTTCGCACTCGGCCGGAGCTCCTGCGACCGACGCACAGACCGTGGGGGAGACAACGCCGGGTCCAGCGATTTTATAGTCCTACGCGGTTTCACTACAAACGGTCGCCTCGGGGGCTTCGGCAATGAGTCCACTTTATAATCATTTAACACGATTGGAAGGTCCTTAAACACTGCAGAACTAACATTAGAACCTGATGGTTTCCCGCCAAGGCTCGCAGAAAACGGTGTTTGATGACGCGTAACGTATGATGTAGATTTTAAGCTACTTTTGGATTGATTGTAAACTCGGGACATGACTCTATCATACCGTTTAATAACTTGGTTCTTAGTTTGCTCCATTATTTATTTTATAGTTCAATCTAACACGGTAAAATACAACTTCGAAAGTTCGAATTCGAAACCAAACCAAATCTAACATCTGGAACGAAGCATTGCAAAACAAACAAAATTAGTGTTGCTATCATGTTTTTTTCAAAAACAATTAAGTTTTAGGAATAATACGTCGAAAAAATAGATTTATTTAATGTTGCGCTGATTTTTCATGGACACTACAAAATAATTCAAAGAAATTATTTGTAACAATATCTTGGCCTGAAAATATTAGTATGCCGAGGAATTTTGACAAAAGAAAATTATCGATATTGATCAAACGGTAAAAAAAAATTGCCAGTCATAGGGACTGCCGGTAGAAGTGAAAACTTATTGGGCAGAATTTGATGGTTCACTTATAAAGTGGAAATTTCTTTATGGTGCAGCACATACGGATTTTCCGTGGGCTGCGAATTAAACTCAAACGTTACGTTCGTATATTATGATAGAAGTCCCTGGGTAAACTCGAATGATCTATCCACCACGCCACGACCACCGTTTTCACCCACGTAGTTTCCAAAGCGAGCTAAAAATTCAGAGCTTTTTTAATTCTCACTTCTATCGGCAGTTCCTAGCACTACCAATTTTTTTTTCAATATAGACAAATAATTTAACCAAATAAATGAAGTACAACTTTAAAAGTTTAGCCAGTAACCAAATGAATAACAATAGAAGTCGATTACCTAAGACCTACTATATCATCTATACTTCTATACTAATATTATAAAGCTGAAGAGTTTGTTTGTTTGTTTGTTTGAACGCTAGGATCTCGGGAAATGCTGATCCGAATTGAAAGATTATTTTTCTATTGGATAGTCCATTTATAGGGGAAGGCTATAGGCTATAGAAAATAACGCTACTATTAACAGAAGCGGAGCATGAATGAAAAATGTAACAAAATCGGGGAAAAATATTCCTTTTTGAGAGTTTTCGTACGTTTCGTGCTTTGACATGACACATGACAGCATGTGTCTAAGATTGCGTCATTGAATATCACAGATTACATACCTCTTTTGAATATAAAACCTTTGCTAATCTTTGAGTTGGTACGATCAATTTCTGACTGGTGGCGTAGCAGGTAGCTGAAGAGGTGTTTTGTTTCAAAGCGATTTTCTCAGGAATGACTGAACTGAAAAACTAAAATTTTTCACCGTTGTATATGTGTGGGATCTCGATGAGTGCTATATATGTTCCACGGGCGAAGCCGGGGCGGACATCTAGTTTATTTATAATTACAGTTTAAACTAAAAGTGCTTAATTTTTTTATAACTCTTATACTATGGCAACCTATATAATGTTATCTTCCGATTGTGTCATTGTCAACGTGTGTGAACGTTGACGTTGAAGAATTTTTTTTGGCACCATCGCTAGTGCAATATTTTCATGCATGTTGCAATGCTTGAAAGTAATATCATAACTGAATCCGTTGTTCCCGATACTATCGCATTGAAAAGATAATCTTTTTTGTAATATAGCTTGTTGGTAGCACACCTGCACACCTCTGCCCCACCACACGCACTACTTTTGTACCTTGGTAACCCAGTATTCCCTAGAAGCAGCAGCCTCAGTTGGCCTGACACAGATGTGCAGACTATTGAGTTAGCCTAATATGGCTCCCAGTCTGTAAGATTGTTATAAAGATTAGGTAGGTTAGCAATAGTTCCTGTAGTACCTATGACAGTATTTTATTATACCTATTAAATCATAGCAACATTACGATTTCACAAGGGGAAATAATACTGCACACAGCTAACAAGGCTGTTAGCATGGAGTGGAATGAAATAAAATGGATTCCTTTTCATGCAATAGTTTTATTTTTTACAATATTCATAATTAGATCCAAACTAATTTTACTTATAAACATTACAAGCAAAATGTCTAAATAAATTATACTTTTACAAAATTAAACCTTTTTTCATTAACTACATTATAACTCTTATTTCTATTCTATGTTTAGAAAGTTATTTCCCGCCAACAAGTTCAGCATGTTTAATGTCATACAGGTTCTTTGCCTGAAAGTGGTATTCTTCGCACATCACATTGATCTGTTTCATAACACTGAAGATGAGATCTTCAGACACTCCGGTTTGTTTCTTAATTTTTTTTGTGTAATCGGTGTTCACATCCTTGATGGAATCTCTGCATTTAATGAACAAAGCCTTAGCGTTTCTTGCTAGAGCTTCTCTGTGCTCTTTTGTAACTTTAGGTACAGGGACATATAGAGTAGTTCCATCTTGTTGGGGGGTTCAAATTCAGCCCTGATGCATTAATCGCTTTCAACACGTCGGGTATGGCTTGTGGAAAAGATGAGAAATTGATTACTAGTGTTTTCGGATTCTTTCTAACAACCTGTGCTAGCTCTTGTAATTCATAATCTTTCCCTTCGAATTTGACCGCCAGCGACTCTATTGAACCGGTGGTTGACCGTAATGACAAGTTCTTGGCAAATTCGTCTTTCATGTTCTCAATAGCTGCTTTACATCGGTCTCTTAATTTGTCAACTGGAACTAATTCCGACATTTCTACCATGTTAATTGATACTTTGGCCCCCTTGCCTTTCTTTTCTTTACCTTTATCTTTACTCTTCGCATAGTCGATCGGAGTACTGTGGAAGTTACAAGCTACGATGGAGTTTTCAGTCTTGCGAGGAAGACGCGAGAATGATAAAACAGTTCTTGAATGTATTATCATTGGAACCAGACGGTTTAATAATCGAGAACCCATTTTTATTGGAAAACTTATTCATCAAATCAAAAGAAATACCAAACACTCGGCGAAACGACAAAACTTAACCTAAATTTGTCCTAAATGCCTAAAAAACTCAAAACTCAAAATCATAATCACAGTCAGTCAATCAGCTGTTTTGATATTTTTGCTAGACAATAGACATTGACATAAAAATGACAATTTTTTTTTGCATTAATTTGGATATCTGATTTTGTTTTCATTATATTTGGCAGGCAGTACTGTATTATTTTCACGAGACCCTCGGTTTAAATAATACGTTAATTATAATTTTATTCTATCATTATTTGTAAAGTACCTTCCTGTTACTATCATTACCTATTCACCTTGGGTGTAATCAATGCCTTGGACAGAGTTATCTGTCGACGCTGTCTGGGTGAACGGTGAATGGCTTCCATCTTCAATGCTTCCATATCACAAAGCGACAAAATTAAAAAAACAAACAATTTAATGACTTCTTAATATTATACTGTCACTGTCTTTAGTGTCACTACCATCACAATAACAAACATTTTCTAGCTTTAGTTTTCAGCGAAAATGACCGTATTTCAATCTTTATTAATTTCCGGAAAACGACTGTCTATTAAAAAAGCTCTAGGGTTGTCATCCTCAACGTGTAATTGTTTGTTTGCTCGGAGACGGTCAGGTATCAAGACAATTAGTGAACAAAGTTTTTGAAGGTGGTTTCGAGGTTATGTGCAATTTATAGTTTACATCTATGCTATGTTTTAGATGTTGCAAAAAAGTTTGTAACCTTCGACGAGATTGTAGCTGAGAGAAGAGCTCAAGCTCGGCGAAGCCTCGTAGTGCAGGTGAATTCGGAGGCTTCGTTTTCTGAACTGTATGGGTACTGTTCTAAATACACTACTATCAATGGGATTCACCACTACAAGAACCCCGGTGGAGAGGTGAGACGACTAATTGATACAATACTTGCGTAAAATATAAGTAAAGTAAAGTAAAGTATAATTTTGCTAGCTTGCTTAGCTTTTTTCTATTTTTTACATTCATCATGAAATTGTATTGCTGTACCCCAATCAGGGTCTTTATGGAAAACTATTGTGTGTATAAATAAGACCAAGAAGCATAATACTAGCAATAAAATGATTGAGTAATGTGTATTTTGTTAAATAATTAATTTTGCAATTCCAGCATTTCATGCTCATTGAATTCAGCACCGAGAAATGTCTCAAAGAGGTAATCCGAGCATGTGGCACTCATCAGAAAGACTTAGATGTCATGGCTCTGCAGTCCCCGTTTCTTTGGTTCCGGGCATCTTCTGGTAAAAAAGAGAAATTCAAACCACCATCTGGGCAATCACTGTTAGTGAAAAATGCTAACACGGAAGTAAATGAAGATAAATTGACAGAGAATCTAGCTCAGTGCAAGACAGTGTCCGATCAAATACAGATGTTGTATGATCAGACTGTGTTAAATGACTTGGGAGTTAGATTGCGGTACATTGTGGCTAGACAGGTAAGTATTATTTGTTGAAATTATTTAATAATATTGTTTGCTCAATTTCTATTACATTAGCACAATACTTTAAGTATATATTTCAAGATATTTGTGAATGATTTTTTCGGAAATGCTTTTATTTTTAAGATTGACACTTGTTTACCATAAAAAAAAAGATTTGATTTAACCTCATAAAACCTTTTCACTATAACCGCGTTTTATCTAAAGTATGTACATGTTATTTATTTATTGAATAATAGGCGAGCAGCTTTAGCTGATATGCCTATATCTCAATGTTGAAATAACAAATTATAGGTAATTGTCTGTTAAAATGATTTTGTCTTTTACTATCCATTTGTCAAGTTTGTTTTAGCGTGCATACATTCTTCTCAATATCTGTTTTACTGCTTCTATTATTTGTTATATAGAAAACACTATAGATGACTTACTTATTCCAATAACTATAAATATTGTGGTTTTTTCCAGCTAGAATGCGTATTTGACAGTTTGTACTCAAACGTAGCCGTGTATCCATTTGGTTCATCAGTTAATGGATTCGGGAAATTGGGCTGTGATCTGGATCTGGTGCTAACTAATGTTCTCACCGATGAAATGGTAAGTAGCTTTTAATAATATTCTAATACTTATAATTTATTTTGTAATGATATAGTACGAGAGAGATCTATGGCGAAAGAGAGAGAGAGGAAGTGTGGGTATCTCGAGTACAGGTTGTGGGATTGTTCCTCTCATTGCCAACCACTTTACCAGAGATGCTCAATGAGGGGTCATATGGGGTGGGGTCTCCTTCTGTGAGACAGGAGCGAGAGGTGCCCTCTCTTTCATTCAAGGAGGAGGTAGCGGACACAGGTGCGTCACTATCACTCACTGTCAGTATTGACTAAGAGGGACTAGGACAACGGATGCCTAGGGGTGAGACACCACTGGTATCTGTCTCGTTGCTGGTGCCAAATGTGTGGCCACTTAAACTATCATTTTAGTTCTGTACATTTTGTAGTACAGGTAATCGGAACCTTTACAATTTTCAGTAAAAGTGCAAAATCTAAACTTTACTTTATTATTTCCCGGTACAAATTCCATCTAGACTACACCAGCTTTCACATGATAAAAATCGCAGTCGCAATAAATTTATTTAGGAGCAGCACCAGATACAGAGAGCTACTTACTGTTTTCAGAGTGATTTCCGCAAGGGCTTTTCCCTTTTTTCTATCGGAATGCTCGTAGCTCGAAAATGCGACATCGTTTCATGGTTGATGTAAGACACAAACGAAGAGATTTGACTCTACTTTTGTGATAAGAACATCTAGGCTGTGGAATACGTTGCCTGAGTAGTTTTTCCCTGTTGGTTTCAATCTTTGTGTCTTTAAATCAAGAGTGAATTGGTTTCTTCTTGGTTCTTCTTGGTAAACACGCTCCATCGTTGACCGCATCGTCGCTTAACATCAGGCGAGATGGCGGTCCTGGGTAAAAAAAAAAAAAAGGGCATTGAGCGAGGATCTAGCAGATTGCAATATAACAGATAAACAATACAAACAAAGCAAAACAGATAGCAATATATCAAAATAACAGATATCTCTATTTCCAGAGTGATCCCCGCAAGCGCCTCGTGTACCAGGAGAAGAAGTGCGACGGCGGGCAGCGGCCGTGGCAGCGGCACATGGAGCTGGTGGCGGAGACGCTGGAGCTGCGCGTGGCGGGCGCGGCGCGCGTGGCGCGCGTGCTGCACGCGCGCGTGCCCATCGTGAAGTACCGCCACGCGCTCGCCGGCCTGGACTGCGACCTGTGCTACAACAACATGTGAGTACTGCGCTAGTGGCGACCTCTGCTACAACAACATGTGAGTACTGCGCTAGTGGCGACCTCTGCTACAACAACGTGTGAGTACTGCGCTAGTGGCAAACTCTGCTACAACAACGTGTGAGTACTGCGCTAGTGGCAACCTCTGCTACAACAACGTGTGAGTACTGCGCTAGTGGCAACCTCTGCTACAACAACGTGTGAGTACTGCGCTAGTGGCAAACTCTGCTACAACAACGTGTGAGTACTGCGCTAGTGGCAACCTCTGCTACAACAACGTGTGAGTACTGCGCTAGTGGCAACCTCTGCTACAACAACGTGTGAGTACTGCGCTAGTGGCAACCTCTGCTACAACAACGTGTGAGTACTGCGCTAGTGGCGACCTCTGCTACAACAACGTGTGAGTACTGCGCTAGTGGCAAACTCTTGATTTTTCTTCATGTAACAAAAAAAAAATGCCTGTACAGTTGTTTTTAATAATGTAACTGAAGGACTTACTAAAGTTTTTTGTCATTGTGTCAATTTACGAATAGGTAGGATGAGCAATGAGTATATTCGGGGAAGTATGAAAGTAGTGATATAAAGGTTGAAAATCACTAAGTTAGGTACCGTGATTTAGGTATATTATGCGTAGGAATGTATACCACAATAACCAAAAGAGTTTTGAATATCAATGTAGTAGAGGTTGTTTTTTAGACATAGAAGGTGAGCCTTGCAGACCCTGAGTGAGCGCTATGTCTTGTCTGATTTAACAGACGTTTTTGATGGTACTGGCAAGTAGGTACTGTACGTATGTCTTGGAATCGAGCACCAGGGGCGCTCCGAGAACTTATCAGAAGCAAATCGAAAAATACTAGTTCTGCCTTGTCTCACCGTACTTGCGCCCAGAGTCTACGCGCTGTGGAACCAGTGGTACCGCCCTGTTTACGGCACTGTTCATGCTTATTTTACGAAGTGGCCAATTTATCGGATGAGCAGCTACCGTGAAATAGTGGTCCCCACAAGAGCGGATCTAGGGGGAGGGTCATGGGGGTCATGACCCCTCTGAGCTGGGTCCAGCACCTAGGAGGACCACTAAGCGTGGACGTACACGGGACACCGACCACAACCACGAAACGCCGTCACCGGCCTATTTCCTACAGTTTTCATACATTTTATATGAACTTGCCAGCAGGCACCGACCGCAATTGTCGACCACCGGCCACAAGTATCTGTCGCGCGCTTCAGCTACATACGTAGCCGCTTCTGGTTTCTTGTGGCTGTCGCGTGTGTATTGACCCCTCTGGTCCCACAACTAGATCCGCCCGGCAGGTCTGGCGTGCAGGTGTCGTGAAGATGTCGTCACTGGCTCACCGACTTCTCTCTGACACGGGTCGTGCTGTTCCGAGCGAGTGGCTAGTGTGTAGTGTGGTGCAGCAGTGTAGAGTGCGGTGCCCGCAGGTCCGGCGTGCAGATGTCGTCGCTCCTGTGGTCGCTGGGCTCGCTGGCCGCGCGCGCGCGCCCGCTGGCGGTGGCGGTGCGGCGCTGGGCCGCGGCCGCCGGGCTGACGAGCGCGCACCCGGGCCGCTGGCTCACCAACTTCCCGCTCACGCTGCTGGTGCTGTTCTTCCTGCAGCAGCGCCCGGCCGCGCTGCCGCCGGTCGCCACGCTCGTCGAGGCCGCAGGTTAGATGATTGTGTTTTTATGTAAACACTATTTGTACAGAAAAGATTACATATAAACCACAAATAGGCACTCAAAAAAAAGACTCACTCATCTATTTGAAGTCGGTGCCTGAGTATGTATGTAAATTAATAAATGAATAGTGTATATTAATTTATTAATTTACAAGTTTGTTTCGTGTCCAGGTAAAGACGACATCCGGGCGACGGACGAGCACGTGAAGTGCACGTTCCTCCGCGACATGAACAAGCTCCCGCCCGGCTGCTACGGCCAGAACGACGCCGACCTCCAAACTCTCCTGCTTCAGTTCTTCGAATTCTACTCCCAGTTCGACTTCCAAAACAAGGCCGTGTCGGTGTACGAGGGCACCGCCATCCGGAAACCCAACAACCTCCCTCTCTACATCCAGAACCCTCTAGAACACGCTCTAAACGTAAGCAGAAACGTCAGCTACGAAGAGTGCGAGAGGTTCAAGCTGGAAGTCAGGAACGCGGCGTGGCAGCTCGAGAGCAGTGGGGACCAGAGAGGGGAAGACTGGGGGATCATTGGACTCATCGAAAAGAAAACTACCAGAGGTCTGAAGAAACTACTGCGAGTCGGCAACTCTCATAGACTGCTGTCCGTTAAAGACTTATTCCAAGAAGAAGAGGATATTGAGAAAGAACAGAATGAAAAACCAGATAAAAGTTCGAATGAAAAAGTGAGTGATGACAGTGAGAAGGAGAAGAAGGGACCAATGAAGTTTAAGAGTAGTCAAATAGCGAACGAAGTGTACAGGATACGGAGGGATAAAATGGTGTGATAGCGTGTGTTGTGTGAGTGTATGTTGTGGAGTATTAGTACAATTTGTATGCTTATTATTTATTTTGTTACCGTGCCCAAAGTAGAGATGTGCTGTGCTGTTACAGATTACCGTTATGTATAAATAGTACTTATTTCATTGACAACATATTTTTTTTTAATAAATTTTGGTGGACCTTTCACCTACAACACCATCTGACCCCAAACTAAGCAAAGCTTGTAATATGGTGGACATAATGCCTTAATAATCCTTGTGTAATAAACTACTGTTTCCTATTTCTCGATATTTCGGTCGCGTTACAGCAGGCAAAGCGCGACAAATAAGTTCAAATCGTGAAAGTTAAAAAGCTCTAGTTCCTTTCTATTAGTATTTTATTTTGTTATTACCTTGTTTTAAACATAAATTGTTTTGATAAAACCTTAATAGTGATATACCTCTATACAAATTGTTTTTTGTGATTTTGAGATAGTGTATAATTAATTAATTAGGTGACTGATTAATTGTCGTCGTTGTAAAAAGAATGCGTAATGTTTAGGTATTTGTAAATATAACAGTTGTATACTTTACAAGTGTTTTATTTTATTAACCTTAACTATTTTCAGAACATTACAGACAACTCCATAATAATGGTATTAAATATATCATACTCTCGGTAACTCTATATATAAATATACAAAAATATAACTTATAAAATGTAGATTTTAATTTTTCTTAATTTGAATAATAAAATATTTACACAATAACACCTTTACATTCCTTTTTTCAAGTTTTCTTTTCTAGTATCCATTTTATGAAATACATAAAAAGCGAAAATTTAAAGGTATTTCTAATAGTCGCTCTATCATACATCCAAAGAAATATGAGCGTTGGTCATCATAATTGAGTGTGGAGTGCAACCAACATCCATCAACTTCACATTATTCTAATATTATAAATGTCAATGTTTGGATGTTCGTTGCACAATCACGTAGGAACATCTGAACGGTTTGTGTTGAAATTTGGTCTGAAATAGTACATAGGCTTTTAATCACGGGAAAATAACGGGAGCAGTCCGAGCAAAACCACGGTTCACTGTTAGTATAATATTAATAGGATATTATTGTCGTCATAAGTGTGTATTGTTCTAGCTTTCTTGTAACTTTCGAACTAAGATTTCAATTTTAGGGTTCACAGTTTCGTCCGCAACGAAATCCCCGGCCGCCATCTTCTCGAATAGCTTCAAATTGTCGTTACATAGCTTCTGGAACGTGGCCCCGTAGAGCGGGTTCCGCACGATACGCAGCGCGTGTTCCAGCGGGCGCTGTGGTTGGTGGAGCCGACGGCCGGATGGACCGGTTTTGATGATTTCTATGAATAGGTCCGCGCAAGCGTCCGTCCACACGGACTCTTCTAGAAGGATGTTGTACCGCTCGCTCTGGTCGAACACTCGGCACTGGAATAGAATAGAATAATCGTTATTGATACAAACAATAACAATTTGTAACAGTTTATAATTTTTATAGTTTCAATACCTCTTCTAATCTATTATACACCGTACAAAAATCACGCGACAAGGAGAAATTATCGAGGGTTGCAACCTCCCTCTACAACTGCACTCAGTTGAACAGCATAAAAGTGACTGCATAGTGCGAATCTTATTACTTTATACTCTTCTATCATCTTACATTATCTCACATCTATTATCTCTTGGTGGTTCATTTGACCCATATATTTCGTTCACGGACCTGCAGTCTATTATCTTAAGACACTCAATAGCGCCTATACCTATATCGCTCAATAGAGCGGTAATCCCCAACATTACACTCCGCGAGGCATAAGCTGAGCTTTGCATTTGTGTGAGTACACTCACACAAATGTGTATGGATATGGATGGATAGTGTAGGTGTGACAACCGGCCTTAGGCGCGGCGCCATTCTGTCTCGCCGCGCTCCTGCCTGATTGGTGATCACTCACACTAATGCAAAGCTCAGCTTATACCTCGCGGAGTGTACACACTTGTGCCATAATCTACTATTGTTTGTTTGATACTGATCATCATCATCATCATCAGCCACAAGACGCCCACTGCTGAACATAGGCCTCCCCCCTAGATTTCCATAACGAACGGTCCTGCGCAACCTGCAACCAGCGGTTTCCAGCGACCTTTGTGAGGTCATCTGTCCATCTAGTGGGAGGCCGTCCAACACTGCGTCTCCCGGTTCGTGGTCGCCACTCAAGAACCTTTCTTCCCCATCGGTTGTCAGTTCTGCGAGCGATGTGGCCTGCCCATTGCCACTTCAGCTTGCTTACTCTTTGAGCTATGTCGGCCACTTTCGTTCTTTTGCGAATATCCTCATTACGGATTCTGTCGCGCAAAGAGACTCGAGCATAGCTCTCCATAGCTCGCTGTGTGACTTTGAGCTTCGTTATGAGACCAACAGTGAAGGACCACGTCTCAGTTCCATAAGTCATCACTGGCAACACGCACTGGTTAAAGACTTTCGTCTTTAGGCATTGGGGTATTTTGGACTCAAAGATGTGCCGAAGTTTCCCGAACGCTGCCCATCCGAGTTGGATTCTTCGCTGGACCTCTTTGTCGAAGTTGGATCTACCTAATTGGATCTTTTGACCCAGGTAGACGTATTCGTCAACAACTTCGAGTGTGGTATTCCCAACAATAACCGGTACAGGTGAGACATGAACATTTGACATGACCTTCGTCTTGTCCATATTCATCCTCAAACCTACCTGTTGGGATACTCTACTGAGGTCCCTGAGCATAGCACCGAGGTCCTCCATCGACTCCGCCACAATGACTATGTCGTCGGCAAACCGAAGGTGAGTGATGCATTCGCCGTTGATATTGATGCCATATCCGTTCCAGTCCAGTAGCTTGAAAACATCTTCCAGCGCGGCAGTGAACAGTTTCGGAGATATAACATCTCCCTTTCTCACGCCTTTCTGTAGCTGGATATGTTTTGTGCACTGGTCCTGTAATCGGACAGACATTGTGGCTTTGCTGTAAATACACTTCAACACTTCGATATAGCGATAGTCGATGCGGCATCGCTGGAGAGACTGAAGCACTGCCCAGGTCTCGATGGAATCGAAGGCTTTCTCATAGTCCACATACGCTATACATAGTGGCCGATTATACTCCTCGGTTTTCTGTATAATCTGCCGAAGCGCATGAATGTGGTCTATGGTACTATAGCCTTTTCGGAAACCGGCTTGTTCGGGTGGCTGGAAGTCGTCAAACCTGCGTGCGAGACGATTCGTGATTACCCTCGAAAACAACTTATAAACGTGGCTCAGAAGTGAGATGGGTCTGTAGTTCTTCAACAAGGTGTTGTCACCTTTTTGAAGAAGAGCACCACCACACTTCTGCTCCACGCTTCTGGCGTACTACCGTCAAGTATGACGGAATCGAACAGCTTCTGGAGGACTTTAAGTACCGGTTTTCCACCCGCTCTCAGAAGCTCAGTCGTAATTCCGTCGTCGCCAGGTGCTTTGTTGTTTTTAAGTTGTTTGAGGGCCATCCTAATCTCATACAGGCTGACTTCTGGGATATCTTCGGTAAAGTGTCGGGTCAGCTTGGCTCTGGGGTCTTTGCCATGCTAACGACAGGTTGTGCTTGCGTAGAGGTGTATAACTGTTCATAGAACCTCTCAATCTCCTCCAAAATCTCAGGCTTCGACGAGACAACGTTACCACTATCGGTCTTCAGTTTGGCCAGCTGACTTTGCCCAAGAGACAGATTTCTTGCGAACACTTTTGAGCCTTTGTTCTGCTTGATCGCCTCTTCAATACTCGAAGTATTGAAGCAGCGTATGTCGCGTCGCACACAAGTAGAGATCTGTCTATTGAGCCGTCTGTATACCGTCATGTCGACCGAAGACTGTAACCGCATATCTCGTCTGACCGCCATAAGATCTAGAGTTTGATCGGAGAGCTTTTGGGTTCTGTTTTGGCGTCGGCTCTTATAAAATTTTCTGCCAACAGCATGAACAGTTTCCACTAGCCTGTCGTTTATTTCGTCCGCCGTTACGCACTCATCTAAGGATTCGAAGCGATTTTGAAGTTCGAGTTGAAAGTTATCGGGATCTTCGATCTGAGCATAATTTGGTCGGAGCGTGGACTTCATTAGACGTGATCTTTCGAGCTTAATGTTTAGATTCAGCGTGCCTCTTACAATACGGTGATCGCTGCCGGTCTTAACCCTGCTGATCACAGAGACGTCGCTGAATATTTGCCGTTTAGTCGTCATAATGAAGTCGATCTCATTTTTGTGGAACCGTCAGGGCTAATCCAGGTCCACTTTCTTTGTGGTTGTTTCTTGAAAAGGAGTTCATCATAAAGAGGCTCTCCTTTCCAAGAAATCCGCTAGACGTTGCCCTCTTGGGTTCCGCTGCCCATATCCGAAATTCCCCACTCTCAACTCATCACCGCTACGTTTGCCCAGTTTCGCGTTGAAGTCTCCCATCACAACTGTGAAATGTGTTGGCGAGACATGTATGGCTTTGGAGATGTCCTCATACATGGCCTCAACCTCTTTGTCGGGATGTGTCGAGGTCGGTGCGTATACTTGTATGACCTTCAATGAATACCGGTCGCTAATTTTAAGTACAAGGTATACCACCCTGTTCGACACACTCTCGATCATTATCACGTTGTTGACGAGAGACTTGCGGACGATAAACCCGACACCCCTTGGGATTGTTGATCTCCTCCCGGTAGTAGAACAAGTTGCCGGATTCGAGGGTTATCCTGTCCTCGCCCTGTCTACGGACTTCGGATAACCCCATGATATCCCATCGCAACTTGTCCACTTCTTCTTCCAGCTCCACAATCTTTTCGTCAGCCCTCAGCGTCCGTGCGTTATATGTTGCCAGGTCGAGTCGTTGGGTTTGGTGGCGGGGCGTCTGCCGGAGATTCTTCGCACCCATGCTCCGCCGGAACCAAGGCTGCCACCAGCGCCTGGAATAGCGGAGCCGCCGGGGACCAGGGGCCGTTTTCTGGTTGTGACTTTCCAGGGGGGTGTTTGCCATAGTCACCATGCTTGGCAAGCGGGTTGGTGACCGCGGAGCCAGTCCTTTGCACCGATGACGCCGCTGCCCGTCATCGGCCTGGTCCATTTAGGACTGGCTTTTAAATGGATATACCGCCATTGGTTCGGTCGTCAGAGCCTCGTTAGTTGGCAGCAGGGTGTACCACGCGCAGGAGAGGTTGACATTTGGGGAAGCTAGATGTTAAGCGCTTCCCCCTTACACCCCTACTTGATACTTGATACTGATAACCAAGTATAAAAAGTTAGTAACGCGTAGGAGTACCTCGTCGGTGACGTCGTCGGTGAAGGTGACCTCGGCGCGGAAGTCCAGCAGCGCGAGGAGAAGCAGCGTCGGCGCTCCGGCCCGGGCCGCGCGCCGCCGCACGAGCTCCCCGGCCGCGCTCGCCACCACGCCGCCGCCGCCGGCGCCACACGTGCTCGCCGCGGACGCCAGGGAGGACGAGCTCTCTGACGCAGCGTCTGCGAGAAATTATACAACAATACGTATTTGACTAAATTTGTAAAACCGTTTAAAATGTAAACCGGCACCGTACCCATATGGGTGCGGGCCACGTTATGGCACATATGAAAAAAATTGAATCTACCCTCAAAAATTTCGAGGGTAGTTTTGACTCAACTAAACTCGAGGCAGCAGAAAAGAAAAAACTATAAAGTAGTGAAATGAAATAAATGAATAGAATTTTAGGTATAGAATTAATAATGGTTAGAATTTGAAAATTAAATAATGGATAGAATTTGTCTTACAAGAACAAAATTAAAAATTTTGATTAACCCCCGACTACCTCGGATCTCGCATCATCTGTATAACATTCTACTAGTCAAGCCCTTTCATTTGATACCCATATTAAGAGAGTTGTGAAAAAAGAAATGTATTTCGCCATTTTGTGGTGGCGGCCATCTTGGATTTAAATTTGTCATAGTGCAAAGTGCTCTACTAGTCAAGCCCTTTCATTTGATACCCATATTGAGGTAGTAGTGAAAAAAATACTACAATTCGGCATTTTGTGGTGGCGGCCATCTTGGATTTAAAATTTGTTATAATGTATAGTGTTCTACTAGTCAAGTCCTTTCATTTTATACCCATATTGAGGTAGGTTGTGAAGAAATATTTTGTCCGCCATTTTGTGGAGGCGGCCATTTTGAATCGATATTAACCAAACATAGCTAAGAACATCCGCACGGATATTAACCTTCAAATAAAAAAAACCGCATCGAAATCGGGCTATCCGTTTGACCTCTACGGTGCCACAGACAGACACACACACAGACAGACAGACAGACAGACAGACAGACAGACAGACAGACAGATAGACAGACAGACAGACAGACAGACAGACAGACAGACAGACATCGACGTCAAACTTATAACACCCCTTTTTTTGGTCGGGGGTTAAAAACAGCCACCATTAAGAGGTTCAATAATATAGACGTGACGTCACTCGAAACTTCTACGAACTATATCTTCGTCGTCGTATCAAAATAATAAGTGTGCAATGTATTTCGCACTGACGCACTAAATTGCCTTTTTTAGTCACTGTGCCCATTCAATTTAAAAAAATCCATTTATTTATTCAACAAGAACAAAATTAAAAATTTTGATTAACCCCCGACTACCTTAGATTTGTTATCTGTAGAACATTCTACTAGTCAAGCCCTTTCATTTGATACCCATATTAAGGGAATTGTGAAAAAGGAAATGTAATTCGCCATTTTGTGATAGCGGCCATCTTGGATTTGAAATTTGTCATAGTGCAAAGTATTCTACTAATCAAGCCCTTTCATTTGATACCCATATTGAGGTAGTAGTGAAAAATATTATACAATTCGCCATTTTGTGGTGGCGGCCATCTTGGATTTGAAATTTGTTATAGCGTTTAGTACTCTACTAGTCAAGCCCTTTCATTTGATACCCATATTGAGGTAGGTTGTAAAGAAATATTTTGTCCGCCATTTTGTGGAGGCGGCCATTTTGAATCGATATTAACCAAACATAGCTAAGAACACCCGCACGGATATTAACTTTCAAATAAAAAAAACCGCATCGAAATCGGCCCATTCGTTTGAGCTCTACGGTGCCACAGACAGACACACACACAGACAGACAGACAGACAGACAGACAGACAGACAGACAGACAGACAGACAGACAGACAGACAGACAGACCGACAGACAGACAGACATCGACGTCAAACTTATAACACCCCTTTTTTTTGTCGGGGGTTAAAAATACAAGGAAACATAACTCAAGTCACACATTACCTTAGTCACACTAGAACAATAACAGTGACCGGCATGGTTAACTTCATTAAGGAGGTGGAGCGATGCAGGCACACTAGGGATGTTCTGTGTTGTGGGATTCAGTGTTTTACTCTATATAGTGAAGTTCTTATTAAGTATTAGTTGTTATTAGTATTGAAGTTGATATTACGATGCAAGACACCATCATACGCGAGTACGTAATGCGGCCGGTAGGGTGCAAAGTCATACAACGACTGACGTAAAATTGGCTGGCGTGTGGCGTTTTGGCAGTTGTTGAGTGGTGCCCTCTTTGCGCGCTGACCTAAAATCCCTCTTTTTTAAATATCGTTGCCTATCGGGGTAAATGCTCACCTTACTTTGACAACTTTGTATAATACAATGATTGATTTGTTGATTGCGTTGTAAAAGTAAGCAGACCACAAACGCAATTCCATAATCTCATACACACAAACAATACGTAGCTATGAAATGAAAGCCATGAGAGCTTGAGATGTTAATACTCATAGTATTTTTTATCTTTTTCTTTGTTTTATTGATATTGGCCTTCGCTGATCTGTACATAATAGCCCAAACTGCTTCTTTTTTTTTTTTACACTATTTACTTTCTCTTTTCTGGAACGAGAATGTACCATCATGTAATGTTTCTAAGTTGTACAACAGTGATGTTGTAGAACTTAGAAAAACTTAGAGCATTGCGTATCGTGCAAAAATAACAACAAAAAAGTGAAAAAGAGAGATGGTATATCATACTTTCAGTAAGTAGATCATTATTTTATCAATTACGGAGCGTTAATACTCGAAAAACCAATTTATAAACAATTATTTATTATACTTCAATTCAAAGTACCTACGTAACGTGAAATAGTGATTGCCATCCGGCAAAACGAGTCTGATATTCCGGTGGATTCGGCATAAGGAGTTTATGTTTGAAGTGAACATTTCTTTGGGCGGACTACGCAAAGATTTTTCGTGAGTTGTGAAGCATCGTCACGCCCGTTAATGAAGGAAATGTTCTGGTAATACAGAGCGAGCGAGAAAGAAACAATCAGCTGCTGCTGCTGCTGTCTCGCTCCTATCACCGTCTTTTTGAAGTGAAAACGTCTTTTGGCGCGGCACAGACTGATTTTTCGTGGGCTGTGAATCTAATTCTAGCGTCACGCTCGGGAATGATAAGAAATCTTCGGGTAACTTGGGACCATGGCCATCTAAATCATCTAGAAATGCGTCAGCATTGCCATCTAGAAATGTGTCAGCATTTCTAGATGGCCATGCTCATGGCCACGCCCTCCCGCGTATTTTCCAAAGTAAGCAATCAAATTTAATCCTGAGAAGTTTTCACTTTTATCGGCAGTTCCTGTAACTGCCAATTTTTTTTATTTATTAATTTAAATTTAAAATCAATAAATATTAATTATACGATCAAAATCAAAATTGATGTACTCGTGATTTTTCATTTTTATAACCCTTATTATTAACTTTATTATACCTTATATACATACACTTGGCTAACTTACTAACAGTTCATTTTGAACCGAAACACGATTAACTGATCGACGTTAATTCAGTCGGATCCGGCCGGACTGAAATATACGCCGGATTGCAATCACTAGTCACTAGCGATTAGCGATGAGTCAGTTATCAAAGTCAAATGACTTTGACAACTTTGACAAATTGAACTAGCGGTTTGTATTTGTAATGTTTTGTTTGAGACCAGCTGTCCTTTATTTCCTCGTCAAAGCCGATAGGATAGGTATGGTAATTTATATAAATAAAATGTCTGTCGCGCTGTATGCGTTACCGTCGGGGGGTAGAGCTGTGTGCGCCATCTCCACGGCGACGGCGGCGGCGCGCTGCCTGATGACGTCATCGTCGTCTTCCAACAACGTCACTAGCGCGCTAACCAGCAACGCCTCGTCCAGAACTGCGGAGCAAGGGGAATGAAATATATATTTCTGTTCTTCATTTGAATAGCCCACTATATTTTCCCAGCGCTGGGACTTGGGGCGTTCTCTCGCAAGGAGAAAGTCAAGGACATAATCCACTAGGCTGGCCCAGTGCGGGTTGGTGGAGCATAACCGCGAAAGATTATAGGTACTTACATACATGTCCGTTTCACGATGGTTTCCTTCAACGTTTTAAAGTTAGCGGCATTACGCACATGACTTCGGAAAGACAGTGGTGCGCGTGGGCTTTGAACCCGGGACTCCGGATCGGCAGGCGCTGTTCTCCCGACTACACCACTTCTGTTATTTGCCACCGAAGAATTCAAGTGACTAAACCAACAAAACGTGTCCGTCTCGAGACCTCTGACAGAAGTGATAACTTAAACTTATCTAAGTGGAAGTATTTAATACTAAAGTAATTTAACTTGAGAAAAACTTTGCTTATAGTTTGCATTTCATTCTTTGGGCAGGGCATGTTTGCCGAATGCCGGAACATAAATGGGCAAAAATGATCACTGCTTGGGGTCCAACATCTAAACGACCTCCGGGTCGACCCAGACGAAGGTGGCGTGACGAACTAGAATCCCATGATAGAAACTGGGCCACCAAAGCCGTAAATCGGGCTATCTGGAAGGAGGGAAGAGAGGCCTTTGCCCTGCAGTGGGACAATCTAGGCTAGTAATAATAATAATAAACGGCCTTATAGCGAAAAGTCTCGACCAACAATAGACTTTCGCTAGACGGTTGGATCAAGGGTCAGATGCAGAAGGCGGTCATCCTTGACACAGCGCGTATCGTCAGGAGGTTCCTCAGTATGCAGCCCTAACCACCGGTAGCATGGGCTCTGCCCCGCTGCTGGCTGCAAACTAGGTTTAGGTTTTTATAATGTTTTTATGTTATTTTGTATAAATATTGTAAAAACTTAGACTTAAGGAAATAAATAAATAAGTGTATAATAATAAAATAGTCTTCTTTGACGTATTCGTCAACGACGAACCTAGCTAAGAACGATTATGCACCCTAATCCAAGTTTTGTCTGATATATAGTATCGCTAGACGCACAAAACAAGAAACCATTCGAATAGGCATGACAACTCATTTTTGCTTTAATGTCCCATCAAAAAGGCTACTCAATACCTGAAACACAGGTGAATTATTTTGTTATCTCAAAAAACTTCTCGTGATATCACGATTTTAAGATCACAATTTTGGACTCTCCCAAAAACGCTTCATAAATAAAAACACTACTGAAGCGTGACGTCACTGTCTCGTATTTTCTATGCGTCGCGCGTAAAGTTTGTATGTTAGCTATATTAAATATTGCGTTTAGGAAACTGGTTTCATAACAAAAGTCACTTTAAATTGAATGGGTTGTCCAATGGTAAATAATTTTCATACTTTTAAAATTTGCCCATCTAGTTTTGAATGATCATTAAGTAAGTTAAACAAAAATATATTGAAATTAGAGTTGGTATATTGTATTCTATTTAAATACTGTCATTATATCAAATAATTTAAGATACTCGTAATTCCAGGATCAGTCGTCATTCCTATTGTAGGTGTAGATATAAGAAAGCTTCTACAACAACAACTCGTATTCACATATCTCGTATGGAGCGATTTAAACACATCCAGGCTTGGTCTTTCAAGCCTGAGACAACCGCTCAGAATGTACTTGACTACCTCAATAAGGTGAAACCGTGTGTCAAATACACGGTAACAAAACGAGAACTTCGAACGGACAGGCATGCAGCATTTGTTATTGGTTGCCCTGAAAGCCTGTACGATATAGTGAGCGCGCCGAGCACTTGGCCATCCCTAGTGAAGCTGTCGGACTGGTTTCTGGTCCGCCGCCGGGGAGAGGGCAGCGCGGCCGCCGGCGGCGACGCAGCGCACTCAGCCGCCGCCGGCGAGCCGCGCCGGCAGCGCGCGCCGGCACATGGACAAGCATGATACTCGAAAGTGTTTGATAATAAATCAGCAAAACATCAGATCCATCAATAACAAGACTGGTAGACTGGAGGTATTATTGCGAGATGAGTTTAAATGCGACGTACTCGCACTTACTGAGCACTGGGACAGAGAGGCAGAACTCAAGTGTGTAGCTTTAGACGGTTACAAACTCGCGTCGTGTTATTGTCGGAAGGAACGAGAGCACGGCGGGTCCTGCATTTTGTTAGCGACAGCACGAAGTGCGTAGAAAATGTGAACTTGACGTCGCTATCGGTTGAATTGTTTATGGAAATATCGGCTATTAATTTAATCGAATTTAATATAACTGTGATTTGTGTTTATAGAACAAACCAAGTTAGTACAAAATATTTTTTAACTCATTTCGAGGCATTGCTCGAGAAAATAAGCGAATTAGGAATAGATTGCATAATCGTAGGCGATTTCAATATCAATTTATCGGACTCGCTCAACGGTGACGTAAAAACTCTTAGTAACTTGTTGGCGGCCCATGGCATGACTAATAAGGTGGACTTTCCGACTAGAGTGACGTCTACGACACAGACTTCTCTGGATCATGCCTACACTAATATTCGAGCGGACTCTGTAACCGCGGCGCCCGTCGTTACAAATTTGAGCGACCACTACGGCATTAAGTGCACGGTGGTATTTGATATGCACCTACCTACCTACCGGCACGTTAGATCGTTTTCGCGCGGAAATCAACTGAATTTTGTAACTTCGCTGGATAGTGTTGACTGGGTTACAAAATTAGAAAACAAGAATGCGGTACAAAAAGCAATTACTATTTGTAATGTTCTGCAAAATAAGTTTGAAATATGTTTTCCCATGCGCAAAACATATGACATTAAAAAAACCTGACTCGTCGTGGGTGACACCCGATGTAAAAAATGTTAAATGCTTATTATTTGACATTATTGAAATTGCTAAACAATTCCCAAACAATGACATAATTGACAATTTTACTATTGACATGACTGATTATTATGAAAATTTAATAATAAATACCAAATCGAAATACTATTCTGACATCATTTATTCTGGTAGCTACGCTCCAAAAGCAATCTGGAATGTAATAAATACAGAGAGGTAAAAATAATTGTCCACACGTAGATTTTACTGACGTGCTAAAAAAATCTGATGGGACGCAATTTGGTTGTAAAAAATCAGCGTTAAATGCAGCAAACTATAGGTTTATAACCGCCGCTAAAACGTGTGGAGCGCCGCGCGCTGACGTCACGGAGGTGCGGCGCCTGCTGGCGGCCGCGCGTGCGCCGGCCGACCGCTGCTTGAGGTTACGGAAATTTGATGTGGATGAGGTATATCGCATCGTTTTGACGCGAATACCACCTAAAGCATCCAGGGACATATATGGAATATCAATGAAACTATTAAAAATGTCAATACGATCTCTGGCACCGATACTCGTCGATCTGTTTAACCGTTGTATGATCGAGGGTTCGTTTCCACATCCCCTCAAAATTAGCAAGGTGTCGCCGCTGTATAAAGGAAAGGGGAAACGAGAGAACATTGACAGTTACAGACCCGTTTCTATTATACCGGCCGTTGCAAAAATTTTTGAGAACGGCTTGAGCTCTCGGCTTCTCGCCTTTTTGAGTGAAACGGGTGCCTTATCTGAACGGCAATACGCGTACCGCGAGGGGCGTTCGACGACGGCGCTGACTCGCGAGGTGATACGTCGCGTCATGCAGGCCCGGGAATCCAAGCCTAAACTACAGGTGGCGATCCTCTGCTGTGACCTGTCTAAGGCGTTTGATGTTGCCGACCGCGACGTACTTGCAGCTAAATTGCAACACTACGGCGTAGCGGGGCCTTCTCACTCCCTTCTGACTGGTCTGATGCGGGAGAGATCGCAAGTGGTTGTGAGCTGTCGAGGATCGGAGAGGTCGGATGCTATGGCATCTGATATGGGTGTGGCACAAGGCTCGTCGGTGTCAAATATATTGTTCTCTCTGCTCTTGAATGATCTGCCCGACGCCGTGACAGCTGCAGAAGTACTTATGTACGCGGACGACGTGGCTGCGGTGGTCACGGCGCCGACAGTGGACGCTCTGGAGCAGAAGCTGAATGTCGCAGCCTCCCAGCTGTACGGGTGGTTCCATGTGAGCGGCCTGGTCCTGAACCTCACTAAGACTCATTTTATTCGATTCAGCCTGACAGGAAGAGCCGTTAGACCCTTGTCGGTTGATGTGAGTGGGGTGAAAATTGAGGAACAGGAAGTTACTACATTCCTGGGTTTCGAGATAGACCGCGGTCTCAAATGGGATCACCACATAGATAAGGTCTGTGGAAAGCTCGGGAGCGCTTGCTTTGCTCTGGCTCGGGTGGCGAGGTTTGTGCCGACGGAGATAGCACGCTCGTGCTATTTCGCCACAGTGCACTCTCAGCTTCAGTACGGTGCGGAAATGTGGGCTAGAGCTGCGGACTGGGAGCGCGCCTTCCGCATGCAGAAACGTGCAGTGAGGAGCGTGGCGCGAGTCTCCTGGGACACCCCAGCACGCCCATATTTCAAGAAGTTGGGAGTCCTGACGTTGCCCTCCATCCTGATTTATCAGGTGGCAGTGTACGCCAGGGTAAACCTGTCGTCGTACGGGGAGCGCGGCGCTGAGCACGCCTACCCCACCCGCGACCGACACAAACTGAAGACCGTCCCGCGGTCCCTCACCAGGTCGGACAAGTTAACCCACGTCATGGCCCCTGACTGTTTACAACAATTTACCGGATGACGTCACCGCAGCGGTTAATCTGCAGTCTTTTAAGACAAAATTAAAAATGGCTGATCGAACAATGCTTCTATGATTACAGGAATTTTATTGCTTTGAAATGTAATTGAATATTTATTTATTGTATGCGAATTAATTGATTACCAGTGAAATATCTTTAGTATGTATAGAATGTAATTAATTTGACTTAAATTTATTAATTTGACTATGTACCTACAATTTTCTTATATTATGGCAAATTACATTATTGTAATTATTTTTATTTGACATGTAAAATAATATTTTATCAATAAATAATATGAATATGAATAATATGAATATTCGAAGGCTACAGCACCAACCTTTATTCAATTAAATAAATTTCAAAAACTACTTACACTCTTCAATCGGCGACCCGTAGTCCAAAACGATGCCTTTCGATACGAACGCCGTTTCCAGATACCCGACCACCGCCAGGCGACATTCCACCGAGTTGTCTGACGAGCAGCAGTCGTACATGACCTGGTGTGTCCCCACCAAGCACTCCGCACCCAACTCCTCGTACTTCTCTTTAGCGAACTGCAGGAGACTGTTTAAGAACAAGTGCTTCGTATTATCGTGGCTGTCTTCGACTTTAGCGATCAACTTTCTCGCGATCCACGAATCACGGTCGACCAATTTCGGCGGGATTTCGTTTATTATCAACGCCTGTGTGTTTTCCTCCAAAGTTAACAGTTGTAGGCTTTTGATTCGACACTCGATGTATTTGCCGAGATCGTTGTAACAGCCGGTCAGTTTAGTCAGTATATTCATATAGTCCGCAGTTCCATCAGTCGGATATATTTTTTCATTTTCCGTTAGTTCGAGCAGGTGCTGTCTGAAGTTGCAGAGCTCTAAGTCTGCGTGTGCGTTACGCTGTATCAGGAGATAGTCTAGAGAGGAGAGTACTACTTCGTAAGACGAGTGTAGTAGTGTGCGGTTTATGAGAGGTAAGATTTTGTTGAATTGTTTCTCTCTGAAAAAAAATGTTGTATGCATTAATTATATAGATAAATAATAGATAATTAATGATACATATACTATACTAAAGGACAATTTATTGTGTGGCAAATAAAAAAGAATTGTGTGTACTTATATACGTAAGAACTTCTTTATTCCTCGTGTTAAGAAATGTAAGTTCTACGTCGGCTGGACGTCACAACCCCCGCTTGGTCACTTGTAGGTAACAATCGTACCCACAAGTGACGTCACTTGAAACTTCTAATCGCTATCTTTATCTTCGTAACTTTTTGTTTGAGAAACAAAAGAAAAATACATGTACAATATTTTGTAGTGGTAGGACTCTTGGCAGAGTCCGCCTGGGGAAGTACCACACCTTTGCCAGTTATTCTACCGCCAAGCAGTAATGCGCGAACATTACTGTGTTCCGGTTTGAATGGCAATGTTTCCAGAGAAATTACAGAGCTTAGAGATATATGATCTTAGATCTCTGGGTGACGAGCGCAGTGTAGTGCTAGGTAATGATTTGGACTCTTCATGTTCCAATAGCTGCGTGTCACTGTGCTGTTATGTGTCAGGCATGTTGCTTACCATCAGGCACATGACCTGATCGTCTCGTCACTCTTTATTTAAAAAAAAAATATATTTATACTAATATTATAAAGCTGAAGAGTTTGTTTGTTTGTTTGAACGCTAAGATCTCGGGAAGTACTGGTCCGACTTAAAAGATTATTTATATTGGATAGTCCATTTATCGAGGAATGCTATAGGCTATATAGAACATAACGTTACTATCAATAGGAGGAATGTAACAAAAACGGGAAAAAATATGCCTTTTTGAGAGTTTTCGTACCGTGCTTTGGCATGACAGCATGTGTCTAAGATTGCGTCATTGAATAAAAACCTTTGCTAATCAAATTTGTTTTTAAATCTGAGTTGGTACGATCAATTTCCGACAGGTGGCGTAGCAAGTGGCTGAAAAGGTTTTTTGTTTGAAAGCGATATTCTCAGGAATGACTGAACCGATTTCAGTCATTCTTTCACCGTTGGATATGTACGGGATCCCGATGAGTGCTATATAATGTACCACGGGCGAAGCCGGGCCGGACATCTAGTTTATGAATAAATAATTTTTTTTTACTAATTAGTTAGACCATTTTTTAAGGATTATAAACTATTGTAGGGTTCCGTCACCGACCGATGCATCACGACGAGGTAGAGAAGCGCGCAGTCCGCGAGGCACGGGTCCCGCTCGGCGCCGGCCGGAGCGCCCGCCCGGAACACCACCTCGTCCAGTACCTCCCGCAGACGCACCAAGGTCTCCTTGGGAACCGCCGCCGGGAATCTGGAGCAATGTCATCATATACCTATGGTGCATCCGGCCAACTGTATTGTAATGTTTGCTATCGGAGGGTCTACCTCCTGACTAGAACTGTTTTAGCTTTGATACTGTTGTCTCTTTTCATTTCGTTTGACATTATAGAGACAGCAATTGCAAAGCCAAAGCAGATTTAGTAAGGCGGTAGAATGGCGGGTCACAACCTCACAACCAAGTTTGGCTTTGGAAGCCACAAGAGAGCCACTAGAGATTACGCTAAACTAATAGCTATTAATTGCCTAAGAACTCATGGATTAAGATCTCATGGAGCGATTTTCGCCCGCGCCCGCCGCGGTTGTGGAACTACGGTTTTATTTCAAAACTCACGACCGCTTATTTTCGCGTCTCTGCAGCCGTCGCGGTTGAGATTATAGCCCCCAAATATGGCGGTCGGGCGTAAGACGCGTCACGAGTTGTGCTTTTAATTTTTACATATTACATATCTGCATTTTACAGAAGCTGCGGGGCTGCAACCGCGGCGGACGCGGATGAAAATCGCTTCATGAGACCTTAACTTTAGGTCGCCATCATTGAAATTGATGAGGTTATTAGTTTTTGCAATTTTATGGTGACATATACGTAAAACAAGTTAAGATTAATCAAACATACTTCCAAATGAGCAGGTTGAGCACGCTGGCGTACTCCCTCGCCACGACGTAGCACGGGCGCGGACCAAGCGCTTGCGTCAGCGCGTGCATACTCTTTGTGACGTCGAACTGGGGCACGGTGACGTCACGGGCCCGTTATCTGACGTCACCGGCGCGGGGGCCCGCTCCAACAGGCTCGTGAGGGTCAACAGCGCCCCGTGCCAGTGGTTGTGCTGTAGGTTCGGTTCGGACGCGGCGGCGAATAACCGCTCTGCGTACGGGATGTACCTGTTATATACAAATATAATTAGTTTCTAGAATAACTTCACTGCTTATACATTATTAGTAGCGCCCTAAAATTTTACCCGCGTAGTTTCTAAAAAAAACCTGTGCTATTATGGACTCTAAACTGTGTTGCAAATTTCAACCCAGTCCGTTCGTAAGTTCCGAGGTGATTGAGCAACATACATCCAAACTATTGCATTTATGATATTACTAGGAGGTATTTGGACATTTCTACAGTTAAAGTGAACAGGTATCTTCAAGGTCAGAGTACATCACCTTTAACCGTCGTTTACCATCAGACGAGTAACGAGGACATACATTTATGTGCGTTAAAAATAGATTAAATCATTTAATTTAATTTAATACAAGAACAAAATTAAAAATTTTGATTAACCCCCGACCACCTTAGATTTGTTATCTGTACAACATTCTACTAGTCAAGCCCTTTCATTTGATACCCATATTAAGGGAATTGTGAAAAAGGAAATGTAATTCGCCATTTTGTGGTAGCGGCCATCTTGGATTTGAAATTTGTCATAGTGCAAAGTATTCTACTAATCAAGCCCTTTCATTTGATACCCATATTGAGGTAGTAGTGAAAAATATTATATAATTCGCCATTTTGTGGTGGCGGCCATCTTGAATTTGAAATTTGTTATAGCGTTTAGTACTCTGCTAGTCAAGCCCTTTCATTTGATACCCATATTGAGGTAGGTTGTGAAGAAATATTTTGTCCGCCATTTTGTGGAGGCGGCCATTTTGAATCGATATTAACCAAACATAGCTAAGAACACCCGCACGGATATTAACTTTCAAATAAAAAAAACCGCATCGAAATCGGCCCATCCGTTTGAGCTCTACGGTGCCACAGACAGACACACACACAGACAGACAGACAGACAGACAGACAGACAGACAGACAGACAGACAGACATCGACGTCAAACTTATAACACCCCTTTTTTTTGTCGGGGGTTAATAATCATTTCGCCGGCTGGTTTTAGATTTGGGCTGTCATCGTTGCGGCATCATACATATATCTCAGCACCACGAGGTGCCAGTCGAGTTGGCACCGTTGTAAGGACTCCAGAATAGCCCAGATTTCGATCGAGTCAAATGCTTTTTCGTAGTCCACAAACGCTTGTTTACCGTTTGTGGACTGATTGCACTCTTTGTTCTTCTGTCCAATCTTCTATTGTCTACTGGTCTACTGTGGTCGAGTCTTCGCCCCAGTCGGTTCGTGATAACCCTTGAAAACAGTTTCTAGACATGACTTACATATCGACCGATAGCTCTTCAACGAAGTTTCCTTGCCTTTTTTGAAGAACAAAATGTCTATTCATTTATGCCATGCTTTCGATTAAGTTATCCCGGTAAAAAGGACAGTTTAAACAGAAAACGGGAAATACGCGGGTAACACCGCGGGCCGCTGCTAGTATTAGTGTAGACTAGATGTCCGCCCCGGCTTCGCCCGTGGTACATTACATAGCAAGCACTCATCGGGATCCCGTACATATCAAACGGTGAAATAATGACTGAAATCGGTTCAGTCATTCCTGAGAATATCGCTTTCAAACAAAAAACCTCTTCAGCTACCTGCTACGCCACCTGTCGGAAATTGGTCGTACCAACTCAGATTTAGAAATCTGATCAGATCTTAGACACATGCTGTCATGTCAAAGCACGCTACGAAAACTCTCAAAAAGGTTTTTGTTTTATTCTTGATTCATGCTCCGCTTCTATTGATAGTAGCGTTATGTTCTATAGCCTTATAGCCTTCCTCGATAAATGGACTATATAATAGAAAAATAATCTTTCAATTCGGACCTGTACTTCCCGAGATCCTAGCGTTCAAACAAACAAACTCTTCAGCTTTATAATATTAGTATAGATAAGTGTCGGTGCTCACTCGGCGGGCGGCAGCAGCGCGGGCAGCGCGCGCGCGGCCAGGCGCCGCACGTGGTGCTCGGCGGCGCCGGCGCAGCGCTGCACCAGCCGCACGAACGGGGACACCTGCCCGCCACACATACACTCAATAGGGCTCAAGAAAACAACATAACAGACATCTCAGGACCCAGGAGAGAGGGGGCGGGTCTGACCCCCCAGGTCACGACCCCCTGGTCTGGGTCTAGAACCTAGGCGTACCACTAATAAAAACTCACGCTTGAACTTGTTGCACAGTTTTGTTACTTAACCACGACTATGTGACGCCCTCATGGCGCCAAAGCTGGATTTCAGCCTTTGGATCTATCTATATATTAATACGTTAAGCAAAAACTTTGTTCCCCCCCCCCTTTTTTCGAAAACTACACGGACAGAGATGAAATTTCACTTTTTGACCGATCTTTACAAATATTTTGAGGTGTAGTTGGAGATTTAATCCTAGCGGCTGCGATCGTTGAACGGCACACAGTCACGCAAGGACTACTAAATCGCAATCGTGCAGTTAAAGTATAATGACCAAGCATCTTAGGTGTACACTAGACCTTTTCGTCCCTGGTGAGCTGCGTGTCGGGGATGTTGGAACACTGAGCTCACTGTGTCCTCACTACTATCACGAACACTGCTGCAGGCGCGGTCCCAGCCTCGAATTTTGGAGGGGGTCACAGGGGACATGTCCCCCCCCCAAAATCGTATACGTTAAACTAAAATTCTATGAAAATGTATTTCTAATAGTACATAGACTATTTTTAACGCGGGAAAACAACTGGAACGGGACCTAAGCAGGTAAAATCATGAGGTGCTACTAGTAAAGTATTTTTTACTCGATTTATTGTATTTCTACTGGTGACAAAAATCTGAGGCTTCGTACTGGTGACCCCCTCCAAAATTCGAGGCTGGGACCGCGCCTGCACTGCTGAACCCTACAGAGGTAAGGTTTCCAAGCGGGCATATGCCATCCAACGTCTCGTCGATTAAACGTCGGATGATTACTAATTTCGATGGACGCCCTGACCTTACGGGGTATAAAAAACTTCTCCCGTGCCAGGACCTCCTTATCGAAACGAATGAAGTATTGAAGTCCGAACAAAGACCATGCTCCGCCAGCGCAGAGCTGTTGCTTTCAAATTTCTCATCGCACGCATGGGCTCCTTGAACCTCGTGGATACATTTCTAAAACGTGTCTACGAGTCTTATTACATTGAAGTGTGACGTATATTAGTGACAGGTTAACCGACAGATACACCCTCTAGTCATGACCTACGCACCCTAGGAGTGACACAGATTCTGGTGTGGAGACTGTATGAGGGCATTACCAAGGTTCTGTTGTAGGCAACTATCTTAATCAGCCATACAGTCAGCAGCCTAGCCTCCTTATTAAACAACGCCGTTTAACCAGCTTCAGCTTGGAAATAGAGATAGGAAAGCAGCAAGCCCCATTTCGTTTTTAAAAATAAAGAGTGACGAGACGAGCAGGACATGTGCCTGATGGTAAGCAACGTGCCTGTCACATAACAGCACAGTGACACGAAGCTATTGGAACATGAGGTGTCCAAATCTTTACCTAGCACTGCACTGCGCTCGTCACCCAGAGATCTAAAATGTTATATCTCTAAGCCCTGTAATTTATCTGGCAACATTGTCCGGAACACAGTAATGTTCGCGCATTACTGCTCGGCGGTAGAATAACTGGTAAAGGTGTGGTACTTCCCAGGCGGACTCTTCCAAGAGCCCTACCACTACAAAACTTGGTTAGCAGAGTCCGCCTGGGAAGTACCACACCTTTGCCAGTTATTTGATTGATCACAAAAAAATTTTGAGCAAACATTACTGTGTTCAACCCTAAAATGCAGAGGAATTTTTGTAGAGAAATTATGGGGTTCAGAGATATATCTACTTACCAAGTTCTGGGTGACAGCTCTTATAGTGCAGTGCTAGGTGTGACATACGGACAGATCATGGACAGACAGACAGACAGACAGACAGACAGACTGACATGTGGCAGGATGTTGGTTACCATCTCGTCATTTGTTACGGAAAAAAAAAACAGTAGTTAGAAGCGGCCGCCGGCCCCGCAGGCTCACCTGCGCGGGCGCGCCGGGCCGCAGCCGCGCCAGCAGCAGCAGCCCGGCCAGCGCGCCGGGGCCCGCCGCCGCCCGCACCTCAAACCCTTCCAGCTTCCGCTGCAAACCACACACATTACATTACTTTTAAAGTCAAAACTACGTTTGGCGCACCACATACTGATTTTCCGTGGGCTGTGAATTGAACTCAAGCTTCATGTTCGTAAATAAAAAAAAAAGAATAAATTTATTTTGTAACAAAAATAATTACATTAGACAACTTTACGCCATGAAATGATTTTCTCGATTAATATATTTCATAATATATAGGGCAATATATTTCATTATCGGATGAAATTTGACATTAAATGAAATAAGTCTTCAGGTAAACTCAAATGATCTAGATGGTCATGGTCCTCTGGTTTCACCCGCGTAGTTTCCAAAGTGAGCTCACATTCTGAGTCTTCACTTCTATCGGCAGCCCCTATGACTGCCAATATTTTTAGCCTTGCCGTGTCCACGGCGGTTGTAACGCTGCCGAAACGTTGGGGTAATTCAATAATAAGAAGAGAACGTGATTAAGTTCTGTGTTGTGTTTACAAAACAATTTAATTACAAATCAAGTGTCTGAAATTACAAATTAAATTCAGACACTTGACCAAATTTCATAAGAAGCCATCACAAAGTCATCAAGATAAATAAAAGATAATTAATTTATTTGTTCAAAACATGAGTAAATTACAAACACACACAATGCATTATATATAAAATAGGTCACAAAAATTTTAAAGTAGTTTGTCGTCATGTTTTGCCTGATATGGTAGGCACAAAAATGAAAGTAAATTTTAGTTTTTTGTTCATATTTAAAAAACCGCCACATCAATTTCGATAAAATTTACATGGGACCACCTCTGAACTATCCCTTCCTTCCACTCGACACCACCAAAACGACACCATCGGTGGTGTCGTATGGAATCACTAGTCCATACGACACCACCCTAGTGATGTGCTGTTCCGCCATTAGTTTTTATGTATTTTAAGTCGTCAGTATTAGTATCCATGTCCATTGTGAAAAATTAAAATATTCGGACGGAAAGACAATAATATGCAAATTGCAATGAACAATGTCAAGATGACCATTTGAGTGACAGATAAATATAAACTTTATCAAATGACATACCTCATTAATGAAACTGCTTGAACTTAATTGGAGTTTTCATATCAACAACTTTGTATGTAGGTAACCTTACTATTAGTCGGTGGTGTCATATGGACTAGTGATTCCATACGACACCACCGATGGTGTCGAGTCGAAGGAAGGGAACTATCCGGTGGGACGGTAGTACTCTTCGTAGAACCCGCCTGCGGAAACACCACATCTTTGCCAGTTCTTCTACCGCCAAGCAGTAATGTGCAAACATTACTGTGTTCCGGTTTGAAGAGCTATGTTTCCAGTGAAATTACAGGGCTAAGATATATAACATATTATATCTCTGGGTGACGAGTGCAGTGCAGTGCTAGGTTATGATTTGGACTCTACATTGTCCAATAGCTGAGTGTCACTGTGCAGTTATGTGGCAGGCATATTGCTTACCATCAGGTACAAGACCTGCTCGTTTCGTCACTGTGTTCTATAAAAAAAATTATTAGTGATGACTATTTTTGGCTTTAATGTTTCTAAACATCTCAAAATGTTAATTATGTAATGTCGTTTGTTTTCTAGTTTAGAATAAAATAAGTAAATAATAGTCACCAGCATAAGGTCGTGCAGGGCGGGGTAGCGCTGGAAGAACACCGGCGCGGGCAGCGTGTTCCGCGCGTGCAGCGCCGGCCCGCGCGCGCGCGCCACGCCGAACGCGCGCACGCACAGCGCGCAGAACAGCAGCGACATGGCCGTGCGCTCCTGCGAACACGTCCTACTGTATAGACTGCCCTTGTGCTTATCGAACGAAAGTTTCCTTGGATCCACCGGTGGATGCAAGAGGAACCTTGGATCCAGTATCCTTGGATCCAGGTGGATCAATTCAAGAGAAACCGAAGTATCCTTGGATCCACCGGTGGGAACCGAAGTATCCTTGGATCCACCGGTGGATTCAAGAGGAAACCAGTATCCTTGGATCCAAGATTCAGAGGAAACGAAGTATCCTTGGATCCACCGGTGGATTCAAGAGGAAACCGAAGTATCCTTGGATCCACCGGTGGATTCAAGAGGAAACCGAAGTATCCTTGGATCCACCGGTCAAGATCCTTGGATCACCGGTGGATTCAAGAAACCGAAGTATCCTTGGATCCACCGGTGGATTCAAGAGAAACCGAAGTATCCTTGGATCCACCGGTGGATTCAAGAGAAACCCAGTATCCTTGGATCCACCGGTGGATTCAAGACGAAACCGAAGTATCCTTGGATCCACCGGTGGATTCAAGAGGAAACCGAAGTATCCTTGGATCCACCGGTGGATTCAAGAGGAAACCGAAGTATCCTTGGATCCACCGGTGGATTCAAGAGGAAACCGAAGTATCCTTGGATCCACCGGTGGATTCAAGAGAAACCAAGTATCCTTGGATCCACCGGTGGATTCAAGAGGAAACCGAAGTATCCTTGGATCCACCGGTGGATTCAAGAGGAAACTGAAGTATCCTTGGAACAAGAGGAAAGTATCCTTGGATCCACCGGTGGATTCAAGAGGAAACCGAAGTATCCTTGGATCCACCGGTGGATTCAAGAGAAACTGGAAGTGATCCTTGGATCCACCGGTGGATTCAAGAGGAAACCGAAGTATCCTTGGATCCACCGGTGGATTGGATCCACCGGTGATTCAAGAGAAACCGAAGTATCCTTGGATCCACCGGTGGATTCAAGAGGAAACCGAAGTATCCTTGGATCCACCGGTGGATTCAAGAGGAAACCGAAGTATCCTTGGATCCACCGGCTATTCAAGAGGAAACCGAAGTATCCTTGGATCCACCGGCTATTCAAGAGGAAACCGAAGTATCCTTGGATCCACCGGTGGATTCAAGAGGAAACCGAAGTATCCTTGGATCCACCGGTGGATTCAAGAGGAAACCGAAGTATCCTTGGATCCACCGGTGGATTCAAGAGGAAACCGAAGTATCCTTGGATCCACCGGTGGATTCAAGAGGAAACCGAAGTATCCTTGGATCCACCGGCTATTCAAGAGGAAACCGAAGTATCCTTGGATCCACCGGTGGATTCAAGAGGAAACCGAAGTATCCTTGGATCCACCGGCTATTCAAGAGGAAACCGAAGTTGATCCGGTGGATTGGGTCCACCGGCTATTCAAGAGGAAACCGAAGTATCCTTGGATCCACCGGTGGATTCAAGAGGAAACCGAAGTATCCTTGGATCCACCGGCTATTCAAGAGGAAACCGAAGTATCCTTGGGTCCACCGGCTATTCAAGAGGAAACCGAAGTATCCTTGGGTCCACCGGCTATTCAAGAGGAAACCGAAGTATCCTTGGGTCCACCGGTGGATTCAAGAGGAAAAAAAAGCGTTCATGGATCCACATGTGGAGCCTAGCAGCTGTAGATCTAAGTGGAGTGAGCGCTGTAAGTATCAGTACTGGAGGGCGTCGGATATAAAGGCATCTGGGCTTGTCCCAGACGACCTTTTATTACGGCCCCTAACTAAGGCTCGATCATTGAGCGGTCCTTGTAACTATAATAGTAAAAAAAACTCATCCAGGACACTGGTAGTGCTAAAACCGGCACTGACCGTGGCGGGTGCATGCGTATTTAAACGTTGCTTTTAAGTACTTCCGTTTGTATAGAAAACACGCACGGCCCAACACGTAGAAAACGTATCCACGTGTTTATTGCAAGCATTTGACGTGTGCTGGAAGCGCTCCAACACTGCGAACACGACCATGTTAACAGTTTGGGATTACGTGTCAGGGCTGACGTTTGACACATGTTTTGTGTTGTTTATAATGAAGAATTGGAAGGCCCCGAGTCTCCGCAGTGGGAACGTTTAATGGGCTGGTATGGTATACAGGTAGTCCATACAGTTTCGATGTTTTGTACTGCAAAAGTGAGTGAGTGAGTAGATGAGCGAGTGGGCGAGTAAATAGATGAACGAGTGAGTGAGTAAATAGATGAACGAGTGAGTGAGTAGACGAGTTAGTGAAAGAGTAGATGAGTGAGTGAGTGAGTAGCTGAATGAGTGAGTAAATAGTCGAACGAGTGAAAAAGTAGATGAGCGAATGAGGGAGTGAGTGAGTTGACGAGTGAGTGAGTGAGTAGACGAGCGAGTGAGTGAGTAGGTGAGTGAGTGTGTCCCACTGACCGGCCAGGCGACAGCCTCGAACCCTTGCAGCGCCAGTCGCAGTCCCACCCCCACGTACGGCTGCGAAACCTTCTCTAGCGTTGTGTGCCTGCGAAACAAGTCATTCATAAGTCTTTCATACATATCAACAAAGATATTTATGTCAATCATTTTATTATTTTCTTCGAAAACGCAAAAACCAACTTCTATCTATACTAATAATAAAAATAAATAATAAAGCTGAAGAATTTGTTTGTTTGAACGCTAGGATCTCGGGAAGTACTGGTCCGGATTGAAAGATTCTTTTTCTATTGGATAGTCCATTTATCGAGGAAGGCAATAGGCTATAGAAAATAACTCTACTATTAATTGAAGCGGAGCATGAAACAAGAATGTAACAAAATCGGGAAAAAATATTCCCCTATTGAGAGTTTTCGTACGTTTCGTGCTTTGACATGACACATGACAGCATGTGTCTAAGATTGCGTCTTTGAATATCACAGATTACATACCTCTTGAATATAAAACCTTTGCTGATCTATTTTTTTTCTAAATCTGAGTTGGTACAACCAATTTCCAACAGGTGGCGTAGCAGGTGGCTGAGGTGTTTTGTTTGAAAGCGATATTCTCAGGAATGACTGAACCGATTTCAGTCATTCTTTCACCGTTGTATATGTAGGGGATCCTGATAAGTACTATATAATGTACCACGGGCAACGCCGGGGCGGGCATCTAGTTTAATATAAAATTCAGGCGCTCTACTCAATTTCATAAGAAACTATCACTAAGTCGTCTAGATACATGAAAAATTCTTTTGGCGCACTACAGACAGATTTTACGTGGGCTGTGAATTGAATTATAGCGTTACGCTTGGGAATGTTAAGAAATCTTCGGGTAAACTCGAGACCATAGCCATTGGCCATCTAGAAATGCGTCAGCATTTCTCGTTGGTGGACGCATTTCTAGATGGCCATGCTCATGGCCACGCCCTCCGGTTTCACGCGCGTATTTTCCAAAGTAAGCTATCAAATGTTTGAGTTATAAGTTTTCTATCGGCAGTTCTTATGACTGCCAATTTTTTATTATAATTTTAAATTATATTTGCATTGTATGAAAAATGTCACACCGATTTAGATAAAATTTATATGGAACTATGAACTATGATCTACGAAACAAAAATAGAACCATTAAAATGGATTCACATTTAGCCGAGCTATCGCGTAGAAAAAAACAGCCTAATTCATAACATCTCCTTTTTTTTTAAAGTCACTAAACAAATAGACATAACTCAAATAAGCTAATGCATAAACTACAAAAAACAAAACATACCTGTATAAAGCTCGAAGAATATTCGCGGCGAGAGTTCGTCGCGCCATTGCGTCAGTGGCCGAGTCAGTAGTACTGCAGTCAGTGGCCTCGTCAGTAGTACTGAAGTCAGTGGCTGCGTCAATATTACCAGAGTCAGTGACGGATTCCGTAGATGCAGTAATATCATGTGCAGAGCGATCTTTCGTAGTGGCAGTAACAGCGTCAGTAACGGCGTCAGTGGATGCTTCAGTAGTAGCAGAGTCAGTGATAGACGAATTAGTAGAATCACGACTATAGTCGCCATTAGAGGTAAGATTGAGAACGTCCGTAGGTTTGTCAGTATGTTTGTCATTGAAGTTGGTGTTGGTAGCGAGTTTGAGTAGCTCCGCCATGCACTCGTTGAAGCATTCGGCGCGGCCCGTGGCGCTCACTTCCGACGACACCAGCGCCTGTTGTGACCAAACATGGTATTATAAGATGCGATTTGACGCTTACGTATTTATTAATAAAAACGTTTATTTGAGGAAATGTTTATGATAATGTATAAAATATGCTATGATAATGATGTCAAGCGACGATGCTACGATAGAGCGTGCTTACCCATTCACTCTCTATTTGAAGACTCCAAGATTGTGAGACCATCGGGAAAACTCACTCAGGCAAAGCATTCTACAACCTAGACGTTTTCATTACAAAACTAGAGTCAAACCTTTTCGTCCGAGCCTTTAAAACATCAATTCTGGAATGTAATACAGTTTTGTACAGTATACTCTTATGTTATAGTTTATATTTATTACATTCTGTTTTGTGTGCTTATTGAATAAATAAATAAATAAATAAATTAGCTTTGCCGCTTTTTCGAGCTACAGGCAGCACGACCAAGGTGATATTAGATCAGTTGGACACTCTCCGAAGTGTATCCGATAAAAACCCGACAAGCTAGCAATTTTGCGGCGTTGTTCAAGACTTTGAAGTCCTTTTCGTACAAGGGTTCGTTGTCCGTGGTCTGAAGGTCAGTTAGTAGTATACAAGGTTACTGGTAATGAGCCTGCAGCCATTTAAGGACATGTTCTGTAAATTTAAACAAACAATACTTAAATGTTCTACAACTTTTGTTAAAACTCAATATATATCCCATTTTTTTAAAAGTTTTTTTCTCTCTAGCACTGTTTATTTCTGTTCACGTCGACATTTCAAATTTATCGAGCGTTAAAGAGTGCCTGCGTTCTTGTAACGAAGATTTCCTTGTTGTCGGGCAAAAAAGCTTTTATCTAAATATATAATATTCTCGTGTCACAGTTTTCGTTGCCATACTCCTCCGAAACGGCTTGACCGATTTTGATGAAATTTTTTGTGCTTATCCGGTATCTATGAGAATCGGCCAACATCTATTTTTCATCCCCCTAAATGTTAGGGGTAGTCCCCCTAAATTTATTTTTTATTTTTAGACAAAATTTCTATTTTATGATACAACATACAAAAATACATACAATCCTCACTTTTCACCCTTCTACGATCAACCCTTATTTTATTAGGAAATTATTTATATGGCAAAACAACGTTTACCGGGTCAGCTAGTTATTTTGTATGGAAAAAATATGTGCGCTTTTTCACAAACTGTACAATAAAAGCGGACATATTTAATGCATTTAACAGGCCCTTAAAAGGATGCAGGCAGATTACCAATAGCCCTGTATATTAACCTGTATGGCGGCAGGCAAGCCGGCTCCCCGGCGCGTGGCGTGCGGCGCGCCGCGAGCCACTAGCGCCAGCAACTCGCGCGTCCACTGCCGCGGCAGGTGCGCCAGCGACTCCTCGCCCCAGCAACTGGAACAATGGGCTCGGTAAGTGGAACTTTATTCAGAGCTATAAAGTATCGTAAACAAGAACAAAATCACACGTTTAAAAGTAACTTTGGAACTTTTTCGTTTTCAGGTTGGTTATACCAATGGAGCTATTCGTCTGTGGGAGTTATCTTGTGAATGTGGATCGATCACGAGTTTCCCACGCTTGCAGACAGGCTTAACCACTTTTTGTAATATTAGTGGGACAGAAGGCACAGGCGAGGTAACTCGCCCCCTATAGACGATCCACATTACGCTACATGTCGAAGCATCTACGCGCATTGTTGCGGGAGTGCAGATCTGCATCATCGTGCGGGTTTTTTAGTTTACGTGCCCACGCGCGTTGTTGCGCTTTGTCGATTAACGACGGCTTTGTGTAATTTCATTCAAATACACGCCAATCCCTTCCAAAATCTCACACGACACTGCGGGGATTGGTGCGCCTTACCTTGCGCCTCGCCCGCATGCACATGTGTGGATGCATTTTTAGTATGTTGGGATGTGCGTGTTTCCTCTACAAACTTACATACAACGTTGCAACGCGCTACGCTGTGTGGTGCGTATGATATTCGCCAGTTTTAACCCCCGACCAAAAATAGGGATGTTATAATTTTGACGTCGATGTCTGTCTGTGGCACCGTAGAGCTCAAACGGATGAACCGATTTCGATGCGTTTTTTTTTAATTGAAGGCTGATTTTCGTGCGGTAACCACAGCTTAGCTATATTTGGTTAATATCGATCACTCAGATCAAAATGGTTGCCTCCACAAAATGGCGGACAAAATATTTCTTCACAACCTACTTCTATACGGGTATCAAATGAAAGGGCATGAATAGTAGAAAGCTGAACAAATCTCAAATCCAAAGTAGCCGGGAGATTTTTTTTTGAAATTTTGTTTTGTTCTTTATAGCATAGTATATAGATGCTTACAAGTGCGCGACGTTTCCAAGGCCGACAGCAGCCTGCTCGACCGCCCCGCGGTGCATGGCTCGCTGCAGCAGGCGTAGCAGGCCGCGGCCGGCGGGCAGGGCTCCGCCCCGCGCCGCCAGCAGCCCCAGGGCTCCGGCCGCCTCCTTCACGGCGCGCCACGCGCTCACCAGCACCATCTGCGCGGTCACGTGGCTGCACTCGCTACCCTCACTGGAACACCATACATAGGCATGGTCACTTAAAAATGAGTGTGCTTAAGACAGCACGGCAGAACTGCAAACTAAAATAAAATAACTGAATAATCTATTTTCTTCATATGAAAAGCCTATTTCAAATTAAAATTAAATGCAGACACGACCATTTCATAAGAATCTATCACTGTATGTATCATCTAAATAAATGAAAGCAAATTTTAGTTTTTTGTTCATATTTCCAAACCCGCTACACCGATTTCGATAACATTTATATGGGACCACCTGAACTATATGATCTACGAAACCAAAAGAGAACCATCAAAATTGATTCTCAATTAGCGGCGCTATCGCGTAACATACACACAAAATAAACCGAATTGAAAACCTTTTTATAATTTTAATAAATAAAAATTATCAGGTACACATATATTGATTACTAGATGTCCGCCCCGGCGTTGCCCGTGGTACATTATATAGTACATCCCGTACATATACAACGGTGAAAGAATGACTGAAATCGGTTCAGCCATTCCTGAGAATATCGCTTTCAAACAAAACACCTCTTCAGCTACCTGCTACGCCATCTGTCGGAAATTTGTTGTATCAACTCAGATTTAGAAAAAAAAATGATTAGCAAAGGTTTTATATTCAAGAGGTATGTAATCTGTGATATTCAATGACGCAATCTTAGACACATGCTGTCATGTGTCATGTCAAAGCACGAAACGTACGAAGACTCTCAACAAGGAATATTTTTTCCCGATTTTGTTACATTCTTGATTCATGCCCCGCTTCTATTAATAGTAGCGTTATTTTCTATAGCCTAAAGCCTTCCTCGATAAATGGACTATCTGATAGATAAATCATTTTTCAATCCGGGCCAGTACTTCCCGAGATCCTAGCGTTCAAACAAACAAACTCTTCAGCTTTATAATATTAGTATAGATGATTATTAAAGTAAACACGACACGACAGTGACAGACGGCAGCAGCTGACTCTCTTTCTCGCTCTCACGTTCGGTGGTCCCGAGTTCATCCGAACGAACCTTTCACTTATGAACGTGACGACGAGGTTCATTCACAGTTTACGAAAAATTGTGTGTGTTCCACAAGTGTTCAATTAAAAACAATATTCTCATTGCTCATGGGAGGGTTTTGATACCTACTTTTCTATTTCCATTTTATTAACGTTTTTCTAGGTAAGTGCGAACACACACATGATTTGAGCACATTTTGTAGACTATATTATACAGTACTTCATTCATTCATAATTTAAGAGCGACGCTCTTGTCGGTGGAGTTCCTTCCATGTACTTCTACACTCCGCCTTCTCCTTGACTTCCTGATACGACACTACATTTATCTTCTCCTTCACTTGGTTCATGTAACTTCTCCTAGGTCTACCTCTCTTCCTCCTCCCTTCTAATTTACCTTCCATTATTGTTCTAATGAAGTTGTCGTGTCGTATCAGATGTCCCTCTTCTGTTTTCTATTGTTTCCATTGATGTTCTTTTCTCCTCTACCATCTTCAAAAACTCTTCATTGCTCTTCATTTCATTTCAGCTGATTCTCTCCATTCTCCTCCAACACCACATTTCGAATTCCTCTAATATTTCCCTATACAGTACTTAATCACGATATTTTTTTACGGTTTCTTTGGTTCTTTGTGATATTTGAGTCGTGTGCACTGAGTAGTTAGTTCTGCTCCTCGCTCGTGCCTACTCACCTGAGCAAGTATTCCGGCAGGTAGCCCTCCGGCGCATGATGGGACACGATGGGTTCAGCGCTCGAGCAAGCCTCGAGGCACTGCTCTGTCAGCTCCTGGGCCAGTGTGGCCCACGGCTCGCTGTCCCACTCAGCTTCACTAAGGAACACACGGGTTTTTAGATTTAAAAGAATTGAGAGTGCTAATAGAGAAAAAGCAAAAAAATGTAGAACGCCTTTGAGTATTTCTTTTTGTTTTAGTGTCTGTCCACAATAATTGTACATAATAATAAATACGCTTTTAAACGTAAAGAAGAGTTGGCAGTTCTGGAGATGTTTTGTTTTAAATTACAAAATTAGGCTAGAAATTATGTATTATTATTTTAAATTTATTCGATGACGACGACGATTTGGCGACTGGGGAATTCATTGGTGTCTTCCAATACAGTTGTATACCAGTCTTTTACGTAGTCCTATCATTTCCCATCACATTCTTCGCTACCATACAACCTGAGATAAAGAATAAGTAAATCGATCAAGTTTTTCAGCATGGTTCTTTGTACCAATCGTAAGCTGATGAGGTGTATGGTGTATGTTAGCTTTGGCGACAAAGTGATGTGCCGCGAAAAAAAGTATGACACTTCCACAAGAGCGATCAGATCCGTGCTTTCGATGTAAAGCCTTAGTTCTAACTCTATACGTAGTATATGTAAACTCTTTGCATGAAACTAAATTGACGAAAATAACGTATTGACTCGACGATAGCGACTGCGGGAACCCGAACCTTTAGTGATGGAGATAAGGTATAGTTACTGTGTGTGGTCGCGCAGCACGGCCGCGACGCAGCGCAGCGCGCCGGCGCCGCCGCCCGCCGCCGCGCGCCGGCCCGCCGGCCGCGCCGCCTCCGCGCGCAGCCGGGCCAACAGCGCGCGCAGGGCTCCCACCGCGGCGGGCTCGGCTCTGATACCACACACCATTTATATGAACACATGATTTCCTCTCCTAGAAGTAGAAGAACTAGAAGTCCTCTCGCCCACGACGTTTTGCATCAATACAGTCGCGATGCAGTAGCAAATTAGGGGGCATCCACAAATTACGTAAGGTAATTTTGACGATTTTCCGATACCCCCTCCCCTCTTGATGAGATTTTGTTCACCCCCACCTCACGTGAGAATTTCACACATTTTTTACTCATTTCTCCCAGTATTTTCGCAATGTGAACACATTCTTAGCGAAAAAAAAATACATTAGATTTGCCGAGATCACCCTTCCCCTTTTGAACACCTCACGTAGTTAATGGACGCTTCTTTAGTTGCGTGTTGGCATCGCTTCTGTAGCGCGCTAAAATGCGAATAACGCGCATTAGTTGCGACGATTCGCGCGATCGATTACAAAAAAATAGCAACAAAAACAAAATCTTTGATTTACCCCGACCCGACCATCTTGGGTTTTAAATTTGTACAGTAGTCTTTTAACCAAGCCTTTTCATTCGATACCCATGTTGAGGGAGGTTCGTTGTGAAATAGTACATTATGTGCCAAGGGAGGAAATTTCAACCCGCGCGATATTAATATAATATAATACTAATATTGGCTAACAAATAGGCGCATGGAATAAATATGTGTGTCTTCAAATCAAGAGTGAATCGGTTTCTTCTAGGTAAACACGCTCCATCGTAGACCGCATCGTCGCTTCACATCAGGCGAGATGGTGGTCAAGTGTAAACCTATAAATGGTAAAAAAAGTCATTCAACACTGTTAAACATAGTTTTGTCTGTGCTAGCATCTGCTAAACAAGCTCTTCTGTAGGAGACATTTTTTCATATGACCCAATATTTTATAATTCGTAGGAGCTTTAAAACGGGAGGTGAGGGATCAAAAGTTCAAAACCGACTTCAAAACCACAAATAGGAACTCAAAAGCGAAAAATAAATTAATATCATTATTACAAGTGCTATCTAGAATTACGTCATCTAGAAAATTGTATTTAAATTTTAGTTTTAGGGTCATGTTCATATTTCAAAAACCTCTCGACCGATTTCGATAAGATGTACATGGGACCATTCGCGCAGCATACCCATCCGAACATCTTTTTGGAAGTTGGATAAAAAGTAAAATATAAACATAAAAGTAGTATGTACTGACGTGTCGGCCCGTACGCGATGCGGCAGACGCGACAGTAGCAGCTGCAGCCGCGCGGCCGCGCACGCGCCGCGCGCGGCACGCAGCGAGCACGCAGCGCTCACCACCGCGCCGAGGCTCAGCTCGGGGGTACATTCCTACACAACAGACACATACTATGTTAATAGGGATGTTAACAATTTTTCGGACCTGCTTTTATTTTGAAGATTGACGCATGTTTACCGTAAAAAATGACATTTTATTTCAAAATACATATTAGTATTTTCGATGCCTAAATATGACGATTTCGATGTTCGATGTCTAATATTGGAATATTAGACTAATTTTGGATTGTGCCACTAAAACACTAACGGCTGCCATGACGTCACTAGTCGTAAAACATTGGTCACGATTCATGACTGTATGTCCAGTTTATGTGTTTTATTATCTTGAAAACAAACAATCAAAATCATCATCACTAAGATCGCAAACTATAATAAAAATGCAGAAAAGTAAACAGTGTAGTTAGTTTTCGATAACTTGATTTGCGACTAGTGACGTAATAATATACATACACATATTGGTGTTTCCAGTCACGTGACAACCGATTAAAAATATAGCATTTAAAATCATTTATAATAAATTTACTACGTAATATTAAATTATAATAATGTGATTTTCGATATACTATTCAGAAAAACTATCATAAAATTAACATTAAACATTAATTTGTGATTAGTGTTAACGTCCTTATTACTGCCGTTTCTGAACAGAACCTGCTGAAAACAAATGAAAATCTCGAGAAAAAAACATCTCGGAAATTATGCAATTAATAATCACGGAAATCTATTTATGCATGGGGTTTGTAGTTTACGTATAAGTGCTATTTACACATCAACATTGACAAGTACAAGCGCTTGACCCCACTGTGGCATCCGCCGCAAGCGTCAAATTACCTAAAATTGAAATACTTGTTTGCTTCCTCAGCTACGTGTCGATCGCGGTACTTCGATCCGTGTGTACTTTGTGTTGCGGTGAAAATGCTAGTGAATCGTCATGGATGTATGATGGATCGTGACTATTTTGGGCAGTTAAATAAGACACCGTGTTTATTTTAGGGACACTGAAAAAGTTTTAAAACGAAGTGATATGCCAAAAACCAATCTATGTAATAGGGCGCGTGTGAGTTATTGATAATGGTGGTGGACATTTGGAACAATCACTAAATTGCCGTAAGTACAAACTGTTTCGTTAATTAGTGATTGTTGTAAATAGCTGATTCATTTATTCATATTGCTACGCCAAAATTAAGTTACCTTTTTTCACTAGTCCCTATCTAGCATCAAAGTAGAAAGGAAAAGTTTCAAATTAACAAATAATGTGTATGCTTGAAACCGCACGGCAGAAGTGAAAACTAAAGTAAGAAATAAGTAACAATCAAAAACTATTAAATAATTTTAATAATAAAGAATGAAAACGATAACATATAATATAGTAAACATAGCGACACGACAGACAGATGCGGCTGAAGGAGTAGTATCCAAGGCCAAAATAAAAATAAAAACACAGTGACAGCAGCGCAGCTATCTTTCTCGCTTTAACACAGTCGGCGGTCCCGAATTGTTAAAAGTAGGTAGTTTTGCAAGACAGGCGCGTGCGGTCGTCCTAGGTACCATGTAAAGATTGACGGCTGGCGGGCGGGAGATTAACCCGAAGATCAGAGTGAGAGAGACGCAAATAGCTGTGCAAAAGAGATATCGATTCCTAACTTTTCATATATAATGATGTCGTAGTATTCGTGTGGTTCGAAATTCATTTTGCCCCTCTACTCACCAGCCAGGTCTGCACCTCCATGTTGGGGTATAATAGGAGAGCTATGTAAGAAGTTTTCAGCTTTCCTCAAACCCAGAAACTTGGTGCCAGCTCTCCAAATAGGGACTCTGTGGGAGTTGAACCAGTACAACTCAATTACACTGGTTACCTCGAGCAGTTCCAGGGGGCAGTGTTGGAGCACCCTCAGCGCCGCGGCCTTGTTCCCGTCGTAGCTGTCGTCCAGGTGGTGCAGCAGCGAGCGCGCGTGCGCCGCCCGCCACGCCCTGCGGCAACGGCGGCGGGGTTATATCATCACAGCTTAAGCAGTTCACTAAATCTTCCTATCACTGAGACTCGGGGCGTTCTCCTAGAAGGAGAGCGTTAAGACCAGCCACTACGCTGCCGCTGGCCCAGAACGGGTTGGGGGATTAAATTAAACATAAAACATAACCTAGAACGATTCTTGGAAGAATCCTTATTTTGGATTATAAGATTTGGATTGGATTCCTAACCTGAAATCCTCAAATCCCCCAAAAAATTCAGGATTCCTTTGAGCACATTCTTTCTAGTTTCACCTCTGAGTATTTCATCTGCTGACGCTCAAGTTTATTATCACTAGTCAGCAGGTTTAACGGTAAAAGTAAAGATCGAGAAATGAAAAAAAAAAATAACACAGCGACAAAGCAGAAAAGAGAGAGCATAACTGTACACCATTTCTCGGTCAGGTACACTCGGCGTTCCCGAGTTCACCGGATCGAACTTTTCACTTCCAAGCGTGACGACTCGTTCACAGCCTACGAAAAAATCTGGGTGCGGTACGCCAAAAGCAGTGATCACTTCAAAAATCTGTGTGCGGAGCGCCAATCGAAATTTTCGCTTAAAAAAAAGCTTACATAGGGAAGTCAGGGAGAGTCTCCTCCACAGCTGCCAGTATCTGCAGCGCCGCGGTCCGGCGCGCGTGCGCCGCGCCCCGCAGCAGGCCGGAGTAGCAGAGCCGGCGCACGTCCTCCACGAACGGGCAGTAGTGTGCGACGGTGCCGAGCGCGCCCGCGCGGGCCAGCGCGCGCCGGCTGTCCGACAGGCGACGGAACAGCTGACAACAATACAACTCATTTATTCCAACTATAAATTAATGTAGTACCTGGTTGACCGAGCTTTGCTCGGTTCAAATACGTTTATAAAGGGCTCTAAGTAAAAGATTTTCTCAGAAAAAAAAGAACAAAAAAGAAAAGACCCGAGTGTAACCATCAGGATTCGAACCGGGGCCTGTTGAATCCGAGGGCGAGCATATTCCGTCTGAGCCATTTAGACTTAAAGAACAGTGGCGAAATAAGTTATCGTATTCTAATGACATTGTAGGAGTTTTTCATTGTCTAAAAACGCGCATAAAATGATGTTTTTAAAAAATAAAACCTAGCTAGATTGATTTATCGTCCCCGAAATCCCCTGTATACATAATTTCATGAAAATCGTTCGAGCCGTTTCCGAGATTCTGATTATATATATATATACCTACAATAATTGCTCGTTTAAAGGTATGAGATAAGATAAGATAGGTATCAACATTAACGTCATTTACAAAAAGGCAAATAATTTATCTGTGTACATCTATGTAACCTATTTTACAACAATAAGATATTTTACCCTTTCTAGAGCAAAACAAGTTTTCATTAACGCATTTATTAAATTTCGTGTTGATAGGGTCGAATTTCATTATTTCAGTAAAATCTACAACTACGTTATCCAGATAAATGTAAGCAAATTTTGGTTTTTTGTTCAAATTTCAAAAACCGCCACACAGATTTTGATAAAATTGATATGGAACCATACGGAAAGCACCCTTATTCGAACAGAAGAAAAAAATTAAATTGGTTCCGAAGTTTTCGAGAAATCAGGTAACATACAACAAAGTTTTGTTATAAAGGGACTATTCCTGATAACAGAAGCAAAATGTGTCTGTATACCATCCACGGTTGGGACTAGTGAGACCAAACTTTGCTCCCTGACACTATCAACTGTTATTAGACCTAGTTTCACAGACGATTAAAGTATCATTGAGTATCAAAGGTACCACTACAACACTACTTCTGTTTCTGGTTTCCATTCTATTCGCAAGGCTATCAAAGACGGTATACCTTCTGCAGATGTCCCAACATGGCGGTCCGGAAGCCGGGGCCGGGCGCCCCCAGGTTGTAGGTCAGGAACCACAGCACAGTGTCCAGGTCCTCCCGGCTGGCGGGCTCCGAGCCGCGCCCGGCCTCCGACACCAGCGACAGCGCCAGGATGCGCTTCTGATCACATCACACACATCAATACACAAGATGACTAAAAACAATAATTAGTCCATCAGTTATGTGCACGACGGTCTCTTTAGTTTGTGTATATGTTAACGGAAATGCATGTAATCCGTCATTGTATACAATGCCTAGGAAATGTATGTAATTCCTAAAATCGCACGGAAATGTGTGAAATAAATTATATTATCTTTACACATTTCCTATGAAATCTATACATTTCCTAAATAGCTTCGGAAATGTAAAACATTTAAAATATTGGTGGGTAGGTTAGGTTTTTTTATTTATATAAACAGCCTCCACGGATTCCAAGGTCCATGCCTTGGTTAGGTTAGGTTAGGATAAATTTGATTTTATAAATATAAATTGATTTTGTGATACGTTAAAAATGTATAGATAGTTAATTTTAGAAGTTTTAATTAGTAAGATAATATAAACATATTATTATTATTTTACGGTATGACTGTTACCCGATTGTCTCAATAAGTGCTATGATAAAAAATATTATTAACAACAAGTTTTATTACAGAAAACATTTACTTTATACGTTATTGGAATTATATACAATTCCGAGGAAATTTATACATTTCTAGGATATTTATGCATTAGTTTTTCAAACAATATTTTATACATTTCCTAAATAGTATCGGAATTGTACACATTTCCTAGGATTTCTACAAAATTCCTTGATTTCATACATTTCCGGTAACATATATAGAAAAATACACTTATGTAAATAAAGTGTGATACATGTGTGAGCCGTGGCATATGGAATTCGCTCTCGTAAGAGGTGGCATATAGAACCTCTTAAGAAAGCGAATGTATCTCTGGTGAACTCTTTGGTTTTATAACAAGATTTTATTCCAAATTTAAATTTCCCTCGCATTTTATTGAGTTGTCTTTTGTCTTTCTCAGTTCGTAAAAATGCGGCTCTAGATTTCACGTCACAGAATCAATTGAAATTCGTTTTTGTTATTATTTTTATCTAAATAAGTCCAGCAATAGGTTCCACGACCGGAACAAGTTAGTTTGGTGTGTTGTCATGGTACACCAGGTAGGAACATTCCTTCGAATAATACAACTCAGCTAAATTTGCAACAAAAAAATGTACACTACGATGCATTACTACTATTAACTTACATAAAACTGCGTATCTAGTATACTAGTGTCGCTCGACGGTTACACCCACGTTGTTTCCGTTACTTTCTTAGAATTAAATGTAGTCTATGCGTTCTTCCAGATTATAACTTAAATGTGTTCCAAATTTCAGCCCGATCTGTTCATAAATTACGACGTAATGAAGCAACAAACATCTACACATTAACATGTATAATACTTTTGTATTAATAGGATTCTGTTTAATCCATTACGGGCTCAAAGCCAAAGGCCAAGGCTTTATGTGACAATATCCGAGCAAAGCAGAAACGCGCCGCTAGTAATACTATAAATGTCAAAGCTCCGATGTTTATTGCTCAATACAAATAAGTTATAGTAAAGGAATAAATCCAGTTACATTATAGTCTAAAATAATACATAAGCTCCTTTTCTAACCTCGTGGCTTACTTGGTAGCAAGTCTGCCTGCGAAGCCGTCGGTCGTGGGTTCCCAGTGCAAATATTTGTGTGATCAATACAAGTATTTGTTCTGTGTCTGGGGTGTGTCTATGTATGATTATTATGCATTTAAAACTATATAAGTATTTTATCAGCTATCTAGCCTCCTTAATACAAGCATTGCTTAGTTTGGGGTTAGATGGTGTTGTGTGGTTGTGTGTGAAGTGTCCACTAATGTTTTCATCCCAGTAAAATAGCGAGAACAGGAAACACGCGGGTAAAACCGCGGAGCGCTATGTATAGTGCTAGCAATAAAGAAATACTATCAGTAGTTCATCGCTTTTGATCTTGTAAGAAACGCCGACAATGTCTAAACACGGGTAGATAAACCCGAAAACTGAACCGCGCTCTCGAAATACTAACATTCCAACGTTGTGCCATAATGTGAGTCAGATTTTCAATCTCGTGAGGGAAGTATGGTATACTGTCCAGCTTAGCGTTGCGTATCTTGCTAGAATGTCTCTCTCCTCGCGTGTTGTATGAGTCTAAGTTATTTCTGAAATACACAGTCACTTGCTAAATCAAGATTGTAGGTAACGTAATATTTAGTATTTATATAACTTTTATATTTTTCACTGAGTGGGAATCGAACCCATAACCTTTCGCATGCCAGGCTTACTACCAACTATAAGTCACGAGGCCAGTTGGAATTAAGACCCTGAGTCCCAGCAGTGGGATATTTAGTTGGCTGGTTATGCTATGCTACTTAAAACTAGGCCGCACCTCATCGTCTGGATGCAACGCAGCGGCACGCAGCGCGCCGGGCGGCAGCCGCGCGCGGCCCGCGGGCGCGGCGCGCGCGCACGCCAGCGCCGCGTCGCCGCGCGTCTCGGACCAGCTGGGAACAACAAACGTTCATATTTCCAATGTCTACGTTATAAATATATTTTATACTACACCTGCTCGGAAAGTACCTTGATACTTTATCAAATTTACGGTAGAAAGTACGTCATTGCATATCGAACAAATATGCGGCGAGAAAACGCATCTGAGCGGGAGAGAAAAGTGTATGAAAATCTATTTCTAACGTGGTTTTTCTTTTTTAATTTTGGGTAAGACTATGCGCTGGTAACCTAAATATCAAAAGCCAAAAAGTTTTTACAGTGAGTTTTTATCTCCAAGTTCGCAAAATGACACTGGCCACTAGCTGTGTGTTGGATGGTGTCAAACAATTTGAAAAAAGAACATGTGAAAATTGCAGACGCCATTGGCGCCATTTTCAATTTGTGTGTTGTTTGAGGATTCAGTTTTCGTAGAAAAGTAAAATAAAACTATCAAAATGATAAGTAGTGATAGTGATGATGAAGACTTTTTAACTCAGCCGCAGTTGAAGGAAACAGCAAAAATACTGATTGATAACCTTTTACCACAGAAATCAATTAAAAAATATAATAAAACTTATGACGATTTTTTGCAATGGAAAAGTGAAAAAATGCGGCATCTTTTTCTGAAACTGCTACTTTACTACTTTGCTAGCTTATTTCAGTGAAAAAGCGCAAAAATACAAACCAAGTACGTTATGGTCTATGTACTCAATGTTGAAATATAAATTTCAATTGGTAAAGATTTAGTTTTTTATTTTCCTTGTAGGTGTAGTATAAAGCACTATGTATCACTTGAGAGAAAGTGCGATTCCCGATCACTTTCACTTTCTCCTCTCGGTGAACAATGTACTGTTTCATTCCACCAGCTCGGAAAGAGTACTTTTATTCCTCGATATCAGGGCGCAAAAGTCGTTTTTACCCTCTAGAGGTTAAAGTAAATTTGAATTTAGAACATCGTGTGTACTGAGGTTTTGAATTCAAAACATAATTCAACGTATTTATTTCTACCTCCTTGGTGCCGAATGCATCGTAATTGTTTTTTAATATGTTAAAAACTCAGACTCGGAACCTCCTTGGTGCACTTACTTTTTTTTTAATTTGCTTAGCGCGAAAACATTTTAAAATTTGCATTTAGTCATTTCCTCGCTGAGGTGGAATGAAAAGTTACGTGTTGCACTGGAGTGCAAAGATTTTTCACCTTGTGCTCTTTGATTCCCTTGCTCGGTCATCAAAATTGAGCACGAGGGTAAAAATCAACTTTGCACTCTTGTATAACAAATAACTATTTATATTTATTTATTTATTTAACTATTTCACCACACTTGCTCATAAAGTGACTCTAATTTCACCGCAGTCAGGCATGTAATGACTAAATGTTCCCACTGCAGCGACTCGACGCTTCTTCTCACAAAGATAGAATCAAGGCCATAATCCAGCACATAGGCACAGCTGGCCCTATTATCAAACTGTGACTTTTTCATTACTATATTAGATTTAGTATTAAGGTGCTGTAGCAATAAACGGACGTCTCTGAATTAATTGCATTTGAATACTCACACGACACCGACCCATATGTAGGCCGACACCATATACGGCACAGAACACATCATTAATGTACCTGTTGTATGCAATGTATTTAATGTAACTTCGTATTTCAACTTGTACGTGTTTAATAAATGAAACTTTCACTTAAACATAAGTTTTGGTTTATAAAGAAAACTTCCAATTCCTCATTTTGTACATGGCAAAAAAGCAACCCGTGGAAACCAATAAAAAAAAAGAAACCTCATTCCTTTAGTCTATGGCTAATCCCCATTGTAAGTTGCGCGCGCAACACTGGCTAATTTTTCCTGCCATAACGAAAAAAAAATCCCAACTCGTTTTCACTGTTGAAATGATTTTCTATTGTTATTTTAAACACAAGTGTGTCCGTTTATTACATTTCTCGACTCTCTTAAGACCCTCACCTAACGGGTCGGGTCTTAATGGCGCCTCAGCGGTGATCACCAACATTACACACATGTACACACTTGTTGAAGGTGAACGGTACATCACACTCCCTTACGAGGTCAGACGCTGACACACATGGGGCCCTAAGTATATAACAGTCTACCTAAAATAGTTAAATCAACCCCAAGTTTTGGCGGCTTCAGAAACAGATTGAAATGCTGGCTTATCGATAAAATTGTAAAACATTGACAGTAGTAATAAATACATTTATATTACTTGACAGTTATACCTACACTGACAATGAGCCGTTTTCCGATGAGACAAAAATAGTTCCAAAGTACGCACTAGATGGCGGTGTGAAAATTCAAAAAGATTTGTCTGTACCATAGACTCTCAAAAGTGTAATTACTATGAAGCCCCTCCCAATGTTCAGGGAAAAAGAGTAAATCTAAATTATTTGCGATAACTAAAACTGTTGGAGGTTTCCCAAACACATCACTTATTTTAGATAAATTATAATTTTCTTCTCAGCTCAGCTGATGTGTTTGGTTTGTTTACCTTCTATAAACCCTAAATACTTGAAGAAAAAATTTCATTATAAATCAAATTTTCTTCTTTTTTTAGTGTTAAAATATTGGGAATAAAAATAGTCAATTAAATGGAAAAATGGAAATAAAAAATCGTTACTGATCACATTCGATTTTCAATAAAAATCTTTAAAACTCTCGATGCAGAGACACAAACTAAGCACAAGTAAAAGGAAGATTCAAAAATATAAATAGCAACACTGATACGAAAATATTTATCTGTGGCTGAACAACTAGTATCTATTCTCTCTACTTAGTCTGTGGTATCTATCTAGTGTTTTGCATAGATACCAATCTATGGCCAAGAATAAATAAAAAAATTAATAGTGTTGGGACATTAGTTACCAAACCACGAGTATACAGAACAGCTCCTTAAGTTTTAGTGAACTATGCGAAGTAGCTCACCGATTATCTGGTTCCGTGACCGTTATTTTTCGGCGATCCGCTATTGTTAAGTAATGCCGCATGGTCAACTGACTGATTTAGTTTGCTCTTACCCGAATTGTATGTTACGTATTCAACGATTTTAATATATTTCGAATTTTTGTAGTGAACTTTTCTTTAGCAGCGTTGTGATTTGAAAATCATTGAAACGAAAAAGCGACAGTAAAAAGAAAGTTAAGCATTTCTAAACTATCATTTCTACCACGTATTTTTTTCTAGATACAGATTTACTTTCTAGACATTTTCAAGAGATTAAAACGAAGAAATGATAGATGGCGCTTATAATACGTCTAACATTACTTAACATTTCTGTCCAAATCTAAGGTTTTGACAATATCCGTATATTGAGATAGATGAAATTTTTAAATCAGACAATTTATAGTTCTCTTGAATTTTAAAAGCGTTTCCGAGTTTGCAGATGTTCATAAGCAATAGCAACCAACAACACAACAACAATAGCAAATAACAACAATCGTAGACATCTACGGTCAGGTAGCAAAAGCATAAGCAGCCCACTAATTGTTCCCACTGCTGGGACTCGGGCCTTCTTTTGCAAGAGAGAGTCATACCCATAATCCACCACGCTGGCGCAGTGTACCAATCCACACTGATGATACAGTCATGACTTTGAAGAATTCTAGGTACATGTCGGTTTCCTCACGAAGTTTTCCTTAACCGTTTTAAGTTAGCGGCATTGCGTACATATTATTATCTTCGAAACGATAGGATACCAATCGGCAGTTGCCATTCTCCCGACGAGACCAGTCGGAACTTTTCTCAATTCATGTGAAATTTTTGTATTTTACATTATATGAAATAGTTAAATATTGGAGCGCAGTATGAATAAAACAATTGCAATATTGTCTTCTAAAATTTTTAAAAAAGACCGAACGAACGAAAGATGGGAGCGAACTAGTTCGACACAGGTATGCGAGCTAAGTTCAGCGTTCCCAGTGGACCTCACTATGTGGCTCAGTGGCTTTTGACATTGACATCGCAATCTAAAACTTACAAACGCCTTCTATCGTCCTTTTTTCGAACCATTTTTTTATCTCGTCGGAAAACAGCTCATTGTACGATAAATTATCGTTTAGAAAATTTAACGAAAACCCGCCATTATCAACGCTACGCTGCATTAAAACCGAACGAACTACAGAAGAATGTGCCATTAACCACAAACAAAATATTGGCGAAGTTGCGGCAAAGCTGCTTACAGAAACCAAAGGTAAAAGTTGAAGTTGAAATTGAGGAAATTTAATTTTGAACTATCAAAATGTATATTTTTTGTATGTCTTTTTTTGTTGCTTTTTAAATGATTTTTGGTGTAATGTAAATTATTGTACTTGATAAAATAAAGTAAAGTAAAGTAAAGTAATGTAAAGTCAAAATCTTGTACTATAACGTAGTGTTACATGTATTGCGCCAGGTTTGGGTCTGCCTCCAGCACCGCCGGCAGCACGGCTCGCAGCGCCGCGGGCTGGCCAAGTGCGGGTTGCACCCAGCGCCGGAACACCTCTCGCGTGGGCAAGCCTGCGCACGCGCCGCCGCGGATCAGCGCACTGATCGCCGCGCTCGCCTGACAAACAACAAATAACGTGCTAAATCAATCATTTTGACTAACAGAGACTCACCGCGGCCTGTAGGTGCGGCGCGGCGCCGGCGGGACTCACAGAGACTCACCGCGGCCTGTAGGTGCGGCGCGGCGCCGGCGGGACTCACAGAGACTCACCGCGGCCTGTAGGTGCGGCGCGCCGGCTGCAGGGCTGCGGGACTCACAGAGACTCACCGCGGCCTGTAGGTGCGGCGCGGCGCCGGCGGGACTCACAGAGACTCACCGCGGCCTGTAGGTGCGGCGCGCCGGCTGCGGGACTCACAGAGACTCACCGCGGCCTGTAGGTGCGGCGCGGCGCCGGCGGGACTCACAGAGACTCACCGCGGCCTGTAGGTGCGGCGCGCCGGCTGCGGGACTCACAGAGACTCACCGCGGCCTGTAGGTGCGGCGCGGCGCCGGCGGGACTCACAGAGACTCACCGCGGCCTGTAGGTGCGGCGCGCCGGCTGCGGGACTCACAGAGACTCACCGCGGCCTGTAGGTGCGGCGCGGCGCCGGCGGGACTCACAGAGACTCACCGCGGCCTGTAGGTGCGGCGCGGCGGCTGCGGGACTCACAGAGACTCACCGCGGCCTGTAGGTGCGGCGCGGCGCCGGCGGGACTCACAGAGACTCACCGCGGCCTGTAGGTGCGGCGCGGCGCCGGCGGGACTCACAGACTCACCGCGGCCTGTAGGTGCGGCGCGGCGGCGGCGCGCAGCAGCGCCGGCGGGCCGCACAGGTCCCGCAGCACGCGCGCCGCGCCCGCGCTCGCCGCGCAGCTCGCCGCCGCCCAGTACCGGCTGCGGCACTCGCCCAGCGCGCGCACCGAGCGCAGCAGGGCGTCCAGCGGGCCGCTGTCGCCTGGAACGATACGCACCCGGTTCTATCACCGTCTTGTGCGGAGTTAACCATGGGGACGTGGTTGCACCAAGCCTCTTTAATTTGTATCTCCCTACATAGTTTTCTTGCTTTTGGACATCATCGTATTTCCAGTGTCTATTTCTATTCGAAGTTGTGTTTATTTTGGTGTGTTAAGGGAAAACGATAAGCGTACATTTTTACGAAGCACGTGCACTAGTCACAGAAAACCGACACCCTGAAGTTAGCTAGGAAACATTACAACCATCATCAGGTTCATATTTTTCACATTTTTGAGTTGAAGATGGATGTTATATGATTTACTATATAACTAAAATTTGCTCTCCTTTGGATGTATGACGTTATCGTAGATTTTACAAAAATTCAGTCGGGTGTCTGAGTTTAATTTTAAACGAAGTCGGTTTTTGTTTATTCCCAGAATCCCACTTAATATTATACAAGTCAATATTTCGATATTCGTTGCTTTATCAACGTCGTAACGTATAAACAGATCGGGTTGAAACTCGGAACACAGAACACAGGTTACTATTTATCACGGGTACAACTAACTACGCGGGTAAAAACACAGCCAGTATGCAATACTTATCTGACCGCATCTGTCGAGGCGCGCGCTGTACTGCAGACAGGCGGCCAGGGTCTGGTCGGCGAGGTGCCGCACGCTGTCGAGCGGGTAGTCGAGCAGCGTCCACAAGGCCGGCAGCAGGCGCGCTAGGGCCTCGCCCCCCGCGGGCCCCGCCCCGCCCAGCGCGCGGCTCAGCTGCAGAAACGCGCGCATCACGCACACTGCCACCGCCGGCGCTGACGCACTCCTACACACACATAGTAAATATTAGAAAGTAGTGGCCCGATCTAAGCTAGTGGCGCGCCCTGATTGCGTTCGATTTGAACTATACAATAAACTACTGTTTGGGCCGTCTTCTTCTTCTTCTCCGTTTTAACAATCTTTCGGACCTTCCGATAGATTTTAGTTTCATTCACTCAATTCACATCATTCAATCCAATGGAGAACACGTCACAACAAATATTCAAATCAAATATTCTAACTAATGTTTAGATGTTTGTAGCCCATTAACGTCGGAACGTCTGAACGGATCGGGTTGAAACTTGGAACACAGTTTATAGTCTGGAATAACATATAGCCTACTTTTTATCACGTGAAAATAATGGTAACTGCACGGATGAAACTTTTGGGAGTTGCTAGTATTTTACATATCTGGTAAAGAGATCAGTGCAGTGCTAGGTAATGATTTGGACTCTTCATGTTCTAATAGCTGAAGGAGACTGAGCTGTTATGGACAGACATATTGCTTACGAGACACATGTCCTGCTCTTCTGCTCGTTCCGTCACAATACTTTTTTTTTTAATTGCCAGTCATAGGGACTGCCGATAGACGTGAAACCGTATAACTCAAAATTTGATAGCTCAGTTTGGAAACTACGCGGGTGAAACCGGAGGGCGTAGCCATGAGCATGGCCATCTAGAAATGCAGACGCATTTCCAGCCCATTAAAAAACGCATTTCTAGACGGCCAATCGGAAATGATGACGCATTTCGAGATGGCCAATGGCCATGGTCCCGAGTTCACCCGAAAATTTCTCATCGTTCCCGAGCATGAAAAACCTGTCTGTGGCGCGCCAAATAAGTTATCACTAAAATAAAATTAAGATTATGTGATTTAAATGTTGTACTTGTCTTACCCATCAGCATACCGCGATAGTTCGTCTATGAGCACCAGGACTGCCGGGGGGCCGGCGGGTGTTAGATCTTCTTGAAGCTGCTCCATGGGTACTGTGGTCGCTACGGCCGAGTAAACTGCTAGCTGACCGATCCTGTGCCTTAGCACCTGGTAATAGGAGTCAGACTCCGTTGTCTTTGAGAATGCTACAGCAGTCTGCAATGGCTGGAAAGGAGAAATTATAGGTTTATTTGTGTGGTTTAATAAGAAGATGAACCCGTAGCGGCGAAGAGGCGAAAACTTTCTATGACTATTGAAACTGATTAACTTTAATTATAAGAGGCCCAGTATATATTCCTGCTTCTGGGCCCCGGGGCCTTCTTTAGTAAGGAGAGAGTCAAGGCTATATAATAATCCACCACACTGGCCCAGTGCGGGTTGGTAGATGTTCGCGACAAAGCGATTTGGCCCGGCCGGCCAATTCTCCTGATCCCGGAACACTAGTTCCGGGATCGTCTTTGGCCCGGTTTTTAAAATGAAGCCAAAGTACAATAAAAAAAAAAGAATCTCTGCTACCAGTCGATGAATACACAGGCGGGGTAAATAAGGGACCGATGAATCCGAATGGACGGGCAGCTAAAAGGTTATGTTTCTCAAGAAAGTCAACTAGACGTTTGTTTACTATTTCTTCCAAAATCTTGGCCAGTATACATAACAAAGATATCGGGCGATAGTTGTGTACACAATTTTTCGCCTCGCTCTTGTGTAATCCTTCACAGTTTGAAGTTAGCAGCATGACTTTGAAAAGAGAGTAGTGCGTATGGGAACATTTAGTGGGCTCTTATGATTATGCAAAAAATGATCTAACTCACAAATTTCCAAGAATCCGTTGAGTTTCTCCTCAAATTCTCTGCAGCCAAGATCAGAATCCCAGCCAAAGACTTGGTGTCCATCGAGACTTCCTCATCGCATATCAGACTATTGACACATGTCATAATATTTACAGCCATTTCTTCCTTTTCATTACCATCAATTGTACTCAGGTCCAGTTTCTGTATCACGTAAATGATCAAACGTAGTAAGGTGTGCTCCAAGCTAAACATTTCATTCTTTTTTGTGGGTGACAATGTTGAATTTCTGCGAAGAAATTAGTAAATATAGTAATGGCAGTCTTTGCAGCAGTGGAGTCTGCCTGGGGAAGTACCACCGGTAATGAGCCTATGATCATGGGTTCAATTCTTAGTCAGGTCAAATGTTTGTGTGAAGAATACTGTTTGAGTGTATCTATGTATCAGAACTGAAGTATTTAGGTACAATGACACATAACAATAATAATTTCTGACTACCTAGGGAAGTGCCAGCCAGATTCTTGCTAGTTACCACAAAGGAGTAATATCTAAACATTACTGTGTTCCGTTTGAAGGGCAATGTTTCCAGATATATTATGGATCAACTAGATAAATAACTGTATATCTTCGGGTGACGAGCGCAGAACAATACTAGGCAGTAATTTCGACTCTATAAATATGATGACGAAGCAGTGAGGCACTGTAATGTGCCTCCTCTTCGTGTCGATGACGTCACTTTGTTTTTAAAACCTATAGCGCAATACACACTGAGCCCGCCGGGCCGCCGACAAAGCCCCGCGGCCTGTATGAAAAGAATCATGTCGCCAACATGCGCCTGCGCGTGTTACCCGCCGACATGTTGCCGGCTTGGGTACGCCTGCGCTCAGTTGCCCGGCGACGCTCGCAAATTTTCCGTCTTGTAATAAGTGAAGCCGCCAACTAGACAGCCGACAAAAAGTTGCCGACATATGTCGGCGGCCCGGCGGGCTCAATGTGTATTGCGCTTATCTGTGTCATCTATTTAATGTTTTTGTTCTATGCTGTTATGTGGCAGGTGTGTTGCTTTCCATCAGGTGTATATCTTGCTCGTTTGTGACTCTAAAAGTAAGATATTTGTTTGAACTTCATTAATGTGTTTATTTACAATATATAACAATGGCATATTACTACATGATTAGTAGTTAACAATCCTGTATAATATACTAATAGTGCTTGAGGGTTTCACCTGGATAGTTTGCATTACCATTGTTATTCCACTATAAAAGTAGTTATGTCTTATTCTAAACTATAAATAATCTATCTCCATCAACAAAATCTATTTATAGCTTTTATTTATATGAATATTTAAAAAATCTTATTAATAATTTCCACTTATTAATGGAATTTTTATTTTAGAAAAAAAAAAATACCTCAATTCCTTTCTGTCGGCGAAATAATTAAAGAACAAATGTTCCGTGATGAGGTTGACTCGGACAGCCTCCAGGGCTAGGGCTCCGCTCGGGAAATTCTCAATACACAACAATATTTTAGGGATCCTCTCAGAGTAGTAAACAAATCCATCCGACTCTAGATTGTTTGATATTTCAGAAGTGATGTGTGCTGTTAGAGAGTGGATGAAGCACTCCTGAATGTTCATACATCTTGTGATGTGCCTGAAAATAGAAAACAATGCTTTAAGATTCACTTGTAGCAGTAAGACTCCCAGAGTCCGCCTGGGGAAGTACCACACTTCTGTCAGTTATTCTACCCTCAACTGCAATGTGCAAACAATCCTGTATTCTGGTCTGAAGTGCAATGTTTCTGTGGTAAGCTCAGAAAGTTGAAAGCCATAATTTCTAAAATTAACATGGTTAAAGTAAAGTATTGGGCACAGTACCAGATTAAGGTAAATGAATGGCCTCCCTTATCCTTAAGTAAACAATACAGAATTAATAAAAAACCAACTAAAACACATGGAATTCCTTTAATAGTTTATAAGCTAATCCAGGAGTGATGGGACCCGTACTTGGACAAATAACTTTTCACTGGATGCTTAGCAGGCGCTTCGTAGAACACAACAGCCAGGAACTGAACAACCCCATCTTCAATTGATTCTTCTTCTCCTTCAAACATATTCCTCAACACTCCCAGCTGCTCCTCTGCATTTGTAGATTTTATGAATTTTTCTATAGATGTATGATCCTGACCTAAAACATTAGCACGAAGATTTTTTTATTTGAGAAAAAATAGAGGACAAGCTCTACCATTCAATTCAATCATTTATTTCAGAAATTACATTCCATATCAAAAAGAAAATTATAAAAATTAAAAATAAAATAAAAGTGATGTCCAAAAATAAATAAATAATAATAATAAAATTTTGAACTAACAATTTTGACAAAACAAATAACAACACAATACAAACATTTAAAGTTTTCGGGTGACCGACATGCTCATCCACACGGTAGTCCTACAGTTTTTCCAATTTTTACAATGCCAAGTGCCTAATGGGAAGCAACATTCCTGACCATAACAACACGCCACTTAACTATCTATACATAAGAGTCCAAATTATTACCTAGTGTTGCACTGTGCTAAGTAGCCTATGATGAATGATGTTCTTAACTTATTTCATAAAATAAACACGCAGTATACACCTAAGTTGCTTCTTTATGATATGGTAGACAAGATCACACAAGTGGATATTTTAACTAGATACTATTATGGTAACTTGATCTTGTCCTCTCCCTTCTATTGGATAGCCAAACAAGCAAAACCATAGAGCCATTGGTTGAGTGATAATTCTTAACAATGGATCCATATTTAGCATTTACACTGAAACTGTGCAATACTTTACTTGAATGTGTTATCCAATGGTTAGAGGTGTTTTCAAATCTAGAGTAAATAAGTATCTCCTAGGTAATGGAGCTGTCTGTATTGCTATGAGGTAATTCAGATTCAGATTTTTTATTGGTAACAAACATTAAATTACATGTCATAAAATAATTTACATTAGTTACAATAATTACTATTAAACACATTAATAATTATAGTTCTCAATCAATTAATCAATAAAATATGAAACAATAAAGTAAAGTTATGGATTATTACAAAAATACCACATATTATTATTCTTGGTCAAATATATAGTATAAATATGTATAGCTCTTCTAATTGTAAAGCAATTTTGATGATTGTTTTTTTGTTCTTTGGTAGATCATGGTTCAGCGGCAGTCTCATTTAAACTTTACAGAAATTGGATATCTAGAAATAAAAACAAATGATGAAATTTTGTTAAGGAGTTAAATTTTAAATGTAATTAAAGTGTTTGTTTTTTTTTGGAGAAAAAATACATATTTATTGGAACAAAATGTGATATATAAACATTTTGATCTCTTAACTGGTGCAAAGGCTAGCCATGGCAATCCAGCGAGGCAATGTGTGATTGGCACTTTTGCACTAGGTCTTGCGCAATGCTGCTCATTTGCACACACTCAACAGTGCCAACATGTACCTAGAATGTTCCTAATTCATGTGTGATCCACCAATCCGCATTGGGCCAGCATTGTGGATTGATTCTTTCCTTGCGAGGGAAGGCCCGAGTCCCAGGAGTGGGAACATTTAGTGGGCTATACTGCACCAGGTGCCTTTTGTGATTGGTTAGTAGTTAATTAGGTACTGAACTAAATTTTTCAATTTAATTATGCCTTAAATAAATAATGTTACTTAGATGATACCATAAGTAATAAGTACTTAGCTAATTTATAACTCACAGAACAAAAAAATATCTCTTTATCTCTATACAGCTAAATTGTAACAAATTTTACTAAATTACACACCTGTTACAGTTGCAGAATGTTTTTTGATTAAAATTGGGGTTCCAATGTTTTTGTTTTTGTGTTTTTTCGCGCTTCCGCTGTTTCCTTTATACATTACACCGACCATGTTGAGTTCTAATTTCCAAGTGCAGTTATTTTATTCTATACATTTATTCTTCCGAACTCCAAACAACGGTAGAAAACAATTCAATAACCTTATGGAAATAAAACTAACCGAAAAGGCCGAAAACTAATAACAAACACAGATGAAACTTGTGTTAACCTCAAATTCAAATCAAAACAGACATGACGTTGGCTATGGTTGCTATTAAAGTACAAATATGACATGGACATCGTTTTCCAGATGCAAAGTTATTTGTCAAAAATAGTTCTAAATTTTGCCAAGTGTGGCAACACTGTTTGTTTTTGTGAAATTTCGCTAACAAAATAAAACATTGGCGCCACCTACGGTGGTGGTGGTAATTTCATAAGACTGCCATCACTCAGTCATCGAGGTAAGTAAATTAAAGTTTTCATATTTCAATACACAGATTTCTAAAACAAAAGGCAGATGGAACGTGCGGAACACATATCCTTAGGTCCGGAAAGCAAATATCAAACGCCAAAGCAAATACAAACTCCAGTCAGTACGAAACTGACTTCCGTCTCGTACGGGAGTCCCGTGTGATTTTATGTTTTGTTTAAGATTATGCAATCTTGTGTCATCAAACATTGCAAACATTGTTCCCAAAAATAAAAAAGGAAATTTCATAGGAAAGTTTGAATATTTTACTGGTATTTATATAATTTAGACGATTTTATTTCGATTGATGAATAAAAACACAACACCTCAACGAAAATAGGTCAGTGTTGCTATACTAAATTGTAATTATTTTCCCTGAAGTTAAGGTAAAATATAGATCTAATTTTGTTTTGAAGATACTCGTAGACCAAATTATTGATGATCATTGTATAATTAAATTTTAAGCCCTATTTTTATAATCGTTATTTTTTTTATTTAATGTGAATCGATGCCAAGAACAAATCCTCGCCGTTACTAGGGTTAATAAAAATACTAATATTGTTGATGAAAACTATAGTTATGAAACGAATAGATAAGAACAAATCCTCGCCGTTATAAAACGTCTCGTCTATGACCTGTGGATTCTAACTTGATCTGTGCAGTGCTGTTAGCATATATATTTTTAATAATACGAACATATTTTTTCTTACTCCTTGTTGAATTAGAGCCTCCCAGAGCAGATTGTGTTTGATTGAGTCGAAAGCTTTATTGTAGTCGACAAATGCAATGTATAGGTCTTTCCCATACTCTTGAGATTTTTCTATTAACTGTTTTAATACATGCATATGATCAATAGTTGAAAACCCTGCTCTAAAACCAGCTTGTTCAATAGGCTGTTCTTCATCTTTATTCCTTGATATTCTATTTAGGATCAGCTTTGAAAAAAATTGTAAATGTTTGACATGAGGCTAGTAGGTCTATAATTTTCAATTACGTTTCTGTCTCCTTTTTTGTGGAGCAAGTTATCAACAAGAAATCCTTGCATTATATATTATCGGTGTAATAATAAATTATTTTAAAATAATGTTTTATGCGTTTATTATACGTGAAAATTTCCAAAGCTTGACAACACATAATTATTAAGGCACATATTGGTGGGATGCAAGGTGCTCCTTAATGGGGTCATTACTCACGGCGCCATAACAGAGTACTTGAAATCATACGTGAAGCCATGAGCCTTTCAGTAGCTAGAGCCCAAAAGGATTGACAACAAACAAAAGACAAATTAACTTTGTAAAGAAGGCTCAACATCAAACTCCAGGAACAAGCCTTACTCAATCCTGTGTACAGCACCTGATTGGACTATTTTAATGGACACGTATGAAAAGCACTACAAAATCCCAGAGGATGTGGGTGTTTCGTCATCCAGACCGGACATTTTCCTTTTTTTTAGAGCTACAAAACGCATAGTCCTTGTAGAACTTACCGTACCGTGGGAAACTAATATACCTAAAGACCACGCGATGAAACAAAATAAGTATTACGACCTCCTAAACGAATTAACAAAAAACGGCTATGTAGTTAGTTTATACGCTGTAGAAGTGGGAGCGAGAGGTATACCAGCAAAATCTCTCTATAACCTGTTGAAAGACCTTGGCTTATCCAGAAGTGCAGTAAGTTCTATACTAGAACGAGTATCTAAAGCTGCACTAGTAGGCTCTAGAGTCTTTTGGCTGGGCAGGGAGAGAAAGACGAGTAGTGAAGGTGAGTGTTGATGTACGTCAGAAAGGGGCCCCTTAAACCTACGCCCGAGTCACAAGTCTCGGGAACTACTCGGGTTTTCTCTCTCTGCCACACGATGGACCCGGCACCCGCACGGTGAATCCATGGAATGCTAAGAAAATCGTCTCAACAATAGTGGGACTTTTTTCTTAAGACTGGGAACATTACACGCACACCAACGTGAGTAATTTGACAACGTCGGTGAGAGCTGTCACGCATACATAACTAATGACTGGCCTCACAGTGTCGTTCACGAAGGTTTCATCTGTTTAGAAATCTGTGTTTCAATAACACACTAACTTCGATAAAATTCACATGGGATAACTACTGAACCAAATATACCAAACCAAAATGAACCATCAAAATTGATTCATAATTGGCGGGGCTATCGCGTAACATTCATACATACATACATACAAAAAAGACATACACCCGAAATGAGACCATGCTCCTTTTTGAACCCGGGTAACAAGGTACTCTATCAAACTTTCTACACATCACTTTATGAAACGTAATAGCCTTTTTAACCGACTTTAAAAAAGGAGGTTTCTCAATTCGACTGTATATATATGTTTTTTTATGTGTGTTCGCGGATAACTTCGTCGTTTATGAACCGATTTTGATGATTTTTTTTTGTTGTATAGGAGATATTACCAGAGTGGTACCATGATAAGGAAACCAGGATCTGATGATGGGATCCTAGAGAAATCTAGGATAACTTTCGAAAATTGTAAAGATGAGCGGTGCGTTAGTTAGATTTTCCCTTGAGAATTTTAAAGCAGTGTAGGTACTTACTTAATTTAAGGTCTGGAGTCGATCTGATGAGGGAACCGAAAGACAGTTGAGGTAACTCCTCGACGGCACATAGTACCTAGTTACCTACGTTGTGTTGGGCTCGATGAATTTGTATTGATGAGAACTTTTTACATAGATGGGTTGTGACTGTTATTAGTGGTCTGACGATGAAGACAAAAGACAGTCAAGGGAATTTCTTAACGGCTTACAGGAACTACCCAGTGTTTGGGCTTAATTCGTGTATTGAGAACTTTTAACCGTGGGAGAGGTATAGAACTAATACTTATAGACCTATGGAGATAGTTCCAGCAGTTGACTAAGATAGGCTGATGATGCTGGATAATGATAAAAACTTTGCAGGCATATGAGTTTTGAGCGCCATTACAGGTCTGTGTAACACTGACCATCGTGGATTTGAATGTTATCATCGTAAATATTATTCTACTCGTCAAGTTCTTTTTTTGGTACCATTATTGAGGGAGTTTTGAAAATAACACACATAAATTATCACTTTGTGGTGGCGTCCATCTTGGATTTAAAACGTATCACATTGTGAAGTATTGTACGAGTCAACCCCTTGCCTTTTGTATGCCCGTGCCTGTACCTGCAAAGAGACAAAGTGAAAACGATTTAGAAAGAAAAGAGACAGAGAGGCTGTGAGACAGAGAAACAGACACAGCACAGAGACGTCAAGTTTGAAGTGTCTGTGCCTCTAATACCTCGCCGTTTTTGGATCAAAGTTCAAAAATAATACCAAAGTAACATTCAAATCTTACATAGGACAACCACGATATGACGATGCGTCAATTTGAGACTGCGTTAAAGTATCCTAATCGCGTTGTTTCTTTCGTCCGTCATGTAGGCTATATTCACCCTATTATACTGCATGTTGGTAGCACTGTACTGATTTAACGCGCAAAGTTTGAGCGGGATCTATTATTTAATTTGTTTTAAATTACACTTTTTGTTGGTCATAGTTTTGAGTTCTCGGCGATTTTTACAATGGAAAATATTGTTGAACAAAGAATGTTCCTTAAATTTTGTGTTTCGAATGATATTTCATGTGGTAAATCACTAAAAATGTTGCGAAATACCTAAGGCGAATCGTGAATATCGAAAACAGGGGCTTATCAATGGTATAAGGCTTTGAAAGAAGGCCGAGAAGTAGTAGTAGACTTGCCTCGTTCTGATAGACCTTCAACCGCTACGACCAAAGGAAACATTGACAGAATCAAGAAGCTAGTGCTCGAAAATCGACGTATGAGTCTGAGAGAGTTGGCTAGTGAGGTGAACATATCTTTTAAGTCCGTCCACAACATTCTCATTAATATTTTAGGCATGAAACGGGGCGCCGCTCGACTAGTTCCAAAAGAGCTCAATTTTGTTCCAAAAGCGCAGCGAAAGCATGTCGCTGAAGACATGGATTCCCGAGCTTCTACGGATCCGACCTTTATGAAACGTATCATAACTGGCGACGAGACATGGGTTTATGAGTACGACATGCAAACAAGCCAACAGTCTTCAGAATGGCGTCTCGAAGTCGTTCTGAAGTCAGACAAAAGACAAAAGTGCTTCAGACCTGGAATCTAGACTTCAATTCCATGAACAATTTATGGCAGGTGCACAAGTAAATACTGCTGGGTTGGGTGCGAGAAAGAAAAGGGAAGACCGAGACATGGTAAAAACCTTTCTACAACAAGACGAAAATGACGGTTACAAAGTGCACGCTATGAATTTAGAAATGCAAAGTGTGGTAAACCATAGCATAGGTGAGTTCTGTATCCCATTAGCTCTAAAGTGGCGCACCTTGATCTATGACTGGTCTCCTGCCTTATTAAAATTTTATCTAAATGCTTTCCAAATGACCCTCCCTGACCAGAGTAACTTGGTAAGGTGGGAAAAGCGTCTGAAAAATGTTGCTATATTTGTGGAGAGGCGATATGTACAGAAAGGCACATATTGGTGGGATGCAAGGTGTTCCTTAATATGGGGTTATTACTCACGGCGCCATGACAGAGTACTTGAAATCATACGTGAAGCCATGACCCTTTCAGTAGCTAGAGCCCAAAAGGGATTGACGACTAACAAAAGACAAATTAACTTTGTAAAAGAAGGCTCAACTTCAAACTCCAGGTACAAGCCTTACTCAATCCTGGGTACAGCACCTGATTGGACTATTTTAATGGACACGTATGAAAAGCACTACAAAATCCCAGAGGATGTGGGTGTTTCGTCATCCAGACCGGACATTTTCCTTTTTTCTAGAGCTACGAAACGCATAGTCCTTGTAGAACTTACCGTACCGTGGGAAACTAATATACCTAAAGACCACGCGATGAAACAAAATAAGTATTACGACCTCCAAAACGCATTAATAACAAAAAACGGCCATGTAGTTAGTTTATACGCTGTAGAAGTGGGAGCGAGAGGTATACCAGCAAAATCTCTCTATAACCTGCTAAAAGACCTTGGCTTATCCAGAAGTGCAGTAAGTTCTATACTAGAACGAGTATCTAAAGCTGCTATCAACAACATCAACATCAAATAAAAATACAGATATGTCTACCATTGATCTCACTTCAGAAAATAATGACTCGATTGCCCAAGATAATAACAAATACAGTTTTATGAATAGAAATAAACTAAAAAAATACATCAAAGTTAAAAAAACTATAATGAAATGTAAGAAAAACCTAAAGCGTAATAACTACAGCAGTTTAATTCTTATCAAGCAAAAAATGAATTTAAGACAAATTATATATGAAAAAGAAAACATTATAACTAACCATCAAGAAGTTTATAACGAAAACATGGAAAGGATAATGAAATTAGAAAATGAACTTAAAGATATAAATTACAAATATTGCTTAGCGCAACGAGAAATTCAGGAATTGATATCGGCGATAAACAGTTTAGTAGGTCTGAATTCCCCTGAACGACGAAAATCATTAGCGAGCATAGAGACACCAATAACACTGGATATAACTATATCCGAAGAAACACAACCGAGTGTGAAAACATACCTTTTAATCTATCGAACCAAGAAAACAATATATCGAAATCGTTAACTACCCCTTCGACGCAAGAACATTCTAAGCTAACAGAAGAACCGAATGTACCACAAACAGGAAATAAAATTGGTGATATTGAGTTTTTCTGTGATAATATAGGCATTGGACTTGGAAGCATTTTTAACAATTGTGTCAATGAAAATGTAATAATAAATTGTATGCCAAACATAGACTTTAAGCAACTCATAGACAAAGTAGTGACGAAGAAATATGAACATAATACAAGCATAGTAATCATGATGGGACATACTTTTGGGGTTACGAAAAAAATACTGATAAATTGTGTAGAATCACTCATTGAACTGTACAAAACTGGTGCTATAAACAAAATAGTACTATGTACATTCCCTTATTTAGGCTCGCTAAACGAAGCACAGAGAAAGAGAATTTATTCCTTAAACCTTACTTTGTATAATCTCATATCAAATAAAAACAAGGAATTTTTAATGTTTGACATAAATGCTAGTGCAACTTTTAAATCACATCGTTTAGCTAGACAGCATAAAATTACGATTGCTAATTTGATATATTGTGCTTTGTTAAATCAGAGAAATAGATTAGACTCAAAAAACTGTAACGTTGTTATCACGATAGACACAAATCAAGATATCGCTTTAAACTAACATATTTGACAACAGGGAGACCTTGCGCTGTATTTAAAAGCAATCAAGTTCGCTCTGGCATCAAGAATGGAAACTTTAACATTTTATATCAAAATGTAAATAGGTTGTTAGGAAAACTACTGGAATTAGAGCTATTTTTAGAAAGTGAAAATCATGAAATATTATGTTTTACTGAGACATGGCTATCCAAATCTACACTAAACTTTAGTTTAAAAAATTATGATGTGGGTAGTATTTATTACAGAAGGAAATGCATTGGTGGTGGTTGTATAATTTTTGTTAAAAATAATATCAAATATAAAAATCGCAAGGATATAGAAAGACTTACTGAGGAATGTCACTGTGAACTTGCATGTGTCGAATTAGACACATACATTGTATTATGTGTATATAAACCACCTAGTGCTGACACAGACAAGTTTTTGGCTGTTCTGGAAGAAGCGTTATGTCGCATCACGAGTAAGTGTAAGGCGATTGTAATGTGCGGTGATTTTAATATCGACATGCTCAGGGAATCGTCTGTCAGGAACAAAATAAAGCTATTATGCCAGTCTTTTTTGTTTGGTGGAAGTGTTTATGGAGCCTACTAGGGTTGCCACAACAAAAAGAGGTACTTCTGCGACCTGCATTGACAACTTTTTTGTGAACTGTGAGTATCAGGAAAGTAGAATTCTTGATCGTATCAAATCAGATCACAGAGGTCTAGTTTTAACTCTACTCTCTGATACAAAAAAATCTGAGGTAAAGGTTAGGACTAGACCAATTACATCAACTCGAATAGAATCTTTTAAAAGTGCTATTGATAATTATTTTTTGAATTTTGACTTTGACTTGATATTTAATGACCCAGATCGTAGTTTTAGTTTATTTTTTGACATGTTACAAAATGAATTTAATACAATTTTTAAAATCAAAGAGATCAATGTAAATAGAAAACCTACTTTTGCTGAATGGGCAACACCTGGTTTATTTATAAGCAGAAATATTCTGTACAGTCTATACGATTTGAGAAACATATGTACGGATGAGGCTACTTTGAGATATATAAAACAATACTCAAATATATTTAAAAAAGTATGTATCCAAGCAAAAACAATTTTTATAAGGGATCAATTAAAAAGATCGGAAAATGTTATCAAATCAGCATGGAACATAATAAATAGGGAGACAGGTAGATCTACCAAACAGGAAAAATGTAGAAAACTAAAGGTAAATGATTGTATTATTACAAACAAAAATTGTATAGCAGCAAATGCTTTCGAAACTTACTTTGCAAGCATACCGATGGATACCACACGGCACTTGACATCTTCACCAGAATTAGCAGAAAAGACATTAAAGGAAAATGTCGAAAAACCCACAACAACATTTGCTTTTCATGAGATTACGAGTAATGTCATAATGAAGACTTTCAAAAACATAAAAATTAAGAAAACTGAAGACTTATGGGGACTTTCGACAAAAGTGCTTGAACACATAATTGCGAAGATTGCCCCCTACCTTGCTCTGCTGTTCAACTCATGTATAAACACCGGTACATTTCCTAATATTATGAAACAGAGTAAGGTAGTGCCTCTATTCAAAGCTGGCAACAAAGACAATCCAGGCAACTATAGGCCTGTTTCGATCCTGCCCTGCTTTAGCAAAGTTTTTGAAAAAATCATGCTGGACCAACTAGTATCTTATTTTAATTTAAAAAATTTGCTCCATGACCACCAATTTGGATTTACCAAGGGTAAATGCACTACTGACGCGGGCCTTAAGCTGATAAAATACATTCTGGAGGCTTGGGAGGATCGTCACGATGTCATTGGTGTGTTTTGCGACTTGTCGAAGGCTTTCGACTGTGTCAACCATCAAACGTTGTTAAATAAATTAGCACATTATGGGTTGGTAGACTCTGCATTGAGTATGGTCTCTTCCTATTTGGATGAACGAGTCCAAATAGTAGAAACCGACGGAGCCAGATCAAAAGGAGCTCCCATGGGTATAGGAGTACCGCAAGGATCCATATTGGGTCCTTTTTTTTATTTTTAGTATATGTGAACGATCTTCCACAATTAATAAAAGAGCAAACAGGCGCTGAAATAGTTTTATTTGCTGACGATACTTCAGTGTTATTTAAAGTTAAGAGGGAGGGACAAATAAATTATTATTCTATAAATAAAATCTTAAATATATTGAGCAACTGGTTCGACGCCAACAACTTAGTTTTAAATCCAGAAAAAACAAAGTACATACGTTTTTCTCTACTAAATGTACAAAACTGTGATAGAAAAATTTATATAAAAGATCAAGTGATTGAACCAGTTCAATCCACATTATTCTTAGGAATAAACATAGACTCCAAACTTCAATGGAGTCCTCAGATAAATAAATTGGCGGACAAACTCAGTTCAGCTGCACATGCTGTTCGCCAAATAAGAAGAATCTCAGATGTGGCAACTGCTAGGCTTGTTTACCATGGATACTTCCACAGTGTAATGTCTTATGGTATATTATTATGGGGTTCGGCGGCGGATAAAAATACCATATTTGTGCTACAAAAGAGAGCAATACGCGCTATATATAAGTTAGGTCCGAGACAATCTTTAAGAGAGCTGTTTAAAACAATTGGAATTCTCACAGTGCCATCGCTTTACATTTATGAGTGCATCATGTACGCTAGAAAAAATAGACACCACAATGCAAATAAGTCCGATATAACACACTATAGAAATAGACTTGTATATCCGCGTTGTAGACTACATAAAACAGACATTTCTTTCATAAGGAATAGTGTTCGCTTTTATAACATAATTCCAGAACAGGTAACAAACCTGACTGAATCCAAATTCAAAAGAGAAGTCAAAAAGTATTTGATGTGTAGGGCTTACTATGATGATAAACAATTCATAAAAGACATGAAAAATTGGAAAAAATCATATTTACATTGACATAAATTTTGTAAGTAATGTGTATATCTTAATTTCTAATTCAACATTTGATTTTATGCTATTTTATTTATACATGCTGACAACGCCTCTTTACAGCTGCATTGAACTGACAAGGCCACTATATAGCCGCTATTTGTTTTTTAAATTTATTTTTGTATTTAGATTTTGTACTTGCACACATAATTTATTGACAATATTTTAAACTTTTATTTGAATTTTGTAAATGACGCTACCAAGTGTATATCTGTTATACCTAAGGTCTGAAATAAATGAATCTGAATCTGAATCTGAATCTGCACTAGTAGGCTCATATCAGATTTGGCTGGGCAGGGAGAGAAAATCGAGTAGTGAAGGTGAGTGTTGATGTACGTCAGAAAGGGGCCCCTTAAATCTACGCCCGAGTCACAAATCTCGGGATCTACTTGAGTTTTCTCTCTCTGCCACACGATGGACCCGGCACCCGCTCGATGAATCCATGGAATGCACAGACTAAGTATGGAATGATAAGAAGATCGTCTCTTATTTTTATACTTTTTAGTTTTCTGTTTGAAGTCGGTTCTTTTTCTTTGTTAAAATTATTTTATTATCAAAAAGTTTCATATAAAACTCGCGCCAAGGGTGCTTAGTACTTACTAATGTGATCAGTGCCTAGACGAAAGACCATCTCTAGCTTTTTTTTTTTTCAATTTTTAAAAGGACCTATGGCAGTTTGCCACTTAATAACGTTGCCCGACGTAAAACGCTATACGAATGTTATTATCATAATAACTAGGTTTGTAACGAAGGCCTTCTTAGCGGAGGCGGAGGCCTATGCGGAGGCGGAGACCTATGCGGAGGCGCTGGGTTTCACCTCCGCGGATGCGGAGGTTAATAACGGATGCGGAGGCGGATGTGAAAGTGGGTATAGAAAAAATTGTAGTTTATGGTTTATCAAAACTATCAATAGTACAAAATATTTATTTTAAATCAAATACGTATGTATGTATATTCAAAGACTCATAGTACACTTAAGTTAACGTACTTATAAAAAAAACATTTCCTTCTAGTAATGAGGCGTTCTCCAGACGCAAAAGAACTTGTCAAAGATAGTTCTAAATATTGCCAAGTGTGGCACCACTGTTGGTTTTTGTGAATTTTCTGTAACAAAGTAAAACATTGGCGCCACCTACGGTGAAATTGGAATGTCTTTAACAGGTCTTTTTGCATCTTGAAAACGCCCCATTAAAATTAAGAAGAAGCAAATTTCGACAGGTTGATTCCTGTCGCATATCATTCATTTGACAAATGACGTTTGCACGCCCCCCGCCCGCGTTCCCGCTGCGCACGTTTTGATTCTTGTTAATTTGCCGGGTGCAGCCGGACGGCTGAGTCGTCTCGAGTGTGCGTATTATTTATGTATAAACCTCCGTTATGACTCTGCAAAAATTACACAGATGCGGAGGCGGAGGCGGAGGTATAATTGCTTGCGGAACTTCCGCAGAAACGGGGGCGGAGGCGAATTTCCGTTACGACCCTAATAATAACCTAACATTCGTATCTCGTCTTCACCTTTCTT